>CM021100.1:195162649-195513870 GCA_007115665.2 Sequoiadendron giganteum | reverse complement strand
TACAATGTTCAGTTTTCTTTGATCAGCTCACAACAACACTAACTTTTTCTATCTCACTGTTACAATGTTATTTCTAACATACAGTTCAATTTTTTTTACAATCATGCAATAATGTACTCGACTTAAGAAGTCATACATTGCATTCAAATCTATCAACCAATTGCTGACCATCAGATTCATCAATCACTCATCCAATCACACAATTGATCTGCTTTGATAGATATAGGTCTACATTAACTGCCATTTACTACATTGGTCTTTAGTCAATCAAATTGTTGTCAATCTGCCACATGTCCTTCCTGCATTTGCTATCGCAATTTGACTTTGAGTCAAAATCAGTCAAATTGGCCCCGAGCTCGTCTGAGATCTCTAAGTCTTTACCACTTTACCGCCGAGCCCGTTCATCCTGCCCAAGGTATGGCGATGAGCCAACCAAGCTCAACCAAGCTCTTACCGCTCTATCGCAGCTAGGTTTGAGTCATCCTGGGGTATACCGGTGAGCTCATCTGAGCTCACCGATGATTTCACCAAGTTCGCCCGCCTCACCTCTAAAAACACCATCGCGCTACTGTTGCGGTCATCGAATAGGACCGCGATGTAGTGGTGACTGGCTTGAGGGACCGCTGATGGTCTTACCATGCTATCGTAGGGGCTGAGAGGCCACCCCGTGATAGGGAAGTGACCGTTAGCTAGACCATTGGCGGTCTTACCGCGGCCACCGCAGTCAGTCACTTAACTATCTGTAGTGCGGCGGTAACCGCCAGACCCAACCACAGGTGATCTCACCGTGGCCACTGCAGTGAGTGGACCCACCACCTGCGGTATGGTGGTAACCACCAAGACCACTACAGGCGGCATCACCATAGCCACCGCGGTGAGTGGACCCACCGCCTGCGGTTTGGCGATAACTGCCAAGATCACTACAGGTGGCATCACCGTGGCCACCGCGGTGAGTGGACCCACCGCCTACGATATGGAGGTAACCGCCAAGACCACTATAGGAAGCATCACCACGGCCACTGCAGTGAGTGGACCCACTACCTACGGTATGGCGGTAACTGCCAAGACCACTGCAAGTGGCATCACCATGGTCAGTGGCTTAATCGCCCACGATAGGGCGGTGACCGACAAGGTAGACCAAAATATGGCAACTGCGGCCACTATGACCAGGGAACAGATAGTGAGCGGTAACGTGATAAACCGCCAAGGCCTTCACCGTAGTACCGCCAAGGTAGGAAAAGAGCCAGATGCGGTATGGCGGTAATATGCAGAAACAACAAATTTTGACCAAGACATGAAAACATGGGATTTAAGCTAGAATTTGAGACACATTTCTCAACAAGGAGAGAGATGGAGGGAGAGGGGAGAGAGATGAGATATAGAGAGAGGGAAAGGGAGAGGAGAGATAAAAATGGAGAGATAGAGATAGAGATAGAGATAGATATAGAGATGGAGATGGAGAGAGATAAGAGAGAGTGGTAGAGAGTGATGGAGGAAGAGGTAGGGAGAGAGAGGGAAAGGGGAGATAGAGGTAGAGAGGTAGGAAGTTATAGAGGGAGAGGTAGGTAGTGTTGGTATGTGGTGATTGATCATGTAAATACTATACCCTTGTAATGTATCCTCATCGAGGTTTGGGGCTAGGATGAGCCCCAAGCAGGGGTTCAGGGGTGGTAGCCCCCGATAGTGGGGGTTCAAGGGTGACAACCCTTGATAGCAGGGGTTCAAGAGCGTAGCCCTTGAAAAATAATTTTGTTAACACATCAAGATTTTCTTGCTAACAAGTCAAATGAAAAAATGACTTTGTAAAACCCTAATTCTGGAAGCTTCCAAAAAGCTTGTTATAAGCGGTTGGGATGTAAGTTGTAGTGTGTGTAATAGAACAAAATAATATTTACATTTGTCAGCTCAAAACATGAATAATATGCAATACATATCCTCAACGATCAGCTACAACTTGGATAGGACCCAAACAAAGATCCACAAACATAGAAATACTTAACTAATTACTTCCCATACATCCACAACATGATACATTCATGAAGTCGGCTCCACTACCAATAAAACAAAGAATTAGCCAATTGGATCTTCTATCTCACACAAGGATCGATACAAGCCACTACGCTTCAATAGTAACAGAGATAATATACCAAGAAATATTTCATGAGATGTACAACAAAAATCAATAACATAAAATATTCTTATGGATCGATGAACACTAAACTACCGAATGCCCTGTTCTTCCTTGACAATCTTCAATTTGTCTATCGGTATGATCAAATGATGATGTGTGTATCTGATCATCGATTAGGGTTGCCATCAATGACAACACCAAATGATAGTAGTAGTTTCTCTTGCCAACAATCTCCCCCTTTGGCATTGATGGCAACACTTAGTGAAAAATAAATAAGTGTCGGATCAGTACCAAGATAAACTGCACTGCTATCTCCAAAATTTCAAAAACAATGCAATTCTCCCCTTGAGATGATTATAAATTTTTCACTCTACTACTCTCCCCCTTTGACATCAATGGAAAAGGTGGGGATCCTCATACCAAAAATGGATCAAACAAAACTATTATAATCAGACTGCATACTTACATAAGCTGAAAAAATATCTGCAAAATCTTTCTTCAACTGGAGAAAATTTGCGTCCCAGATCCTTTTGAGACTCTCCAAGATTGTTATGTGACCACAGATTAGGTAAGATTATGTCTCTACAAACTCCAAGTTTGTTGGATCACCAACTGCCAAAGTGTCTTCTCCTTCCTTTAGAGCACTTGATATTATCTCAATCTTAGGACCAACTAGGCCTCTAAGTTCACATGCCCTTGCAATAATTTTATCATTTTCATGCTCTAGGATTTCTATTTTGTCAAACAAAGACATCACTTCACCTTCTATCTTTCTAACACCACCAGTTAAAGGATCAAAAGTCTCAGAATTAGTACTTAACTATTTTTCAAGATCTATAACCTTTTTCTCATTAGCTTCAATAAATTTTGAAAAAGAAAAACATGATTTGTAAATCTTTCCACCTTCTAACAAAACATTATGTACATTCTTCACACATGTGGCTAAAAATATTGTCTTTAGTAATCATTTCTTTCATTCCACTAAACCTTTTGGCATCAAATTCTTTCTGTACTTTAACCATAGCTGATTTCTCAGGTGACTGAAAGTGAGTACTTACAGAGTTGATAAGCTTCTTTAATTCAATGGAGGAGGAACTAGTCAGATCTTTCGCATGAGTGGGCATTTGCTTTCCCAAGACTTTAGATGCAAGATTCAGAAGTTCATTGTCCTCAATATGAGACTTCAGTAGTTCTTCTCTAGATTTTGCTTGAGCAAATGAAGCTACCTTCATTTTCTAAATTGGACTAAAGGTGGATAGGTTAATCAGACCTTCAATCAATTCCAGATCAATTTCTTCCTTTTTTTCTAACAAAAATTTATTCACTGCGTCTATAGTGTCTCTTGCTTCTACTGGAATTGCCTTCACATCAACTATCTTCTCTTCAACCATTTCTTCCTAAGTTGCAGGTTCTGATTTATCTTTAGGGATCTCCACTTTTTCAATTGATACATTTTCGGGTATCTCAACTTCCATAGGCATTTATGTATTATCCACTTTAGGAGGAATTTGGGTAACCTCAGCTCCATCTTGTTTCTCTTCTTCTTATTCTCCCGGACCAAATGGGACATCTTCAACATGTGTTTCCTCAACAACAACATCAATTTTGTCATTTAACAGTATCTTCCTCAGGATTTGCTCAGTTTCTTTTGTCACTTCATCAATCAGACCGATCACGAGCTTATTCACCCTTATTTTGCTCTTGAATTATTTCTTGGCTTTATTCAGGAGTGCTTGCATGTCGTCCATTGACATTACTGCACACAATTTTGCTAGGATTCTTTCTCTCATCTATTCTTCTTCTATTCTAGCATTAAGTCTCCTCATTTCCAGAATGTCATGTAGACTTTTAGGCAAATTAGGTATTATTTCAATCAAAACTTTATTGAAAATATTCATATGTTTTATTGTTGCCTCCTCAAGAATTCTCTAATCAGATTTACCAAAGGATTCATACCATTTGCAAAGTGGTTTTATATTTCCATCCTTAACCAAATCTTTTTCAACTGCTTCTACTAACATACCCTGTTTGTGAGTTTTTTCCTTCTTCTGTGGTTGGTTATCTCCACCGAAGGGCTTATCTTTGGAAACTATGGTTGTCTTAGCACCTTGATTCTTTACTTCTTTGATTCATTCATCAGACTCTGTCTCTTCATCCTCAGAAATTGCCACATAGACTCTCTTGGTTTTATCTTTCTTTCTCTTTTCATTCTTACCGAATTTCTTCACAGGAATTGTTTTTGTTGCAGGAGTGGATGTGGGTGCAAAGCTTCTTGTAGACCTATTTTTAGTAGAGGGTGCTGCTGGACTAGTTGATTGAGTTTTTAATGCCTTCTTTTCTGCTTTAGCTTCTTCTCTTTTCTTTTTGGCTTCTCTTATTTTTTCAACAAATATGCCCATACTTTCTCCAAAGACTTCTACCTCTTTTCTAATTCCTTTGGTTATCACAAGTTTCCTCAGCTTGTTGTGCACTTGTATATGTATCTTTGCATAAGTATCGAACCTCTGTTTTGTTGGATGTAGAGGTTTACTCAGTAAGTGTTGTGCATACATATCCAAAATTTTCTCTTCAACTTCATAAGCCATAGGCATGATCTAGAATGTTCTAGGATCAACAACTTCCATCATGCATTGATCAATATCCACCATGAAGAAAAATGTATCCGTATACTTCTCCTTAATAGAAGTAGGAATTCTTTCTCTAGCTTGCATCATATTTTGAAAACTTTTGAAGTATCCCCAAATAGTTGTATTCTTGGTCTTAGTGTCTACAAATCTATGCAATAGATCTATGATCTGGGAAACTACCGGTTTGTCCTTTTACCAATGAAGCTTTTCGAATCTTGGTACTTCATCCATGAAGTAGAAAAATAGGCACAATAGCAGGTTACCATATTTGAAAAAAAAATTGTATCCTTCTTGATATTTCCAAGATTCTCCATTAGTTGACTCCTTAGCAATTCACATAGGTCATAGTTTGCATTTTTCTTAACCATTTGGTAGGATGCATAAATGGTTGTACCAGACATAGAATTCTCTCAGCTGGAGTGATAAATCTTGTACCCAATAACCATAGATGTAAATTTGACCTCTACATCAACAATGTCATCAATTATCATTGCCCTTCTATCATATTTAGAACTGGTTGCATCAGTGACCATTTAGTTCTTCACATATTTCAGAACAGGTAATCCATCAGAGGAACTTAAGCCTGTAACTACACTTATAGCCTCCTTTTTTACCTTGAGAGGTATGTTCAACCACATGAATTTTGCATGAACTCTACTTAAGATATACCAGACCCATTTGTTATCTTCAAAGACGAGATATTTCACAATCTGAGTGAATGTCTTCTCTTATAGGGTTTTGTATTCCAGTTTGACACATAAATCCTCTCCAATTTTATGATTGTTATACATATTCAGTAGTTGAGAGCTTCCCAATTCTTCAATATTCACGTGAATGTATGCGCTAATATCTTCGGTATGTAAAACTTTGTGTGACATAGATGAAAATGCCCCTAACAGATCCGTCTCAAGAGACTTGTAGGGATGCCATTTGAATTAGGGACAAGGTCTATCCTTGACTTCAAAAAAACAGAGTATTCATTTCGACCAAATTACAAATTCGCAAGGTTTTCTAATAAATACCTTTTTGTTGGATTGGAATATGATCGTTGAATCACTTTCACACTTGAGTCTTGCCTTAATTCACCAAAGTTCGCCTTGGAGCTCTCCAAACTTCTTTCCTTCAAAATGCAAAGTGATAAATGAAGAATAGAAATGACCTTTTATCATTTTCATACCTAACCCTTTTTGTTGCAATAAATTCTTTTACCCTAACTCATCTAGTTACTTTGTTTCTATGCACTGTGATGGATAAATCTTTTGTGGACCTCCAATATAGCATACCATTTTCTCAAATGAGTTCAACAACATTTGTTAAGCATCTATGCACCTCCTGTACATATCCATATCTGGTGTTTCTTACTAGTTAGGGGGTTAAATGATTTTCTTGACAGCTCCCCCTAGGCCAAAGGCCTAAAACTAATTCTTGGAGGAATTACCAGAAGTAGATTATGGTGTTGGTACATTTTCTTCACCAAAGGGATTTTTCTTCACCCATTTATTTTGCATCTGCTACCTAATCACATATGTAGTGACTTTTCTTTTTCCCTTGATATCCTTCTACATGTTTTTCTTTTGATTTACCAGACCTTTTTTGTTCCAACAAAATGTTGCAATGTGACCAAATTTCTTGCAGTTGTAGCATACAACATTTCTCTGTCTAGACCAATTGTTCCACTAATTCTCTCTTGTTCTGAACTGGTTAGCAATATGTCCCAATCTATTGCATGTATAGCATCTGATATTTCTCTAAAAATAATTCATCACATTTTTGCATTCATTTGACTTATGACCAAACTTATGACAATTAAAGCACTGACTTGAGAATGATGGACCATTTGATTTCATTATACTTCTACATTGAGTAGCCATGTGTTCAAATTTATTACAACTAAAACAATATCCATTAAATCTCTGAGCATTAGGTTTCCTTAATAGATACCTTCTAGATTTCTTCATTTGATTTCCTTGCCCGAATCTTCCTTGTCAAGAATTCCTTTGTCTATATCTCGAACTTTCTCCTTCCTCATATCCAATACCTCTCTTTTCACCATCAGTTATCTGACCTTTAATCAGTTCATCAAGCTTGGCTGAGCTAACTTTGAACTTCTCCTTGTACTCATTTGCAGTAGCAAGTTCATTTTTGAGTTCATCAATCTGCTTTTCAAGCACTTCATTTTTTTTAGATTGTTCCAATTCATTGTCAAATTGGTTGCATACTTTAGACTAGACTGTGCTAGGTTCTCTTCTTTCTTCTTTATATCTTCAACCTCCTTGGTCATTCTCATCATGATAAATTCCATCTCATGCTTTAGGACAACATTATCTTTGGTAAGCTTTTCACATTCTTCTATCTTTTCCTTTAGGGCTTGATTGAGTTGTTCATCTTCAATGATCTTACTATCATTCTGCTTGATCTGATGACAAAGTTCATTTCTGTTCTCTCTAGACTTATTTATTTTTTCTTTCAAAGACTCAATGAATTTCTCAGCATCCATGAGGTTTGCTTGCAATTTCTGAACTTCAGCCTTTGACTAATCAAGATCATCTAGGGCCACCAAAAGTTGTTGTTGAAGACTACTCAAATCCATTGAAACACTTTCCAAGATCTCCCCAAGTTGTCAGACTTCTTCAGATGAAGTAGCTCTAATACCAATTGTTGGAAAAAAGCTACACTGAGAGGAGGGGTGAATCAGTGTTGTGCAAAAATTAACAACATTCAACCATGATGCATAAACATGAATCACATTAACACAAAACCATAACACAAGGATTTTTACGTGGAAACACTATTAGGGGAAAAACCACGGTGGATGGGCAATCCACAATTATGATCTGAGTATACTCAAATGAGGATTACAATAAGGGGAATGTGCTTGCATTCAAGCACACTGCCTAGAGCTCACTGCTCAAAAAGGAAGGCTCGCTACCTTACAAAATGTTCAGATTGAAACCATCTGAGAGATTTGAAATGAAGTAGTAGCATCTAGAGATGCTTGATTATAGTTTCGGTTAGGCTCAATACTTGATCTTCTATCCTACAAACTAATTCTGCACTTCTTCTTTGTTCAACTCATACTTGCAACATAGATTCTTTATGCACAAGTGAAATTGTGTATTATCGCTCTTTTGGTATACTCTTATTCGCAATTTGCATCAACACGCACTTCCTCTCTTCAAAATGATACAAAAAATTGGATATATATATCTGCAACTTAGAATTCAATTACAATATGTTGGCTTCAATAGAACAAAAGAATATTTACATCTGTCAGCTCAAAACATGAATAATATGCAATGCGTATCGTCAACGATCGGCCACAACTTGGCCAGGACCCAAACAAAGATGCACGAACACAAAAATACTTAACTAATTAATTCCCATACATCCAAGAAATGATACATTCATGACGTCGGCTCCAATATTGATAAAATAAAGAATTAGCCAACCAAATCTTCTAACTCATACAAGGATCGATACGAGCCACTACGCTTCAATAGTAACAAAGATAATATACCAAGAAAAATTTCTTAGGATGCACAACACAAATCAATAACATAAAATCTTATTATGGATCGATGAACACTGAACTACCAGATGCCCTGTTCTT
Organism: Sequoiadendron giganteum; assembly: GCA_007115665.2. Taxonomy (NCBI): domain Eukaryota; kingdom Viridiplantae; phylum Streptophyta; class Pinopsida; order Cupressales; family Cupressaceae; genus Sequoiadendron; species Sequoiadendron giganteum. The sequence continues at coordinate 195,505,502 of CM021100.1, read as the reverse complement.
CCTTGGCAATCTTCAATCTATCTGCTGATATGATTGAATGATGATGTGTGTATTTGATCATCGATTAGGGTTTTCATTAATGACAACACCAAATGATAGTTTCAGTGTCTCTTTCCAACAAATTGAATAGCATGCAAATGTAAACACTGACCAAGCCCTTGTTGAAGAAGTCTGAAGATATGCAAGAACTAGCTCCAATGGATGATGTCTGAAATGCTAAGTGCTTGAATGCTTGATTGATGCTTGCTTGAGAAGATAGAGTGCTTGAGTTCTTGTGAAGATGAAAAGATGTTAGGGGGGTAAAATGAGGAGAAAAAACTTATTTATACATGCTCCATAATTCCCCAAAAATAACACATGATAGGCTGACCTTAGTGTTTTGGAGGCAAAGTCCCATTAGAATTTTGTTTTAATTTTGAATTTTATGCCAAAAGGGAATAAGTCGCCCAAGGTGGCAACTTAGTCCACTTGGACAAATTCAAGTGGTAGTCAGGAATTAAGAGGTGTTTAATGTTGATTAATGGGATTTTCTCCCAAAACACACTTTAGTCGGGCCTAAAAGTACATTAAGGGGCCAATTTAACATAAGAAAGGGTTGAATTAGTGATGACGGGCCTAGGAAAGTGTGAAAATGTGTTACAACACTTTACAACACTTTTATAAAACATCATTAAGTTGTTATTGATTTGCAAGCATTCAAGGCCTAGTGTGAATGTGTTGGCCACATTACAACATTAGATCAAAGAAAAATCAGGCCAAAATCCAAGGGAAAAGGCCCAAATGAGTGAAAAGTGTGTCAAGGCTACACTTTTTGGTGACACATTTAGCCCCCACTTTAGTGAGAGAATGAACTTGCTTTAAAATCACACTAAAGTAGCCAAGCCATGCATATCGAGATAGATTTGAATGTATTCATGCTAGTAAGATGAGATGACTATAATCAAGAGGGATGATCAAGCCCCTAAGATCAAGATCCCATGGCAAACCAAACATAAGCACAAAAGATCACACAAGAAAGTGATGTGAAAGAGTGAAGAGAGGGAAATTTGGATCAAGCTTCAACCTTTTGTCCAACTAATTGTGGATTAGATCTAGGCTATTTGTTTGAAAGGAAGTGTACTCACTCTGGGGTGATGAGACTTTCGGTTGTCCACCGGGTGAGAGGGCCCAAAAGGTGAGAAACAAATAGCCGATATGTACCCACACACATAGGTGGCTTATGGGGAAATTCATGCCACTAGTTGGGCTTCCTACTTAACCATACAAAAGTTATACCTCCTAATAAATTTGATAAGGTGCCACAAAAGACATGGGTTCATGCAAGCTATGTTATGCAAGGTGGCCAGAAATGTAAAAATTCAAAATGCAACAGTTAAAATGCAAAAAGGTAAAATACAAAAGGGATGTTCAAAGGAGTCTTATTTAGTCCATGCAAGGTCTTTAACTTAGGGAACATTGTGTCTAATGTCTCCAAGAGAGGACCAATCAAAGAATAGAAAATTAACAACTTAGGGGATGCAGTGTGTCGCATCAAGCCACTAAGAGGAATGTAATATTCTAATATAGATCACACTCATGAAGGATATTACACCCAATGTCATCCACAAAGTGAGAGACTCATCATATGAAGTGATAAGATTGCACTAAGAACCAAGGACAAAGAAAAGAAAATTCAAAATAAATAATTCCAATGTATGCCCCCACTTTAAAGGAATTTCTACACACCATTTTGTGAGAAATTACTTTAAATTAGGAAAAATGAAAGATGCAAAGAGAAAGCAAGGACATGAGAGCCAACTTGGAAAGCCCTATGCCAAGTGATAATTTTCCAAGTGAGGCTACATCATGTAAAGGAGAAAGAAAGAAAGAAAAGAGAAAGGGGGTTTCCCCCAAAATGAAAAACACCAGACACATAATGGATCTATGGATTTGGGGTCAGTATGTTCATTGCTATAATATTTGTGTAGAGAGCTTAGAACTGTCATCATCTCCCCAAATACATAGAACTAGAAGAAGAACACAAAGAGAGTAAAAACAAATAAAAATAAATATTTTTTTTGGGTCAACATGGAAGAGATATAGGGTGTCTCAATGCTTTGCATTGTCCCCAAAAGGACAACAAAAGAAAACATAAAAGACAAAGAAAAAGAGCCTTTGTGAGTCAACATGAAGGAGACATTGCGGTCTCAATGCCTTGTATCATCCCCAAAAGGAAGACAAGGAAAAACAAAAAGGAAAACAAAAAGAACCTTTTGGGTCAACATGAAGGAGACATTGCATTCTCAATGCCTTGCATCATCCCCAAAAGGAAGACAAAGAGAAAAAAAAAGGGAAAAGGTGAAAGTGAAAGAGCGAAAGAAAAATCATGACATACGGAAAAATGGAAGTACAAATAGAATAATGTCACAAAGAGAGAGAACATCAAACATAATAGTACAGTGGAAACACGTCACACACAAACGTGCAAAAGAAAAAGAAAAGACTAGTAAGGAAAATGTGTGTCAATCATCAAGCAAGTCATCTGCCTCCCAATCTTTAGTATAAAATTCGGGTGGGCGACTAGTGAAAGGGACAATAGAAATTGCATAACTAGCATCAAGGTCAATGCTTTTCCAAGGAGAATTATCATGTATGCTCATGGAAGAGGAAAATAATGTATTGAAAGTGTTGTGCACCTCTTCATCTATTTTAGCATTCTCCTCCTCATCATCATCATCTAGATTGATGACAATAGGAGGGTGAAGGACAATATTAGTTGAAGCATGTAATATTGGTTGCAATGGGGGTATAGGATTAGGTTGTGGTGGTGGGGGAGGAGGGTCATCAGGCATTGCTTTTGGCAAATGTTGATTATGATTTTCAATATTTTCTTCATCACATGACTAGTGAGCAAGAGCACGACGGTGACACCTACGCTTCCTAGCTCCTCTATTTCTTTGTATTCTATTGTCAAGTTGCATATGGGAAGGAGCGGGTTGATCCACCATGGGTTTCTTATAATTCCTAGGGGGAGGAACGAGAGCAACCATAGGTAGGTCAGCCACTTTCTCCTTGGCTTTATACACTTGTTTGATGTGAGGGGGCAGGATGGAATTATTGTCATAATCTCTAGGCCTCTTTGATGATGTGGATGAGGTTTTAGGTGTTGTCTGGTTAGACAGGTTGGAGTCGGGTTGTAATATGGTTTCATCAAGGATAGGAGTTTCATAAGTTGAGGGGGTCATGTTGCGAAGAGATAATTCAAATATTTTCTTTGCTTTAAACTTCTAATAGGCAATGAAAAATAAATATCTTTGGGGAGTGATGGGTTCCATGGGCTTAGGCAAAAAGGATTCTAAGGAGAAGTTGCCTTTGGAGGATAAGGGATTGGAGCCACTATGGTGGATGGTGAATATTTCATCATCAAAGATAAACTTCAAACATTTGTGAAGAACCGAGCGGACCGCTTTCATTGAGCGAAGCCATGGGTGGCCTAGCTGTAAAGGAAATTGGTCTGATTGTGGGATGATAGAGAATGTAACGTCCAATGTCTTAGGGGCTATCTATAATGGGAGAGTGATCAATCTGATCGTAGGGTAGGAAAAACCATTATTTTTCTTGATCCATGTGTTAAGTTTATCATAAACATCTTGATAAAGATCATGTAGTACCAAAAATTCTTCTGTGATCACATTCTTTCCACAGGCGGGATCTATGAGTATCCCATTAGTGGGCTTATTATAGATTATATCGGCTATGTAGAGAGGATCGTTGGGAAGATTTTTGAGTATGTCTTGAGGTGAAAAGGTAATATCAAGAGATGTTTTGGTTTGGACCTTACGAGGGATAATGTAAATCATGCCTACCATTTCATCCATAGGCTTGACATGGGTTGCAATTGGAAGAAGATCAAAATGTTCATCTTCTGTATCAACATTCATAACATCATTTTGTGAAGTTTCACTGGCTTTGAAAAATGAAACATTATGTTTAGGCATGGGATTGGTAAAGATTTTCAAATTTTGGTTTGGGGGTGCAATATACATATTGCCTTTATCATTAATGCCAGCAATCGATAGATGACTTGAATCAATGAGGTCTTGCACAAGGTGCTTAAGAAGCTTGCATTGTTCGGTGTCATGTCCATTCTATCGATGAAAATAGCAATAAGCATTAGAGTTATAGGATGGAGGTAAAGGCTTATTAGGACCGGGTGCATGGACAATAGGTAAGGAAATCATTTGTTGTTGTAGAAGTTGGGTCATGGTATTATGGAGGGTATCAGGTAAAGGCGTCAAGATTTGTTTGGGATCTCCATAATTGAAAGGCATTGCAATCTTAACAACCGCTATTTGATTATTGGCAAGAAGAGTTTGGGAAGGAGGGTTAAATAGCAAAAACAATTTATTTGGCTTTCAAAATGGCTGAGAGTTGGTTTGGTTGGTAGCATCAGACATCTCAACTCGACTAGAAGTGGATCACATATCACGACTACTACTTGAATTATGATAATCACTAAGCGTTGTGCATAAGTGCATGGAGGAAGGGAACTTCATCAAGGTGAGTTTGTCTTGAAGGGGTGTTAGCAAGTTTTCAATAAACATTTTTTAAAGATGTGTATCAGGTATCTTGACATCAATTAAGGAATAAGGTTTCTAATAACAGGAGATAAATTATGTTATCTTTTCATTAGTGTCTTGCTTACATCACATCAAATCGGCCAAGGTATTTTTAGGAGTCATGTGCACTTGGAAGTGGTTGATAATGGCATCAACAAGTTGATTGAATGAACTAATTGAATTGCTTGGTAAGGAAGAAAACCAATCCAAGGCAGTGTCTTTGAGGGTCCTAGGAAATAGTTTGGCTAAGAATTTTTTCTCAAGAGAAAAATAACTACACAAAGTAGTATAAGCATTAACTTGATCAGAAGGATCACCCTTCCCTCCATACTTCTCAAATCTAGGTATTTTCTATTCCTTGTGGCATTGAGGTGTGTAGGATTTCTAAGGACAAGGGATTGCTATGAGTATAGTGGGTGGGTGAACCATGTTGGTTTTGATTGATGGTGGAAATCTATTGTTGCATGGATGAAACAATGTGAAAATTTTGTGTGATGAGAGGATCGGTATAAGTGGTATTAGGTGGAAAGGAAAGTGGTGATGGGGTGAATGTAGTGGAAGGGAAAGTGAATGGGATGCTAATGGAGGGTATGGTGGAAGAGGATAAAGGATGTGATTCCACATAAGAAGTTGGAATACTAGTAGGAATATGAAGGGAAGGAATCACATTGCTAACCTGGTGCACTATTGTGGTCACATGAGGAGAGGCATAGGTAGGAATGGAAGCTATTGTTGAGGGAGGAGGATATGGATATCCTCCTTGGCTAACAATAGGGGTGGTTGGTTGAGAGACCCTAGGTGTGGAAGATACATTTTTTTGGTATATCTCAACTATTTTCTTCACAACACCTAGGCCATCATCATTGTCAATCATACAATGAATGTTTTCTATGGTGGGGATATTAGTGGAAGATATGTTCTCAAAGCTGAATTCATGTTGGAGGTCTGCTAGGTTTGCATGAATGTGAAATATCTTTTCATGTGATAGGTCATTAGGTTTATTGTCAACATGTGTGTTTTCTAAATGTAGAGAGTTGCTAAGGGTGGTTTCCAGGCCTAGTGTACTATTGTCAACACTAGGAGTGGAGGTTCGAGATAACCCAAGATCTAGAACAAGTGTATTGTCATGAGATGCCATGAGTCTAGAACTTCTTCTCACTAAAGTATCAACAATAGGACACCAAACACTCATGCAATTTTTCCTAAATGTGGGGTGGATTTAAATGCAATGCAAACAAAGCATACTAAAATGCTTGTAACTAAAATTTTGGAAAGCAATACAAAAATGCACAAACAAAAAATAGAAGTGCAAAAGATGCTTTGTAAATGCCATAAATTATAGTGTAAATGGTGCAAGTGGACTAAGTCACCCAGTCTGGCGAATTAGTCCCAACAGTGATATTTTTGACACTTTTCTAAATTTTTGACTAGTTTTTATGATTTTTATGCTTTCTTGATGCAAACAAAGAATGGAAATGTAGATTTTTTTGTACTTTTTCAATGAAAATGAAATGAAAAGTACAAGCTAACATGAAATTTTCACTAATGCATTTTTAATAACCCTAGAATGCAAACAATGCAAAACCCTAATGCAATGCAAGCTTTTTCCTAGGATGCAAATGCAAAAATCAGAAGTTAAAAGAAGTGTTCTAAGGATGGGTTCACCAAAATGAACCACCAAAAATATAGGTTTAGTACTTTAGGGAAAGAGGATTCCCCAATGGGCTCCTAGGGTTTTTCACCTAGGAGCTAGGTTAGGAAATGACTCTCTTTCACACTAAAGGTATTCTTGGTGATTTCATTCAAAGGTTGGGGTTTTGAAATGGGTGTGATGTGTGTGCCTAAGTGTTTTAATGTAATGAAATAAACTAACTATGAAATGCAAACTAATGTAAATATAACCTATATGCAATGTCCTAAGAATGACCTAAAATGTATGTAATCTATAAAGAAACTGGAAGAGACAAAAATAGTGCACCTGGAAACTAAAGGTTGAAGAAGAGGAGCTTTGGAATCTTCTAGAATCTGTTGAAAATTCTCACTAGGACACTTACGCCAGAATGGGCAACCTAGTCCTCTTCTCGGGAAACTTTGTCGGAATAGGTTTTTGGTAAATGGGTATCCAAAAACACAGAAACCACTTTTTAGGCTTGGTACATGGAGTAATTCACCAATGATGGTGACTTAGTCCTCTTGGAGCTTTCGAGATTTTTGAGGTTGGAATCTATAGGTGCCCACTTGTACTTATGTTTCTAACAAAGACCCATGTTTGAATCTTCAGAAAATGACCTGCAAGTTGTCTTTCAGCTCATCCTAGGGTTTGTTGACTTGGAATGTTGTGGATGGAATGATGACACATTTTCAACACTTTTCTCCTTGAATAATCTACATACAAACCTACAAAGGACACATGCAAAGAGAGGGAAAAGTTTAGGGCTAGAGAATAGGGGTTTTCCTTTGTCAAACCCCATGATGGTACTCAAACCCAAATGAAATAGAATGAAAAGGGAAAGATGATTGAATAGCATAAAAATTTAAACACTCACCAAGCCCTTATTCAAGAAGAATGAAGATATCTAAGAACCAACTCCAATGGATGATGTTTGAAATGCTAAGTGCTTGAATGCTTGATTGATGCTTGCTTGAGAAGATAGAGTGATTGAGTGCTTGTGAAGATTAAAATATGTTAGGGGGGGTAAAATGAGGAGAAAAACCCTTATTTATACATGCTATTCCCTAATTCCCCAAACATAACACATGATAGGCCAACCTTATGGTTTTGGAGGCAAAGTATCATTAGAATTTTGTTTTAATTTTTAATTTTATGCCAAAAGGGACTAAGTCACCTAAGGTGGTGACTTAGTCCACTTGGAAAAATTCAAGTGTTAGTTGGGAATTAAGAGGTTTTTAATGTTGAGTAACGGGATTGTCTCCCAAAACACACTTCATTCGGGCCTAAAAGTACATTAAGGGGCCAATTTAACATAAGAAAGGGTTGAATTAGTGATGACAAGCCTATGAAAGTGTCAAAATGTGTTACAACACTTTACAACACTTTTGTAAAACACCATTAGGTTGTTATTGATTTGCAAGTGTTCAAGGCCTAATGTGAATGTATTGGCCACATTACAACATTAGATCAAAGCAAAATCAGGCAAAAATCCAAGGCAAAAGGCCCAAATGAGTGAAAAGTGTCAAGGCTACACTTTTTGGCAACACACTTTCCATTCAAGGTTTTATCATTGACATTGCCATTATGGAAGTGGGAACACTTACATGTGGTTTGATTGAGGTAAGCCCCTATATGGAACAACATTTTCCCTCTTTGTGAATGTGTAGGTTGCAATTTTGAAGTGGATTGAAGAGAGCTTGAAGATACATTTTGCATGGTTGCATTTATTTTCATCAACCTTGTCAAGACACAGAAACTTACCTACATAATTAATTTACGATATTCTGACTATGAGATAGAAAAAAAAACAGCTCACATTCGACACCGATGGACCCTAAAAGTTGAGTAGGGCACCCTTACAAGGACTCGGTGGCCATTGGGTGACCCCATCCTCGTAGGCCTAGCAAAACCAATTTTTTTGGGTAGGTACACAATAGTTTGCACCTTCTAGATCTATCAAAACTTGACTGCTTCTAGTTATCAATTATCAGGTAATAACATTTATTACATTAGTTCATATAGTCTGATTAGGGAAATCAATAAAGATCATTTCCAAATCATTCCCACCCCCTAAAGGATATAGATCCAGGTTTGATTGGATCACCTTGGAGGTTGAAAGTTAATCTATACACCTTGTCGATCTATATCCTAAGGAAACTATAGAAATGATGGAATGTACCCTAGGCCTTGGATACTCAACTTAGGGCCCCAACATTTTTATGTTTTAAATTGCACCCAATATAGGTTGGAAATGCAAGTTCCACTCACGATCCTTTATAACTTCACCTTTATATAGTGGGTTGAGGCAATATAGGTTGTGGATTCCCTAAGGCATTTCTTGGGCATTAACCGTAAACCATAGGGTCCTTCCTTTATTCTACATGGTGGAAAATATAATCCACTCTTCCTACGTTTAGTATCGCATGTGCCCTTTTCTAGGTTATTTCAAACAAAATATAATTTTTTATATTTTCCCAATCAATTTTGATTTTTTGGTGGTGGTATTACAACCATTAGAATATTATTGACATGTATGTCAAAAATAATTTTTCAATAACATACCATCTTGACATGTCAAGATGGGATGTCATGTTATGTACTAAGGGATATGATATTGTAATGTAAACATTAAGAAATCTTCTATATTGTCTTATTTCCATCATTACATATGTGGGTCTTATCAAGTATTTATAATTGAAGAAGACAACTTCCATATTTTATTCACTAGTCGAGATGTCCTAAACTCTAATATATGTAGAAATATAAAAAACCCTCAAGGCAATGCAACACCATACAATCCTCCTTATGGAAGAAGCACTCCATAATACATCTCTAAGAGATCCCAAACATATAGCATGCTCCTCATATATTCAAGTATAATGCTATTCAAATTATTTATATAAACCTCCTTCTAAGAACATAGTCGAGGGTTAAACCACTGAATCCAATGTAGGGCTATTGATTACATATTATAATTAATCACACTAGTTTTTCACATGAGCCAATATGAGTAACTTTAGGGATGCATAATTTCTTGACATTTTCATCCATTTGTATACATTATAATACCATATTATCCCTAGGTACATGTTGTATAGGAGCGAATTTGTACCCCTAATGCAAATTCCCCTTTTTCCCTTCTCCACTTTAGAAAACCAAATTCTGAGGCTTAATTCCACATAAGCCCGCTATTCTCATTCCACTTGGCGCATGTTTTTAGCATTGGTAGGGGAGTTACTATCGAGGACGCCTGCATGGTGCACATACGTCTACACGACGCACTTACATCCCTAGAAGATTCCTATGGTTGGAGCCTATAGAAGCGTTACACTTCTCATTGGAAGTCAAATTATAATGCCCCTCTTCATATGACCGACCCGAATATGGTCGTTTTCCTCATCTTTCCTTCAAATTCATTCACCTCCATCCATTTTAAAGCTTCTACACACTCTTGGACATTCACTTCAAGCATTCGAGTAGCATTCTTGCATTCCATAGTAGAATTTCCATCACTCCATCACTTCAATAGATCAAGCGTAGGACAACACCACTACAACAGAGGTTTGAGTTCCTCTCATTTTATCCCCCACTAGCCTTGAGCGCTTTGGGTGCAGGCGGTAAGCTCCTCACTCATCTTCTCTATTATTTGGTTGAGTTAGCACATTATTGTTTTGTAGTGTTTTAGTGTTCTATTGCTTTCATTTCCCTTTTTATCATATTATTTCTACATTGTTGCAAACTTGGCTATCCGTGGAGGTGGAAACACCAAAACTGGGGTCTGACTGAGGCAAAACCCTAAACAGACCCCACAACATTTTCCCTCTTTTCTGTGTGTAGGTGGAGATATCTTGGAGCGAGCTGGTGAACAATTTATTGTGTGACATCATCTTCATCACCCTTGCGGTAATATAATTGTTTTAGCACATTCGTTTATATGTTTCATATTTCATAGTGTTATTCTACTCCCTCAGAAACTAGTAACTAGGTTGTTATTTTGTTTTTTAGTGGTCAAACCTTATCTCCTTGGTTCTTTGGTCATATGGATGCCAATGCACCTGAGATACGCTAGCACACCGTGTTGTCATCCCAAAATGACACTTCTATCCTCTGATAGAGAGCTATCCGAGATACAGAGTTGACCCTAAAAACCAACTTGCCTAGTCTCCTTTAGAATCTCATATTTGTAGGGTGATTGAAAGACCTTATAGTCCTCATCATTCTCATCCCACCTTTCCTAAAATTTCCCTTAAACTGAGGTAAGTTAGGGCAGCCTATTTCTCTCAACCCTCTGTGACCTGGGGCCTTGTAATGGTTGGTCCCCCTCTCTTACATTTTTGGTGAACTGGATGTGAACCAAAATCTACTCATTTGTCAATGTTTTGATCTTTTTATCTTGTGACTTTGATCATTGTACTCCTACGTGTTGTGAAATTTTATGAGCATCACAACCCAATCCAAGACCTCTGGGTATATTGTCAGGAGAAGTTTGTGACACCTTCTGATGGAGAAGATGAAAGTCTCTTCTAGTTTCACTGCTAGTCTTTTCTTCGGTTCCGCGGTTGGTGTTTCTAAGAAGGAGGAGGTATCACGTGGTGAGTTCATATTCTTTGATGAAACTAATCGCATCCCTATTCCTCTAGCATCACCTACATCATCATCTATAGATGAGCATGAAGTTTTCCACATCCCTTCCAAATACGTTGATAGTCTGAGCAAAGGGGTAAGTGCCTTGGAAAATCACTTGGAAAAAGACCTGAAGCTGGCTAGGGCTGCTAAGGTTACCAGTGAAATAAAGTATATGGTAGGAAAATATCGAACAGGTGTAGAAATCCTGGCTAGTCGCACTAGTCTAAATGAAGCATGCGCTCGCTCAAACCATGGCAGCATGATGCGAGGTAGCCCCTTTGAGGAGCATGAGAGATAGTTAGGAGTGTCCATGCCTCCCACATTTGTGTACATGGCCAACATGGTCCCCTCGATCACTATCCCCACTACTTCTGAAATTTTTGAAACTATCAAAGTAAACAAGAACCCTTTGGGTTTTTACTTCACCCCTCCTATCGCCTCCGGTGTAGGAGGATTTGGCGAGATGATTGATGGGGGCTTTAGTGGTGGTAGCTTCAACGGTGGAGGTGGTACTGGTAGAAGTGGTTCCAATGAAGTTCATGGTAATGGATTTGGAAGTGGTGGTGGCTCTAGCAGAGGTTACACTAGTGGCAGTGGCATCGGTGGTGGCTCTGATGGTGGTCACAACGATGGTCTTGGCGGTGGCTCTAGTAGCAGTTCCACTAGTCCTATATCTTCTAATGACCTGATTCTGAATACCCTTCTTCAGAATATGGGGAAGATGCAAAACAAGCTGGTGAACCTTTCCCAATATTTTTCCTAGCCTATTTTCCAACCCTTCTTCCGACATAGCCCATTGTCAGTAGAAATTCTAAACACTCCTTTCCCACAAGGGATGGAGATTCCTAAACTCAAGAAATATGACAACAAAGGGGACCTGCAGACACATGTGTCCACCTTTAATGCCTTGTGTACAAATTTATTCCATCATGATGTGCTGATGGCTAAATTATTCCCTCAATCCCTCAAGGATAAAACACTTGAGTGGTATTGGTCCTTTCCTAACAATTCCATCTTTACATTCGATCAACTTGTGAACCAATTCTTGTGATAGTTCCAATCCAACATCGGGCCTAAGATGACCTTCCTTGACCTTGTCTGATGTAAACAATGGGATCATGAGAAGATTATTGATTTCATAGCACACTATCAAGCACTCTTTTCTCAAATATCATACCCATTACCGAACTTCGATGTGTAAAAGGTATTCATAGGGAACTTACAAAGGCCTTGGAAAAAGAATTTTTCCCTTATGAAATACCCTTCTTTTGAAAATTTGTGTGCAACCTTACAAGAGTATCAACAAATGGTAGTTTAGTTTGGGGGATCTTCCTCGCACTCCCATCCTGAAGGGAAGTCGATTGTATTGATCTCTGGAAAAGGAAAAGTTGTTACGAATGTAGTAGTCGCTGTGGATAACAATGGCCTCAAATGCAACCAAAAGTTCACAAAGTTATCATAATCTTATACCTCCATCTTACAAAATCTATTGAAGGATAAGATAATTAACTTGCCAAGTCCAAAACTAGTTAGGGAACCATATCCTACCTGGTATGAACTGAATGCCTATTGCTAGTACCATCAAGTCAACGGAAATGACACCAAATGTTGCATGCACCTACATCATGAGATATATGATCGTATCGAGGACGGTATTATTCGTCTTGATGGGAAAAAATAGAATACAAAAAATTAGTGGCAAAAGCTAATAGTGAATTGTAGATATACACAAACCTATTTTTGTTGTATTTTGCTAACATGATTATCAATCCCTTTGATTTTGTTTCTCAACCTAAATCCTACGTTAACATGGTTACTATTACTCCTTATCCTCATCTTCTGACTGGTTCACCAAATATAAATTTCAATTGATAAGATGTACCAACAAATGAAAAACCTTTTCTGCTATACATTCCCGCTCGCCTTAATGGCAACATTGTGATAGGGGTTTTAGTTGGTCCTGTGAGTAGAGTGGATGTCATCACAGAGGAGACTCTATTCTTAAACTCCTTACAAAGGGAAGAGTATACAAAAACAAAGTTCATTATTTGTATTCATGATGGTATTTCTCTTAAACCATTTGGATCGATAATGATGTTTGTCCTAGTCGGACCTAGGAATATAGACACAGTTTTCAATGTTATTCTCGAGTCAGACCTAGTCAGGGTGAAGCTAGGCATACCTTGGCTGACTTCTATGAATGGGATCACCTTTGTAATTCATACTTGTCTCATGTTTTCCCATGAAGGTTTTGTGCATGTAGTGCATGATACTAGATACCAGCCTCTGGTGTCCCATAGGGGATATTCATTTGATCACTTTTGGCCCACCCTGGTTGGTTCACTCCCTTTGAGAACATACCTACATTACAAGAACTATGTGAAGTATAAGACTAGAGGAAAGGGACAACCAAAGTTGACCCTTCTTGTAGTAAACCAACCATATGCCTCCTCCTCTCGAAAGGGAAATGAGAAGCTTGCTCCTTCTCTGGCTACCTCATCTGCTTCCCTTTCCTAGGAGGAGTATTGGATGAGTAAGCCCAATCTTTGTCCATTGAGTTCGATGGTGCTTGCTTGGCGTAGACCCAAGATCAAGATATTGGATCTCCCTACCAAGGCAAAAATAAAGGCTCACGAAGAGAATTTTCTCTGCGGCCTTTTACCATTCCTACTCCTAAAGTGGTGAGTGGGAAAAGGCCCACTACTGAGGAATTGGAGCTAACTCCCCCTGTTGCTTCTAAACCTATTCCTCCTACACCCATCTAGGAGCATGTCCCTCTGCTAGAAACAGATGTGGAGGACACTCCCATGGCTAAGCAGGAGCCTTCATTTCCTTCGCAACCTCTAGCCTCTAGTTTGAAGAGTCACAAAAACCACCTTGCGCATGAGCACAAGTGCCGATGAAAGGATCTCCTGGATGAGCATGCCACCTCACAGAAGAAGGAAGAGGAGATGACCACTCCTATATTAGGGCCTCCTGCCATGTCCTCCTCTCTCCCTTCTATCCAAACTAGCTCTGTATCGCTTTTGGCTTTTGCAGCAAGTGCACATGCACCTAGAAGGGTGCATGTGTTCATCGCTCCTTTAATGGAGCCACCTCTATTGAAATCTATTCTAGATGTCCCACCTTTTCCAAAGCTTGTAGATATGATTAAAACTTTGGTTGTATCTACTGCAACTCTTTCCTCCTCTCCCTCTACCCTTCTTGCTTCATCTGTGGGGAGTTCACCTCCTCCGATGAAGAAGGAGAAGGAAAAGAGTGGTCCCTCTAGCAACGAAGGATGTAAGAGAAGCCCACCTTCTCCAAAAGGTGGTCCTGCATTGACTTGTTTCATCCTAGTAATGAAACCAGTCCCAGCCTCTCCTGAGTTCGTCACCACTCCTAAATCTCTCGGTGAGCTTAGTGGTGAACCTCGATCACAAACTCCTCTATCCACTGAGGTGAAACATGGAACTCCCATTAAGTGCATGTTTAACTCGGTGGATGAAGTTCCAACCTTGTCAACAATCTTCGCTAGGTCATTGACCTTGGAACCATAAGAGCTGAGTGACGAAGACCTCGTAGGGCCTTCTTCCTTAGCCCTTGTTGCAGGAGGGTCAGAAGCTCCTCCCCTTAACATTCTGCCATTCCAGGCTCATCCTCCTTCCCCCTATAATGATCTAGAGTGGGAGACTGATGACCTCTTAGTTGATTAGTGTTAGGATGAGACCCCTTCTTAATCTTTAGATTAGACATTTGTGTGTCATGATGTGTTCCCCCATAATTGTGCTATGTGTGCATGGATGACCCTCGTCACCCCTATTGGTGCTTGGATACAAGTGTGGTGTTTGTGTTGTAATCTTCCTCTATGCATATCATCATTCTTCCATGTTTGTGATTGAATTTTGAAAAATTGGGGATGATGCAAAGCATTGGGAGTATTTAGGCTTCATTCCATGTTGACCCAATTTTTTAATTTTTACTTTGTCTTTCGTGCATTCTTCCTGATTTGGTTGGGGATTGATAATCTTTTTCCCTTGCACCACAGTTACCTACTATTTATACAAGTGTAGATCTGACCCTACAAATCCAGATCCCCCTATGCCCTTTGTTTGTGTTCTCTTTACTTTTACTTTCTCTTTATCTTTCTCTCTTCTTTGTTTGAGTTTTCCCTCTCATGTGTGACAATGCCACTTCTAGATTATTTGGATCTTTAGAAAATGAATTCATTTCCAATGAATCTTTTCTCAAGACCCTCCACACAGTTCTTTGTTAGAATTGAATTCTCGACTTGAAACCCTAATGGAACATGTTTCCTTCATCATGGGTTCATGAAGAAAGGACTTGGAAACCTTCCTCCGAAGTAGGAACAACTTTGACCTTCCCCTCGTGTGGGGGCATATCCTTCCTTTCAAATTACTTGATGAATTGAACATCTTTCAAAAGGATTCCTTGATGATGAATTGATTCAAGAAAGAAGACACTAGCTTTTGAACAACACATCCCTTGAAAGGACCCTTTCTTTTTACATCGGGTTCCCAAGGGACCCCTTTGAAAGCCTTTACATCTTGATGTCTAGCTTGGGGGTAGCTCAAATAGACTTGTTCCCTACCTTTGCATCTAGCTCAGGGGCAA
This sequence comes from Sequoiadendron giganteum, assembly GCA_007115665.2. Taxonomy (NCBI): domain Eukaryota; kingdom Viridiplantae; phylum Streptophyta; class Pinopsida; order Cupressales; family Cupressaceae; genus Sequoiadendron; species Sequoiadendron giganteum. The sequence goes on along the minus strand of CM021100.1, from coordinate 195,489,992 downwards.
CTTGAATAGACATATTGTACATCCTCATGTCTAGCTTGGGGGAATCCCAACTAGACCTTGCTTTCAAATAGTGTGTCCCTTGAGTGGAACCCTCTTCCTTTTGAAGGGTTCCCAAGGGAGCCCTTTAAAATTCTTCCAACTTGACAGTTTGCGTGACTATTTGCTTACTGGCCTATGTAGCCACTTCCTGATGTGTTCTATCTACGAGTAAACATGTCACCACTTTCTGACTCTGTAGAGTTTTCTTTTCTTGGTCTCCTTTATGTGAGAATTCTTGGGGGATACCTTCCTTATAGGCTTGTGGGTCTGTAAGGTGATTTCCTTGGTTTCCTTCATGTGAGAGTTCTTGGAGGATACCCCCCTTGCAAGTTTGCAAGCCTGTGAGGTGCTTTCTTTCTTCAACTTCATAGTTCTGTGAGGCTATGAAGTCCTTTTCTTATCCTGCACTCTCGGGTTCGCCAGGTCGTGATTTGCTTCCTCGACGGTTCAGGTATACTTTTCTAACCCCATTACTTATTTGATCTACTTTATCAAAGCACTCATTAGTACTCGTGCTCACTAAAGTGGGGGGAAAATGTATAGGAGAAAATTTGCACCCCTAACGCAAATTCCCCTTTTTCCCTCCTCCACATTAGAAAACCAAATTTAGAGGCTTAATTCCACATAAGCCTACTTTTCTCATTCCACTTGGCACCTATTTTGAGCATCAGTAGGAGATTTATTGTAGGGAACACCTGTGTGGCATGTAGACATATGTGCAATGCACTTATGTCCTTGGTAGATTCCTACAGCTAGATCCTGCAGAAGCATTTCACTTCTCATTGGAAGTCGAATTGTAATGCCCCTCTTCGGCTTATCGACTTGAATATGGTTGTTTTCCTCATCTTTCCTTCTAATTAATTCACCTTCATCCATTTTCAAGCTTCTACACATTCTTGGACATTCACTTCAAGCATTCAAGTAACATTCTTGCACTCCATAGCAGCAAGTCTATCACTCCATTAATTCAATAGAGCAAGCTAGGACAACACCATTGTAACAGAGGCTTGAGTTCCTCTCATTTTCTCCCCCACTAGCCTTGAGCACTTTGGGTAGAGGTGGTAAGCTCCTCACTCATCTTCTTTATTATTTGGTTGAGTTAGCACATTATTATTTTGTAGTGTTTTAGTGTTCTATTTCTTTCATTTCCCTCTTTACCATATTATTTCTACATCATTGAAAACTTGGTTGTCCGTGGAGGTGGAAACACCAAAACTGGGGTCTGACTGAGGCAAACCCCTAAACAAACCCCCCAACATTTTCCCTCTTTTTTGTGTGTAGGCGGAGATATCTTGGAGTGATCTAGTGAAAAATTTATTGTGTGAGACCATCTTCGTCACCCTTGCAATAATATACTTGTTTTAGCACATCCGTTTATATGTTTCGTATTTCATAGTGTTATATTTCTCCCTCAAAAACTAGTAACTAGGTTGTTACTTTATTTTTTAGTGGTCAAACCTTGTCTCCTTAGTTCTTTGGTTGTGCAGATGCCAGTGCACCTAAGAGACGCTAGCATGCCATGTTGCCATCCTAGAACCATGCTTATGTCCTCTAATAGAGAGCTATTCGAGATACATAGTTGACCTTGAAAACCAACTCGCCTAGTATCCTGTAGAATCTCAGGTTTGTAGGGTGATTGAAGGACCTTATAGTCCTCATCATTTTCATCTCGCCTTTCCTAAAATTTCCCTTAAATTGAGGTAAGTTAGGGCAGCCTATTTATCTCGGCCCTTCATGACTTGGGGCCTTGCATTGGTTGGTCCCCCTCTCTTACACATGTAATGGAGTAAATTTGATTCTTGAAACAAAAAAGTATTTTTTGTCAGAATAAAATCTACTATTACTTTAAGATGAATGAGAGGTTCTCTGAACCCTTTGATTTATCCTTTCTTATAAATTTTATATAAATGGAACTAAAACTAATTAACATGATTTCAATAAAATCTCCAATTATAAGTTACTAGTGAAGATATATGTTTCTATACAAAAAATTACAACTTAATGACAATAAAAATAAAATATACATGTTGTAAAGGTGGTTTTATAGCTTCCACGAAGCCTCGGGCTAAAAAACCAACTCCATGTGTGGACACCTTCACAATGCACCATTGTCCTATATGGTTGAATAAATGATAGTTCTAAAATGCATCAAACTTTGATTTTAGGTGAACATTTCAACAAACCTACACATAAGCAAGAAAAGATGAAAATGAAGGTTGGCTATTTTAGGGGCTTCCCACAAGCAAACCCCCATTTAAATGGTCTTTCAACCTCCAAGGAGAAATAGGGCTACATACTTACAAAACATAATTTTTAAATGACTTTAGGGTAAGTGCACAAAGTTGTGACACAAAGGGGGGTCTTAAGATGCCATTTTTTTTATAAAATAAAAAAAATTTAATGTTTGACGAGTAAATAAAGATAGTTACACTCAAAATTTGAAGATGAAACAAGAACAATAGTTGTAGTGCTTCAAATCTACTTTCTAAACTATTATTATTTTTAAATAGAAAATATTAAGGGTTTGAAAAAGGGGGAGCACACATAAAAAAACATAGCATAGCATTTGTCGTGCTTGTTGGAAATCGTGCCTCAAATTACTAGCTTGATATCCTATTAGCAGTATCATGTGTTTGTTCCTTTATCGGGTTGACTCTCCTTTGTCGGCGAAACCTTATTATATGTCTCCTCGATGGACTAATATTACTTCTTTCTTTGGCATGGTGTATGATTTGTCAAAAAGAGTTGATCACTTTGGAGGGAGTCTTCTTAATATCTCCTCAAAACATTGATAAGAGTGTATCGAGGTGATTTTTTTTTTTTGTCAAAACATTGAGTCATGTCTCCTTGACATGTTGATGGAATGCTAGAAGAATTTTATCAGGGTGAATTGAGCTCTTCAGGGGGAATTCTTCCAAAGTCTCTTCGACGAGCTGATAAGTCGATGGCTTATGGAGGTGACATGGCGGTGGGGACCACATGGAGCGAGATGGCATTCATCGAAGTGACATCCAATTTTGGTGGGAGATGACGGATTGTCTCATTGAAATGATGATATGTGTAGAGTTGTGTAACTAGCCAGTCCACGGGTGTCTAGGTGGGACCCAATCATGCTAAGAGGGAGAGTAGGGATTGGATGAAATTGATAGAGGATGGGTGATTGGATGTTTTGACATGCAGTGAGATTTTTGAAGTGACTCAGTGGATTGGAAGAGAGATTGAATAGAGCCTCTGCAATGGTCCGATGTGGCAAGCAGTTAAACCTGTAGACATGAAAAATATACATATTGATCCTATGCACTTGTTCTTGATTTGACTAATATCATTTCTTCCTAAGTCATTTTCTCAGCTAGTCAATTTAATTAAATAATCTTTATTTGATTAAATTCATCATATTTCCTCTCTTAATGAATCAATTTTACCCGATTAAGTAATCATCTCCTATTAATTAAATAAATCATTTTATTTAATTAATCTTATAGTCCCTTTTTTAATTAAATAATTCACTTTATTTAATTAAATATCTAAATTCATCTCATTTAAATTAAATTAATTAATCTTTATTTGATTTAATCTAACACCATTCTCTTTAATTAAATAAATCAAATTTTATTTAATTAAACCTAAATCCATTATTCCTCTCATTTTGATTTATTTAAATCCAAAAATCTAAGTCAAAATTGTCAAATCACTTAATCTCTTATTAAATTAATCAAATCCTCTAGATTTTGCAACTTGCACAATAAATTAATTTATTTGATTTATTAATTCTTTTATTTTTCCTCAACTTGGCATCAAAAAGGAATATTCTTGAAATTTGAAAAATCCCTCCAAAAGGGATGAGTACATCCAACAAGGAATTTAAGGCTTCTTACATGTCCTTTGCCTTGAGCCAAGTGGCATTTACTCCATTCCTTTCTCCCTCCAACATGTCATCTCACAAATTTCAAATTCCACCTAACCACATTTATTTGCACATTCATCAGAATGTGCTCATTCCTCCTCCAATCACATGTGGACAAGTGACCTTCTCTCATTGGTTGGTCTTTTGTCCCATATTCATCAATCTCTTTCATTCTTCCATCCTTGGTTTCTATAAATAGAGGCCTCATTTTCACAATATGATCCATCAACTAAGAGCACAATCACTATAGGCATTTAGTGTTTGAGTTCATAGCATTTTCATACTTTGCAATCAATTTAGCTAGGTTATTGGAAAATTTCATCAAGGAAGCACAACCATCACTCAATATCATCAAATTGATCACATGGAATATGGAAAGTGCCATTTTACACATAAAATTGGCATCAATTCCCCGCTGGGATTAAGAGTTTGCTCATTAGAATAGGATTTGAATAGCTTTATTCTTGTGTTCCTCATTTCATTTCCTATTTTCATGTTTCAATCTAATTTCATAGGGAATGTTGATCTAACTTGCATAATGGTCTAACTATATGTTTGTTCTCTTGTGTTTGTGTAAGTATAATTTTCACCTAATTTCAAATCACAATGAAACTTGATCTAAATTTTAGGGTTCTTATGCTTAATCATTTATCTAACCCTCATATTTTCTTGTTTTTTGATTTAATCCAACATTTGGAACTTGTATTGCATGTTTTAAAGGATCATGAAGCATGGAAATAAAAGAAAAAGAATTATCACATGATTGGAACAAGTGTTTTTAAACACTTTGGGAGCAATTATAATCCCATTCTTAAGGCTTTGCTATCTTCAAGTTTTAGGACTCAATAATTTTCATTTGGGCTTAAAAAGAACAATCAAAGGGATTAAAAAGAACCTTAGACAACTTACTACATTTTTTGTTGGGCTTAAAAATTGAACAAGAAAACTTCACATTTCAATCTTAGTGCTTAAAAAGAACCCATTCTTGCTTTGAAGGTTAACATGAACATGTGCTTTTTATGTTTGTTAATCCCTTATCCAAAGTAATATCATCTAAAAAAGATGTATGCACTTCTCTCGTACCTCATGGTGATCTTAAGAATCAAAAGGTTTTTTTGTGATATTAAGTTGTATAAGTGATTACCTCCACAATTCAATTTGGGTTTTTAAAATCGAACAAAATCTTGCTAGTGTGAGTGGAGTATATCACGAGTGTTCTCTCTTTGTTTCTCAACAAAGATCTATCAAACTACGAATGTACTTGCTCACTTTTTTTAATCTTTAGAGGGCCTAGCTTGGTGGGAAAAAGTACTCACCCTAAGGGAATGACCCAACCGGGAACATGCTAAAGCCAAGTGACTTCCACCTGGTATATAAGTGTGGGTACTTGAGGAAAGTTCAAGTATCACGAGGATTGTTCTGATAAGAAGGGAAAAAATGGTCTCTTGTTGTATGGATGAACCCTCATGAATGGAATGCCTATACTAGAATCCTTGTTATAGAAGGCCAAATCCCTATCTATTTGGTGATGCAAGAACAATAGTTCTAAAGTCGTCTCACATTTTTATGGCTCTTAGTAGAAATGAGAAGTATGCTATGGGAGATTCATGGGTACAAATGCTTGGCTAACCCAAGAAGTGAGTGCACTATAAGGGGGAGCCTATGTGGTCAAGAATCTAATCATTCGCTAAGAGTAGGTGTAGCTAGATTTATCCAAGTGGGAACTCAAAAAATACCATCTTTTAAATCCTAGGGTTGTGCATTGCTTGGAATAAAAAACACTTTGCTTGGATCCAAAACACTTGAAAACAAACATTCACCAAGTTCTCAAATTTCAAACTCTTTAGGATGGGCAAATACCTTTGAAAAATCCAAGTGCTATTGCTTGCCCGAAGGATTCCGTCCTTAGAGGATTCTAAGTACTTGGATTCACATCACAATTTTTTCTTACTATAGTCAACAATAGGGAACTTTTCCCTTCACTTCCTTGATTTCCACATAGTGGACTTTGTGGGATGAGGAAAAGTTAGGACATTAGACATACAGTTTGAAAACTTAATCAAGAATTTTTTGTGGTAAAAAGAAGTCATTAAGCAAAGCTAAGAAACAATTGAACCCCACACATGTGTTCTTCCAAATTATTTCCTGAAAATTCAAAGTTCCTAAACCAAATCATCACAAGTTCCTTAGTCCTAAAGCTCGTGTAGAGAATCTTGAAAGACCTCTTGAAGTTAGAGAAAGGTTGGTTTATGATTTTTACAAGAAAGCTTCAAAGAACAATCCAAATTTGTATTCATTTTACTATTGTCGAAATCCAAGCCTCTTTCAAAGGTTTAAGCTCCTTACATAGGAAGTATTGCATGTTCTTCAAAATTGAGGTCTTGTAAAAATGATTTTTATCTAGGTCTAATCTAGGATAAAAGTCATCATTCTCATCCATCCTTTCAAACATTAAATAAAAAAATCATCTCACCAACAACTCTTGAAAATCTTGAAAAAAAAACAAATCATCCATGCTAGACTTTTGGAAAATCCAAATCATCTTGTTTCATTAGATGTATGTAGATGAATACTTCACATATTTAGTGAAATTATCAATCCTTGTGAACAATTCTACTCTTTGATAAACATCCAACATATTAGGGATTATAAGTTCATTATCCAAAATCAAAAAGCAAATCAAACCAAAATCATCTTGTTTGGCTAGGGGTGTATAGATCAAATTATCATCTTGTGTACGAGTCTAATCTAGGACAACATCCAACCTCTTAGAGTATATGAGTTCACTATCCAAACCGAATCCAATCAAGCCAAAATCAAAATCAAATCAAAATCTAATCAAGTCCTAAGGTCTAGTATCTCCTTCAAGATTTCTCAATAGTTCGATCATTCACATCATCCATCGTTCCACTTATCTCATCCTCAAACCTTTGATCCTTAATCATCCTAGTTTTTCTCTTTTGTACCTAAATTTTACACCAATCTAAGGTGTTAGAGGATCATCTCTTACATTCCTAAAAATTGATCCCTATTTTATGGTTCAAACTCGATCTCAATACAAGAAAAACATGGAGCAAAACAAAGAAACATCCACTTCGAGCAATTCGAGCCAAACTGAAAAAAATTCAACCCTACAATATCCATTGACCTCCCAATTAATCCTCCCCCAATACCTCAAAATCCTTAAGAGGAAGACCAAGTGGAAGATATCACCAACAATGTCTTAGGGATAACACAAACCTCGAGACTCATAGAATTTTCAATGCCATGATGAGGCTCAATCCCTCCCAATACATGCTTGAGTTGGAAAAAGAAGGAGCTAAGCTCCCTTATGATTATGATGTAAGCAGTATTGTGGAGAAGCCTCTTGGGATCATACCCCCAATCTCATCCATACCTCCATTTCAAGGCATCATGTTGTGCACTTTTTGCACACACACCCCATCAAAGGCGGGGACCCTCTTTTTCTTCTACATTTTTCTACCTTGGCTTTGTCAATTTATGGTTTTTCTCTTCTTGGAGGTTATTTTGGGATTTTGTCCGGATTTGGTTTGATGGGGGTGGTATTTTGAAGCATTTTGGGGCCTTGGATTTTAGAAATGGAGATTTTTCAAGTGAATTTTCAATGTGATGTGTAAATATTTTTACACCAATGGATAGAGGACAAAACATTAGGCCAAGTTGCTTTTTGAACTTTTCGAAAATTCATCCGGGAAAAAAATTATGAGGTTTCAAAGTTTTTCTCCAATTTCTGGGTCATTTTCGGGGATTTCTACCTAGTCCAGATTTTGGCGAAATTTGCCATTTTCGGGGATTTCCACCCAGTCTAGATTTTGGCAAATTTTTCCATTTTCGGGGATTTCCACCCAGTCCGGATTTTTCCGGGTTTTTTGCCATTTTCGGGATTTTCCGCCCCGTCCGGATTTTTTCGGGATTTTCCGTCCAGTCCAAATTTTTCCGGGTTTTTTGTCAAAATCTAGGATTTTCTGCCCCATCCAGATTTTGGCTGATTTCTGGCCATTTTCGGGATTTTCCCTTCATGGCGGATTTTTCCGAACTTCCTGTCACGATTTTCCTGAACTCCAAAAGGGTTAAATTTCCAAAATTTTATGACGGAGTTGAAATTTCTGAGGGTTTATTTATGCTTAATTTTAACATTTTTTGGTTGGATTTTCACATGTGGAATATTAATGATTATATCTATTTTTCAGGATTAAAAGGAGGATTTGCATATGGATTCGTGCCAGGAAGAAAATCTGGAAAATATTTAAAATGCACCTACATATGAATCGGTGCCCAGCTGTTCAAATGAACCCAATTGCATAAGAATTTGTGCCACAACCTGTCTACAGCTGGAATATATGTTTCAAATGTGGAGTGATGTGTGATGCTGTTTTCACTCTCCAATCATAATTTTTATTAAAATCGAGGTGGCAGATTGTTGAAATTCTTATTGTTTCTGGATGTAACCGATTTTATGCTATTGGATGATGATGTACCACATTTTTAAGAACCCTAATGTGAATTCTTAGGGTTTCTTGGGGATTAATTGCAGCCATTGGATTGAGTTTAATCCTGGCCCTTGATTTAAAGATGTAATATCTATAAAAGGCCAGTGCCTTCTCATTTGTAAAGGTTAGTAGAGTAAGAAAAGGTTAGAGAACAGCTAGTTAGAGGCTGCAAAGCCAGAATTGGCTAAGTTAGAGGTTAGATTCTAAAAGTTAGTAGTTGTAGGAGAGGATAAAGACTGAAAAAATGTTATGTAATGCTGGAGAAGATAATGCAAATGGGTTGTTGATTTGGCAAACATTGTGTTATGTTTCAAAAGTTTTATGGTTTCTTGTTCTTGATTCTCAGTGTTAGATGTTAGTTTTCAGTTCTTTCATGATAATGGTGAAATGCTAATGATGTTGATCGATCTCCGGTCCATAATTTTGGCAATTTGTTGATTGTAAGTTTGTTGTGTAAAGTTAGTCTGGGCCTTATTTTGTGCTAAGTTCAATTATGAATGCTTGTTTACATTGCGCCATTTACTGGGTATGTGGATGAATGTTCGTAGTCTGAAAATATTCAGTTTCCTCAGAAGATTGCACCATTTTTACAGAGTTGCAGGCTTGTCCTTGATTAAGCAAAAATTGGTTTTATTGGAGATTTGTCCATTTGCAGCATTCATCATTGTTGTGATTGATTTTAGGAGTAATTTTAATCTTAGGATCTCTTTTAAACTCTTATCTTTTGCTATTTATTTTATTATCTGGGTTATATTTAAGAGTTTGAGTATCAATATATTGCAAAATCTGATAAGTTTGAAGATCCAGTATTTGTTTGTAAGGCCCCTTGTGATTACCAGCATTTTCACATTATCTCTGAGTTGTTTCACTGCATTGTCAAGACCTGACATTAGAGACCTTGGGGTTATCTCTTTTCCCATAGAGATTTACCTTTCAAGAGAGATAGGAAATCATATTTTGTCTGAGTTGTTGCTGTGCAGAAAACACCATCAACAGATTGGTGCTAGAAGGAGGGCTTGAACATGCAAGCTGGATCAAAATTTGTCTACCATTTCTCCTGAGAGGTTCAAAAGAACAACCAGATCTACTCCAAGAGAGGAAGAATTACAAGAGCTGCAAGCCCCTACTAGGTCAAGAAGGGCCAGAAGAAGGGGAGAATCATCATCCACCCAGTCAATCCCATCATCCCCATCATATTCATTCTCATCATCCTCATCCTCCTCTGATTCTGTGGGCATTCTTGTTCCATAGCCTCAACCAGTCATAAATCAACCACTACTGCTCCCACCTCCACCAATGGCTTTCTTGGCAAATAACCAGTCCCCTCTATTCTTCAACAACTACAATGCTATGCCAAAGAACCCTGAGAATTTTTGCTCTAGGTTTCACACAAATGATCCCAAAAGGACTGTTGAAGAGCATGTTAGGATTTTTAAAATTACCCTCTAGGATAGGGGAATTAATCATGAGGATGTTGCCTATGGACTTTTCCCTTATTCTCTAGGAGATGAGGCATTCTATTGGTATAACAATCTTCCTGTTGGGTCTATCACTACTTGGCTTCAGTTGGAGACTACATTTTTATAGAGATTTGGGGTCCCAATCAGTTCCAGTGGACTTTATTTGCAGTTTACTAGAGTAAAGAGGGAGGCAAACGAACCAATAGGGGCTTTCAATAATAGGTTCCATAGGGCTTATGCTAGGCTGCAACCCCCTTATGTTGTGGATGATGCCTCTTCCAGGGAGGTTTATTATGAGGCTTTGGATAGTTTGACATCTACCTTTGTGAAGTGGAGAGAAAACCCTCCTGATAGCCTGCTTGAAGCTTATGATGTGGCTATTAAGGTGAGTATATATTTGAGACAACACTTGTCTAGACCCCTGCCATTAGCTAGTCAAACAATTATGTTGGGTTCAACTCCTCAGCCGCCTTTGGTTTCACACCCAAGCCAACCCTTGAATCAAGCCCCACCCATGCGAAATTATTATCCGAATGTGAATCAACCTGCATTCTCTCACTAGCAAGCTAATGTACCTAGTTACTTGCAGAGCTCTGAGACTTTTAACCAATCCTCGAACCATGGGTTTCATTTTGTTTATATGCAGAATTCAGTTGGTGTTATTCTTCCATCAGACAATTCAGATAAGGGGAGGCTAGATGAACTCATAGAGCTAGTAAAGAAGTTGGCCATCAAAGTCACATACCTAAAGAACCAAAACAATCAGCCTCAGGAAATCAAAAGGGGAGATCAGTTCAATCGTGATGAAGATCAGGGAAAAAATCTTGATAGGGGACAATGTTTTAAAGATCAACCCTCAGGTCTAACATTTGATAGATGGCAACTACCACACCAAAATAGGACTTGGGATATAAGGCCTGACAATGAAGGAGTCCTAACATCTTTGGAGCATCCAAACAATCAAGAAAAGTCTGTAGCTGGTGTATATCTAGTAGAAGCAGCTCTATCCGGATGGTGTAGGCTTCATAACACAAATCAACACTCTAAATTAGATTGCCAAGAATTTTAGACTGCTGCATCTATTTTCCAACAAAAGATCCATCATACCAACATAAATTTGAGTGGACAAGAGATAGTACCATCTAGTACTTATGACATATCAGTCTTGGTGGTGGATCATGCACTATTTCCAAGGAATGAAGAGAACAGACCAGAGGAAAAACTAGACAAAAGTGCTGAAACAGAGTATGCATACAATGAAGAATCTATAGTTCAATCTTTTGAAAGTGATGAGGAGGATGGTAATGGTCCGCTAGAGGTAGAAGAGAAAGTCTGGTTGTTGGATCATACAAGAGATACACAGAAAGATACATCAAACTAGTCTCCAATGGAAGAACTTCAACAAGATGTTGAGGAATTCCCAGTAGAAAAGTCAACTGGCATTGGATCTAAGCAAGGCATAGCAGTAAACGTTGGGGTAGCCCTAGAGGAGGTTGAGCTTTCAATTGAGGATCCTCGACAGATTATAAATGAATGTCTTGTGGAGCAAATTGAAGGAACTAGTTGTTGATAATGGGGCTGATGTTCCTAAGGGTTACAATTACAAGCCTGAACTTGTGCCAACGAAAGAATTCAGGGAATCTTCTTATTCATCTAATTATGTTCTTTCTCTATCTGTTGGTGGGATAAATATTGGAAATTCCAAGATTTTATGCATTAATGATGGGATAGCTAATGTGGTTCATTTTGATGCACAGGGAAAATTGAATGATGTTGAAAATAGTAATATTACAGTCAAAATTAAGAACATGGTTGTAGGTGAAAATTTGCTTGAGGATCAGTCTGTCATGCCTCCTGATGAACATCCTACTGAGAAAATTTCCATGCATGACAAAGCTTATGTCGTTTCATCACTAATTCCTCATGAAGATACTCAAATAGGTGAAAAGTTCCATGATGTTAATTCTGAATTTGTTCAATCTAATTTTCACCCTGAATTTCTCATTGATGATTTTGATTTTGTTGTGCATGTTTCAAATGCAAGAGGAATACTACATCATCAATTGAGACCTCATGATGTCATGGATGTTAACTCTACACGATTGGAGGCCAATAAATTTAACATTCACTCTGAACAAGCGCAACACCAGGTTGTTTCTCTCTTTGCTGAGACTTCTGAAGTTTATCATTTTGATCATGGAGGTTATGGGAAGACAACGTGTATATGGATTTGTCATGGTTTCAAAGAGTTACCTCAATTGCTTATTAAACCTATTGAGAGTTTTGAGTTTGAATGTTGCATTGTTGAGGTTTATTTTGCTGAATATAAGGATGAATTTGTATTCTTGAGGACTGTTACTATCATCTTACTGCTTGTACATGCGTTGAAAAGAAAAATAGGTGTGGGTATCAACTCACCTTGTCTGATCATCAGTCATTTTGAGTCCCTTTGTACATAGTGTTGATTTGAATAAATGTAGCTTGCCCTACTTTTTTTTTGCTTTAAGTCTTTTTTTGGGTTTTCTCTAGGATAGATGGCTTTAGTTTAGATTGCTTTGCTTTGCCTTTGGTTGGCTTTTGTGTTGCTTTTGGTTTCAGTTTGGTTGTCTGCTTTACTTCTTCAGCTTGGTTTCTCGTGTTTTCTATTGGGAGTTTCTTATTTGCACAACATCAATTATTTTATCTGGGATTATTTTAGGTATTCCTTTTACAAACTCTAATCATCCTTCCAGGATATGTTGGTGGAAATCTTCTATTCAATGTCACATGTGCTAAATATTTATAGTGGACAAGTCATTGGATTGAATTAGCTCTTGAATGTGCTCAAATCTGACATTTTACACACATCTTAAGAATCCTGAGGTTTCCATAGGATCTTTGCGAGGCCTTGTTAAGTGAAAAATCTTATATTTCTACTTCAGTGCCACTGTGATTCTCAGCCCTGTGTGTGAGCTTCATTGCTTACAGGTTGAATTGAAAGAATGAAAAGAAATTAAAAAGAAAAGAAAGAAAAGAAAAGAAAATATTGAATATCAAAAGAAAGTGAGTTCAACCTTTTAGGGGGATATGAATATCTCTACCGAGGCTATGGACACCTGGCTGGCAGTAGAGCTATGCTCAGGAGAATCACAGTGATAACCTCATCAGGGCTATGGACGCCTGACTGGTAGCGAGGCTCTATCCAGGTTGCTTTTGAAGTTAGAATTTTTATGTAGCTTAACATGACTGAACTTGGTTTCTTGCAATAGCTTGAGGGAAATTTATACACTTGCACACACTTGGATTTCCAGCACAGGAAAGGCTAGCTTGTCCATTGATATTGAAACTTTAGTTTTCTGGTTGACTTGATGTGAGGATCAAAACTAGAGATTTTGGGTTCTTGATTCCAGTTTGTCATCGAAATGCTCTGAAGCATTTCCCCAGCGGAGTCACCATTTGTTGTGCACTTTTTGCACACACGCCCCACCAAAGGCGGGGACCCTCTTTTTCTTCTACATTTTTCTACCTTGGCTTTGTCAATTTATGGTTTTTCTCTTCTTGGAGGTTATTTTGGGATTAAGTTCGGATTTGGTTTAATGGGGGTGGTATTTTGAAGCATTTTGGGGCCTTGCATTTTAGAAATTGAGATTTTTCAAGTGAATTTTCAATGTGATATGTAAATATTTTTGCACCAATGGATAGAGGACAAAACATTAGGCCAAGTTGCTTTTTGAACTTTTTGAAAATTCATCTGGGAAAAAAAGTTATGGGGTTTCAAAGTTTTTCTTTGATTTCTGGGTCATTTTTGAGGCTTTCCACCCGGTCCAAATTTTGGTGAAATTTGCCATTTTCGGGGATTTCCACCCGGTCCGGATTTTGGCGAATTTTGTCATTTTTCAGGGATTTCCATCCAGTCCGATTTTTCCGGGTTTTTTGTCATTTTCCATTTCCACCTGGCCAAATTTTTCCTCGATTTTAGTCTGGATTTTTTCTGGTTTTTTGACATTTTCGGGATTTTCTGCCTTGTCTAGGATTTTTCTGGATTTCTGGCCATTTTTCGGGATTTTCCCTTCCTGGCGGATTTTTTCGAACTTCCTGTCACAATTTTCCTGAACTCTGAAAGGGTTAAATTTCTAAAATTTTATGATGGTGTTGAAATTTCCAAGGGATTATTTATGCTTAATTTTAATATTTTTTGGTTGGATTTTCACATGTGGGCTATTAATGATTATATCTGTTTTTCAAGATTAAAGGGACGACTTGCATATGGATTCATGCCAGGAGGAAAATCTGGAAAATATTTTAAATGCACCTACATATGAATCGGTGCCCAACTGTTCAAATGAACCCAATTGCATAAGAATTTGTGCCACAACCTATCTATAGCTGGAATATATGTTTCAAATGTGGAGTGACGTGTGATGCTGTTTTCACTCTCCAATCAGAATTTTTATTAAAATCGAGGTGGCAGATTGTTGATTTCTTATTGCTCCTAGATGTAACTACTTTTATGCTATTGGATGATGATGTACCACATTTTTAAGAACCCTAATGTGAATTCTTAGGGTTTCTTGGGGATTAATTGCAGCCATTGGATTGAATTTAATCCTGGCCCTTGATTTAAAGATGTAATATCTATAAAAGGCCAGTGCCTTTTGATTTGTAAAGGTTAGTAGAGAGTAAAGTAGAAAAGGTTAGAGAACAGCTGGTTAGAGGCTGCAAAGCCAGAATTGGCTAAGTTAGAGGTTAGATTCTACAAGTTAGTAGCTGTAGGAGAGGAGAAAGACTAGAAATTGTTATGTAATGCTAGAGAAGATAATGCAAACGGGTTGTTGATTTGGCAAACATTGTGTTATGTTTCAAAAGTTTTATGGTTTCTTGTTCTTGATTCTCAGTGTTAGATGTTAGTTTTCAGTTCTTTCATGATAATGGTGAAATGTTAATGATGTTGATCGATCTCCAGTCCATACTTTTGGCAATTTGCTGATTGTAAGTTTCTGTGTAAAGTTAGTCTGGGCCTTATTTTGTGCTAAGTTCAATTATGAATGCTTGTTTACATTGCGCCATTTACTGGGTATGTGGATGAATGTTCGTAGTCTGAAAATCTTCAGTTTCCTCATAAGATTGCACCATTTTTACAGAGTTGTAGGCTTGTCCTTGATTAAGCAAAAAATGGTTTTATTGGAGATTTGTTCGTTTGCAGCATTCATCATTGTTTTGATTGATTTTAGGAGTAATTTTAATCTTAGGATCTCTTTTAAACTCTTATCTTTTGCTATTTATTTTATTATCTGGGTTATATTTAAGAGTCTGAGTATCAATATATTGCAAAATCTGATAAGTTTGAAGATCCAGTATTTGTTTGTAAGGCCCCTTGTGATTACCAACATTTTCACATTATCTCTGAGTTGTTTCACTGCATTGTCAAGACCTGACATTAGAGACCTTGGGGTTATCTCTTTTCCCATAGAGATTTACCTTTCAAGAGAGATAGGATATCATATTCTATGTGAGTTGTTGTGCAGAAAACACCATCAACACATCACTCAAAACATCCCACAAATCACATCATCCATTGTTGCAACTCAACTGATTGTCAACAAGGAAAGCTCATTGCTTCATGCACTTGAAACACATCCCCTTGTGAACAACCAAGATTTGGATGCAAACACTATATTGGTTCAATCCATCTTGATGAATCCATTACACCAATACGTTCCACTAACATTTCATGGTTGCACCAACCCAACATCTTTTCATGCAATACCAACCTATCCTCTCAACATGCAAAACTCTCTCCCTATAGCCTCACAAGGAGAAGGTGGATTATTTGGATAAGGGGGAATCTTCGATCCCTCATCTTCGATCCCTCATCATCATCATCAACATTTATCCAAGGGAATACACCACCCAATTTTCCACCAGTTCCATCATTAACATCCACACCACCCCTTGGGTTGGGCCTTCCCCCTTTACCCACCATCAATCAATCAAATCCGAGCAACCCTCCAACCATAAATCAAAAAATTGCACCAAATTCTTCCATCTTACCATCGATATCGCAACAACAGATGGAAACCATTCAAGCAACCCCAACAATAACACACCATCTACCACCCCCCAAATATCTCAAAACATGGTCTCCCAAGGACAAAGCATATCAATCACACCATCCACCATCCAAAACCCAATTATCAATACAACGTTCCCACTCATCACAACAACAAATGCTATTTCTAATCCACCACCACCACCACCAAAATGCAACATGCCAAACTCATTTAGCATCACATTGCAAGCAGCTCAATGAGTCACTTATCAAAAGGCACTACAACAAATCCAAAATCAAGCTACACAGCTAGCCACACAGCAAGCACAAATGCAACAAGCCTCACAACAAGCACAAAAATAACAAGTTGCACAAAAAGTGCAACGGGCTTCCCAAGCTCAAGCTTTACTGCAACAACAGTAAGCTACCCAAGCTATGCAAGAAGCTCAAGATGCACAAGTTGCATCAATAGCCCAACAAGCACAGGCTCAAGCTCAAGCCCAATATCAAACTCAGCAAGTGCAAGCTCAATACCAGGCACAATTTCAAGTAGCTCAGTAACAAGCATATCAACAAGCCCTGCAACAATATCAAGTGTAACATCAAGCAACCCAACAACAAGCCAAACAAAAAGCTTTGTTGGCACAACAACATCATCAAGACCAACAACAAGCATTGTTGGCACAACAACAAGACCAACAATAGGCATTGTTGGTGCAAAAATAGATGAAGGCATATCAGCAAGCCTTACTCACATAGCAGAGCTTGCAAAAAACTCCCACCCACACTCCACTCTTCACTCAAACACCTCAACCCCTTCAGAACACATTCACTCCACCTCCTAATCCGCAAGATAATGTGATAGCACAAATCAAATTGCTCTCCCATCAAGTGCTTGATCTCCAATTAGGGAAAACAACAAGGACACCAAGCAATGTGTGCCCTTATCCTTTCAATAGGAGTTTAGAAATGGTACCATTCCCAAATGGATTCCAGATCCCTAAATTTGACAAATATCATGGGTTGGGAAACCTTGAGGATCACATCAGGGAATTCCAGGTACATTGCATGGAAGTCGCATTTAACAATACATATCTAATGCAGCTATTTCCTTAGAGCTTGGTTGGCCCCACCATGGAGTGGTTCTCTCACTTTCCCATAGGCATCAAAACATTCCAAGAGATCGTAGACACATTCATAAAGAATTATGCATTCAACATTGGCATGGATGTTAGTCTAGAGGAACTATCTATGCTCAAACAAGGTAAGGGGGAATCATTTGATTCCTTCCTACAACGATGGTGATCCAAGGCCAATCGGAGCAAGTGGGCCATGCCAGAGGAGCAAAAACTTTGCACCATCATTTCCAATCTTGAGAAAACCTTGGCATTCCATTTGAAAATGCAGTGCATAACTACTTATGACCAATTGATCCCCAAGGTTCTTAATATTGAATGAGCCCTTATTACACAAGGGGGTACACCCACATATCCTAAACATCAAGACAACCACCCTTCCACAAGCCATAACGAAAAACCTCTCACATGGGTGAAAGACAAGAATGTCACAAATGATGGTGTGGTTGATGCCAAGGTTGCAATCAGTGCTCCAAAGCCAAACACTCAAACATATCAACAACCACAAAACAACAATCACAATGAGACAATAACCAATGTGGTAGCACAACAACCACCCAATAATCAGATCAACAATTTGAATAATCAAGGGGGACCACCTCCACAAAACAAATATCCCCCCAAGAGAAAGTTCACAGCCCTTGGGGAATCAGTTGAATCCATCATGAAGAAATTGGTAGACGAAAATCTCATCAAAATCCCCACTTATCAGAATTATCAAGAGCCCCAAGTAAAACCTCCATGTTACAATGAAAATTACCTTTGTGATTATGATAGAATCAAGGGGCACACAACAACCAATTGCATGAAGCTGAAAAATATAATACAAGATCTCATCGACGACAAGATCATAAACATGGAATAGCGAGCTGGAAATCAAGACCTTAAGATCTACACGAATCCAATGTTAGATCATAACAAAGGAAATAACAAAGGGAAGAAAAAGTATGGCAATGTGAACCATGTGTATGGATAAGTTGTCACATCCCTGGATGAATTGGTCATTGTTGTTAGCATAAAGGGAGCCAAAGCTGATTATGTAGTCACCACACGCAGCGGTAAAGTCACCATTATTGGGTCATCACATCCACCTAGGGCATCCACCTCAAATCCAAAATCCGCTCCTAATGGCTACAATGTCTTGGACCAGTTAAAACGAACTCCTGCTCAGATCTCCATCATGGAGTTACTAAAGATTTCATCCACACATACAAAAATCCCTAAGGAAGCACTGGCTTCATCTACCATCTCTTCCAATCTTGATATAAAAAAATTCCAAGCTATGGTCGCAAACATTACCACTCCAAATCTCCTCACATTCTCTTATCAAGATTTCCCCACCCAACCATCTCACAATCGTGCACTCCACCTTGGAGTCTTGGTTCTTAAAAATAAAGTCAAGAGGGTCTTGGTGGATGGGGGTGCAGATCTAAACATTTGTTCTCTCAAGCTCATAAATAATCTAGGATTCTCCAAGGATTCCATTGAAAAAGGAAAAGGTATCACAATCAGAGCATATGATGACCAAGAAAGAGTGCCTCAAGGCACTATCCAACTCCCTATTCAAGTATGGCCAGCCATTATGGAAACCACCTATCAGGTCTTGGACCTTGATTTTCCTTATAAAATCCTTCTGGGGCACCCATGGATCCATGGGATGTAATCAGTTGCATCAACCTTCCATCAGTGTGTCAAGTTCACATATCAAAACCAATAGGTCACAATCTACGGTGATCTTGAGCCCTTCGCTTACTACAAAAAATTGGAGGAAAAATACTATAAATTCCCCCAAGTCCCAAAGAATGATGAAGGCCCTTCAACTCTGTGCATAGATCCATCTACCCTTGCCCCCACTTCTAGGACAAAGACACTTGCCATTCCTAATATATCTAGAATCAAGTTCATTATCCAAGACAACGGGTGTGGGGATTAAAAAATGAAGAAAAGTGCCTTTGTGCTAGGAAAGTTACCTCAATCTCCTAGGTCACATGGACAACCCCAACCAGTTGAAACACCATCCCAAACTTTCAAGGTAGATCCTTCTAGATTCAAATGTTGCAGGGAACTAAGTCAGGTAATAGTAGATGAAAGAGACATATCAAGATTACTATACCAAGATGAAAGGCTCGTGCCCAATCTTCCCATGGATGAAAGTAGTAAATGATTACAAATGATGCTTGGTATGGGCTACAACAAAAATAAGAAGGTTGGATAGAATGATAATGGACTTTTAGTACCCCTTATTCCTGAGACGTGTATAACAAATCTTGGCCTTGGGTGTACCCCTCTGAGTATAACCATACATGGTAGAAGTCCTCCTGTTAAAGCACTCAAGACTCCCCCTTAGCTATCGGTAGCTTACCTTCAATTACCAGTATCTACAGGACTACCCTTAGATAATTTCACCTTTGACATAACTGATGTGTGTAGTGACAATGATGAGGAGCCCATAACTAACTTGCCTACTCTTTTCAAAGAATCCTCCCTATTTATGATCAACACCTTGTATTTTGAGTCAAACCATCAAGCCCATGAAATAAACCTAGTCTATCCCCAACTCATCGATTACAACCAACAAGGACCACCAATTCTAGACACGTTCAAAAATGATGAGGCACTCTCAAAATTTATGGGATTACAAGATACAGTACCATATGGAGATCACAAGGCTAGGTTTGACATCATACTAGATACACAAGCCTACTATGGGGAAATGATCAAATCCTTCAGCCGTAAAAGGAAAAAATTAAGAATAATATCAAGGTCTTTGAGTGAAAATCACATTGTGGCACTCTCTAACCCAAAAATAGTAAAAATAAAGGATGCATTCAATGGTGAAAACCTCTCTAAGGTGTCGGAGGATGAAGGATTCATTCTTCATCTCAGTGCCATTCACCAACAGAAGTTAGCATTTCTAGTAAAATAGTGCAATCCAATTAATCTGGGAATGGAAACAACACCACATATAACATTCTATGTTGAATCCCTTCTCATAGAAGAACAAGAGCTCTTAGTTGCATTCCTAAGGGAAAGAAAGGTGAACTTTGCATGGACCTACACTGAAATGCTAGGTCTCAATCTAGAAGTTGTGGTTCATCATCTTGCAATGTATCCAAAGGCGAAGTGAGTGAGACAAAAGCTAAGGAAAATGCATCCTTAGATAGCATTGTTGGTCAAAATGGAATTATAAAAGCTCCTAGATGTAGGGTTCATACGACCAATTGATTATCCGGAATGGGTCTCAAACTTGGTACCTATTTCAAAGCCCACTAGGGGCATCCACATCTGAATGGATTTTAGAGACTTGAACAAAGCATTTCCCAAGGATGACTTTCCACTTCCAAACATTAACATGATTGTGGATATGATGACAGGACATGAGATGCTATCATTAATGGATATATTCTTAAGTTACAACTAGATCATGATAGCTAAAGAAGATCAACACAAGACAAATTTCACATGTCCATGGGGAACATATTTTTGGAACATGATTTCATTTCAATTGAAGAATGCAGGAGCAACCTATCAAAGGTCCATGACACTAATCTTTCATGAAATGATCCATATTAGCTAATTCAAGGAAGCGACGAGATCACATATCAGCTTTGAGCTCCATTTTTGACAAACTAGAAAAATAGAAAGTCTAACTCAATCCTAAAAAGTGTGTCTTTGGGGTGCAATCAGGCAAGCTCTTGGGGTACATTGTATCCATGAGAGGAATCAAGGTCGACCCTGCCAAATTCAAGGCCATTCTAGAGATGGAGGCACCCAAGACATTGAAGTAGATAGGAGGTCTACAAGGAAGACTCTAGTCCATTTTTTGATTCATAGCACAACTAGTAGACAAGGTAATCCCATATTCTCATCTACTCCAAAATGGGGTAGCATACAAATGGGATGAGAAATGTGATCAAGCATTCAACAAGATCAAGGAATACTTACTCACACCGCTAGTCCTCATGCCACCAATTCTAGGAAAACCTTTGATCTTATACATATCAACAATGACGACAACCCTTGCGGCTTGTTAGGGTTAGAAGGCAGATATCTAACAAGTTAAATGCAAATTTGAACAATAAAATAGAGTAATAAAACACACATAGAAGACAACACAGAGAATTTAACGTGCTTCACCCAATCTGGGCTACATCCACAAAACTACAACCATCCAATAATTTTATTATCCAGTGCAAAACATATTACAGTATCACGAATAATGCCATGCTACAACTCTCCAACCCAGCCACTTATAACAAGATTTTAGAAGCTTCTAGAAATTAGGGTTTACAAATTCGACCTTTTTCTTTTTCGGTGACAAAGCAAAAAAAAGGTGTTTTTTTTTTCTCAAAGGCTGCCACCCTCAAACCCTCGCTTTTCGGGGGCTACCACCCCTGACTCCCACCCGAGGCCCGACCTGGCCCCAAACCCCAAAAAGGATACATGAAGAGTGTACAGTACTAAAAAGTGTACAGTATAGCATGATCAGTCACCACATACCAACAATATCCCACTTGGAGACTGATCAGGCTCCACACCAACACAATCTCCCACTTGGAGACTGATCCTGGATGACACCGCTACACTTATAGCTCCCACTAGAAATAAGCACCTTGGACCTTGTTGCTATATTATACTTTTAACCATGAAGACCAACTGAAGCTGAAGAGGGGTGCAACTTCTCCCTTGTCACTACCTTTGTAAACGTATCCACTGGATTGTCATTTGTATGTATCTTTTCCAGCTTTACCTGTCCATCCTCCAATATTGAATGAATGAAATGATATTTCAGTTGTATGTGTTTGGTTTTAGAGTGCAAGGCAGAATTCTTTACAAGATGTATAGCACTCTGGTTGTCTGTAAACAAGTGATTTTCAACCTGTGTTTTTTCCAACTCTTTCATGAAGACTTGTAGCCATATCATCTCCTTTGCTGCCTCTATTGCAGCCACATACTCTACATCTGTGGTGGATAAAGCAACCACCTTTTGCAACTGAGAAATCAAAATCACTATTTTCCCACCAACTGTAAATACATAACCTATGGTACTTTGTCTGGTATCTATATCCCCTACCAAATTTGAGTCAACATAGCCTTTTAAATCTATATTAGAGCCCCCAAAACATAAACATATATTGGATGTTCCTCTCAAGTACCTGAGCATCCATTTTACCGCAATCCAATGGTCAACTCCAGGGTGACTCAAATACCTACTAACAACTCCTACGACATGTGCAATATCCATTCTTGTGCATACCATGACATACATTAAACTACCTGCAGCTGAAGCATATGGTACCTTGGACATTTTGTCTTCCTCCTCTTGTATCTTTGGACACATATCCTTAGTCAATTTTACATGACTGGGAAAAGGTGTGCTAACAGATTTTGCATTCTCCATATGAAATCTCTGCAATACCTTTTCAACATAATCAGCTTGAGATAGAAACAATTTTCTATTTTTCCTATCTCTTGTAATCTTCATTCCAAGGATTTGTTTTGTTGCCCCCAAATCCTTCATAGTAGAGGAATTTGCTAACTATTATTTTAACTCCTTTATGTGATCCATGTTAGACCCTGCTACAAGCATATCATCAACATATAAACATAAAATAATGTAGTTATCTTCACCTAACATCTTAAAATAAAAACAATGGTCTGAATTACACCTGTTGTAGCCTTGCCCAGCCATAAAATTATCAAATTTAAGATACCATTGCCGAGGTGCTTGCTTCAAGCCATATAAAATTTTCTTCAATCTGCACACTAGTTTCTCCTTACCTTTGAACTCAAATCCTTGTGGATATTCCATATATATTTCCTCTTCCAAATCACCATGGATAAAGGTTGTTTTAATATCAAACTGTTCTAAATGCAAATCTTCAGCAGCCGATATACTTAAAACAGTACGAATAGAAGTCATTTTAACAACTGGAGAAAAGATTTCATCAAAATCATACCCTTTTTCTATGGAAATCTCTTTACAACCGATTTGGCTTTACATATTTTCTTACCTCCATCCTCCTCTTTCAACCTGTAAACCCATTTGTTTAGTAAAGCCTTTTTACTTGCAGGCAACTTGCATAATTCCCAAGTCTGATTTTTCAGCAAGGAGTCCATTTCTTCTTCCATTCCATGCTCCCACTGAACCTTCGTATCCACCTGCATAGCTTCATGATAACACTCTGGTTCACCAGCATCAGTTAATAAAATAAAATACAAAGAGGGAGAAAATCTTTCTAGAGGTCTACTTATCCTTGAAGATCACCTAACATTCACTGGAGTTTGTTGTTGTTGTTGTTGCGTAGCATGAGGAACCACTTGAACATTGTTGTTTGTTATATCATCCAACACTGCATAATCCTTTTCTTTCTTCTCATGTTGCTGCAATAGATCTTTGTACAACACTTTCTCATTGAATATGACATCCCTGCTTCTCACAATTTTCTTATTTTCAAAATCCCAAAGCCTATAACCAAATTCATCAATGCCATATCCAACAAATATACATTTCTATGATTTTGCATCAAGCTTGGTTCTATTTTCAGAATCTACATGTGCAAATGCTTCACAACTCAAGGTTGTGAGAAAATAATAACTCACCTTCTTACCTATCCAAGCTTCCTCTGGAATACCACAACCCGAAGGATTAGAGGGATCTCTATTAATTAAATAAACAACGGTGTTTACAACCTCTACCCACATGTTTAAAGGTAGTCTAGCATGCAATCTCATAGTTCGTGCACGTTCCATTATTGTTTTATTCATGCACTCAGCCACTCCATTTTCCTATGGATTCCTTGGAACCATTTTCTGCCTATGAATACCATTAGAGGAACAATAATCTTCAAACTCTTTGCTGCAATACTCACCACCATTATCAGATCTGAAACATTTTAGCTTTTTACCTGTCTCATTCTCAACCAAGCTTCTCCATTTTTTAAAAGTTTCAAACACATCAGATTTTTGCCCGAGGAAATAAATCCACACCTTCCTAGTTGCATCATCAATGAATGTAACATAATACTGAGAGACACCAAGAGAAGATACCTGAGCTAGACCCCATACATTCGTATGCACAAGCTCCAATTTCTCATTTTTCTTTTGTTTCCCATCTTTGAGAAAACTAACTCTCTTTTGTTTCCCATTAACACAACTTTCACATAAATCCATATTAACACATTTTAGACCTGGTAAAACATTCTTTAAATGAAGTAATTTCATACCTTTTGCACTCATATGCCCAAGTCTATTATGCCATAGTGCTGATTCAGAATCCACAACAACTATCTGATTTTCTGCCTACTGAACTGCAACAACTGTTCTTGAACATTGATTTTTATCTGCAATAGCTAAAGTAGAAGGGACAGTATGACCTATACAAAGATATAAGGTGCCTACTTTCATGCCTTTTTCTACCACTAAGGCACCTTTTTTAACCTTCCAATTTTTATCACTAAATGTAACAACACAACCTTCACCATCTAGTTGCTCTGCATAAATTAAATTTCTTTTTAACTTTGGAACATGCCTTACCTCATGCAGTAGCCAATGATTCTCATTCTGTAACTTAATCTTGATTCTTCCCTTTCCAACAATTC
This sequence comes from Sequoiadendron giganteum, assembly GCA_007115665.2. Classification (NCBI taxonomy): domain Eukaryota; kingdom Viridiplantae; phylum Streptophyta; class Pinopsida; order Cupressales; family Cupressaceae; genus Sequoiadendron; species Sequoiadendron giganteum. The sequence continues at coordinate 195,465,313 of CM021100.1, read as the reverse complement.
GATAGGGTTTGTTATCTCCCAAATAAACCAACCCAAAATCCCCTTGGACATAATCAAGAAAATAATTTCTATGGGGTGTAGCATGAAATGAAGCCCCTAAATCTAACACCCAAGAATCATCAATATTGTCAAGGGAAAGAATCAAAGCATCCTCATTAGATTTATAACCTACCACATTTGCCTCTTTATTTCCTTTCTTTTTGTCTCCTTTATTTTTCCAAGACCAACAATCTTTCTTTAAATGACCTGGCTTACCACAGTACCAACAATCCCTCTTGTCTCTAGATTGGGACCTTTTGTCCCTTGATTTTCCTCGTGACTTCCCATGACTTCCAGAATTGTTTCCTCTCTCCTTTGTTCTGCCCCCGCTTTCTGCATTCAAAACACTGCTTGATGTGGATGTTCCACCTGAGCTTTTTCTACAAATTTCCTTGCTCAAAATAACACCAACAACATCATCAAACTTCAATGTATTCGAACTAGAAACATAATTGCTAACAACCTTTACCAAGGTATTCTAGCTTTCAAACAAAGAACATAGAATCAAAATAGCCCTAACTTCTTCATCAAAGTTTACTTTTACAGAAGTTAATTGACTGGTAACTACATTAAACTCATTTAAATGATCAACAACTGACCCACCTTCTACCATTTTCATATTAAATAAATTCTTCATAAGAAATACCTCATTCGAAGCAAAAGGTTTTTCATAGAACTTCGCTAGGGTTTCCATAAAATATTGAGTTTTCTTTTTTGTTGTAATATTGAACGCCGCCGATTGTTCCAGGCATAAATGAATACTGCCAAGTGCCTTTCTATCCAAAATATCTCAGTCCTCATCTAAAATTGTTGTGGATTTCTTGGTTTTCCCTTCCAATGGCTGCCATAAATCCTTCTGATAGAGGTAGTCCTTCATCTACATCTTCCATAGCTGATAGTTTTTCCCATTGAACTTCTCAACCTTGAACTTACCCTCGTCTACCATTGCTCCCACTTAACCGTGAGACTCCCACTCAACCATGAGACTTTCCTGCAAACAATAATCGATAAAAACTCTCTCTAATACCACTTGTTAGGGTTAGAAGGCAGATATCTAACAAGTTAAATGCATATTTGAACAATAAAATAGAGTAATAAAACACACATAGAAGACAACATAGAGAATTTAACGCGGTTCACCCAATCTGGGCTGCATCCATAAAACCTCATCCATCCAATGATTTTATTATCTAGTGCAAAAAATATTACAATATCACGAATAATGCCATGCTACAACTCTCCAACCCAGCCACTTATAACAAGCTTTTAGAAGCTTCTAGAAATTAGGGTTTATAAAGTCGACCTTTTTCTTTTTCGGTGACGAAGCGAAAAAAAGTTGATTTTTTTTTTCTCAGGGGTTGCTGCCCCCAAACCCTCGCCTGAGGCTCGGCTTGGCCCTAGACCCTGACGAAGATACATGAAGAGTGTATAGTACTTAAAAGTGTATAGTATAGGATGATCAATCACCACATACCAACAGGGCTCTCCTAGCATAGCAAGAAAAAAATGGAAAGGAGAGGTCCATCTACTACATTAGTAGGACCATGGTCGGACATGAGTTGAACTACACACACATTGAGAAATCCTACCTAGCAGTCATGTTTGCAGCACAAAAATTCAAATATTACATGCTAGCACATCAGATCAAGCTTATTGCAAAATAGACCCGCTGAAGTACCTACTTTCCAAAGTAACTCTCATAGGACAGATGGCTAAGTGGGTTATGATCCTCACAGAGCATGATATTGAGTATGTAGAATGCAAGGATATCAAAGGACAAGTGTTTGTAGATCAACTGGAAGAAGAACCTATATATGTAGAGAATCCACTTGTATCTGAATTTCTCAATGAATCAATCTTTAACCTTAGTATAACAGATCACTAGAAAATATACTTTGATGGATCCTACACACAACATGGGTCAAGAGTGGGAATCTTCTTCATCACTCCACAAGGGGACTGCATACCTATATCATACAAGCTATCATTCTCGTGCACAAACAACATCATAGAATATGAGGCTCTTGGCATAGGGCTGAAGATTGCAGTGTAGTGGCACATCATGGCACATAAGGTCTACAAATATTCACAGCTCACAATCAACTAGGTAAATAATGAATATCAAACAAAGGATGACAAGTTGACCCCATACAAGAATATGGTGGAAAGCCTTAAGTATTCCTACATTGATATCACATTTGAATAACTACCAAGAGAAAATAAAAGAGCAGCAGATGCAATGGCTACGATCAGATCACTCTTGGAGATCCCACACAACGTCCCAAAACAAGAATTCCTCGTAGAGCAGTTTCTCATACCAGCATTTGAGGTACCAGAGTCTGAATTGGTGTGTGAAATTGTTGGTCCCAGTGATCCTTGGTACCATGATATTTACACTTACTTGACAATAGGATTTCTCCTCGCTGACATAACCCCTAACCTCAAAAGAGCCTTTGCCAAAAAATCATCACATTTTGTCATCCTAGGAGATACCCTATACCGTAGGAGCATAGAAGGGACCCTTTTACATTGTCTAAACATTGAGGAAGCCTTGACTACTTTAACCGAGGTACATAATGGCATATGTGGTTCGCATTCAATCGGTATGACCTTATCCAAGAAACTGCTGAGGACGGGGTACTATTGGCCTACAATGGAAAGAGAAGCACATGATTATGTCAAAAGGTGTCTATAGTGTCAGCAGCATGGGGACCTCATCCATGCACCAGCTCAGGAGCTCAACCCTATTATCACACCTTGGCCCTTTTCACAGTGGGGGCTCAATCTAATTGGTAAAATCACTCCCACTTCATCCAATGGCCATAATTTTATCATCACTGCCACAAAGTACTTCACGAAGTGGGTGGAGTCCATTCCCATGACCTACATTATAGGAAAGTAGACAACCAAGTTCATCCTAAACTACCTTATTTGCTGATATGGTGTCCCTCAATTCATTATCTTAGATAATGGGACACCTTTCAAAAATTAGGATGTCCAAGACCTCTATCAAAAATTCAAAATCCAACATCACTTTTCCACTTCGTATTATCCCTAAGGCAATGGCCAAGCATAAGCTACCAATAAGACCATTCTGAAAATCCTCAAGAAAATAGTCAATGATGTTGGTCATGACTGGCATTTCCAATTGAATCATGTCTTATTGGCCTACTATACAAGCATCCACACACCAACAGGTGCCACCCCCTTCTCCTTGGTCTACAAATTAGAAGCCATACTCCCCATTGAGATCGAGCTCTTGTCCCTGAGAATATCACTGCAAAATCTCATAACAGACAAAGAATATCAGGTCTCATGACTGAATGAGTTGGAACTACTAGAAGAGTGGTGCATGGATGCATTAAATCACTTACAAGTCTATCAGAACTACCTTAAGTGAAGTTACAACAAGAAAATCAAGAGGACCTTCCAAGTCGGTGAGCTAGTACTGAAGGAAAATCAGAGGAACGTGCCAAATCTAGATGGAAAAGGAAAGTTCGAACCTAATTGGCTAGGATCATTCATCATCACAAAAAGCTACAAGTCAGGGGTGTACCATCTATCAACACCCGAAGGGGAATCTCTATAAGAACCCATGAATAAAACCCATCTCAAAAATTTTTATGCCTGATCTTTTAATGATAAAACCAAAAATACAAAAAAATACAAAGATCCAAAAATCCAAAAAAAAATAGAAAAAGGACTGAAAACACTAAAGAAATAAATCGTCCTCTAGTGAAAACCACTTTAGTGGCTCTTTGGACACATACCTTGGTGAAAACCTAGAAAAAAAATGCCTTGTGTAAATAAAGCACTTTCCATCCACCAAGATCTTGAAGGCTTATTCTACATCCTCCATCGCATTCCATAGATCCTTCCATTGCACCCATTCGCGTCCACACCATATCTTGGTCCTATGTTTGTATCATGTTCCACCCTAGTACTACTTCGCACATTCCTAAGGTTAGTTTGTCTTGCCTACATCGAAGTAGTCTATCACACCACGCTGGGGGAATGTTCCTATACCTGCATCGAATCGGATTCGTATATATCCTTAAAAGTCTTTCTTAAAATCAAAAAATTAAAAAACATCCAAATCATCTCAAAAAATCAAAATACATTTAAAACAAGTCAAAAATCTAAAAAATCAAAGTGGAGTCGTCTTGTCAAACTATGCTATCTTTGAGATTGAATGTAGGCAAGGTTGATCTTTGATCATCCCCTGAGACACCCTAGGTCAATCCTTTAGGAGTTCATCATAATAAGATGGCACTTCATCATTTGTTTATATCTTAATCATGTAAATCGGTCTATCATCAGTCGAACTACATGGTCTTTGCGTGTATAACGTAGGCAAGGCTAATCTATTGATAAGCTCCCAAGACCCCTAAGATAGTTCTTTAAGTTAGTCTCTTGGTCAAAATCTTGAAATAACCAAAAAAATCAGAAAATTTGAAAATCAAAACATTCATAAAATCTTAAAAATACCAAAAAACAGTCTCAAAACATTTCAAAAATCTAAAAACATCCAAATATTTGAAAAAATCCAATCCATCCCATCTCATTTTTCACCCACAATAATCTCATTCATAATAAATCAATCATCGTCACCTTCAACCTTTGGTAAGGCAGTTGGAAGCAACTCTAGCAGGTTCAAAAGTGAAAGCTTAATCGTCAAAGTCTCAAGTCTAGGTCAATAAATAAGCAAGTTAGTCAACTTGGAGTATCAATAGCTTATCATCCAGTCAATCTTATCATCATTTGATAAAAAAAATTCCTAGGATGCATCCTTCCTACAATGGACATCAACATTAGGCATCACCGTAGTTTAGTCTTGGCTAGCGGTATGAAGAACATTAGCTTGCTTGTTTATTTTATCTGTCTTTTTGACTTATTTTATTTTGTGCTCATTCCAATGACCTCTCGATGATGTCTAAATAGAAAGATTTATAGAGAAAGGAATGGGGCAATGATCATTATATTTTTATCTTCTATGCTTGCTGGATATTCTTGTAGTATAACTTGATCATGCGTGCTTTGTTTGGTTTTTAGGGAAGATGTTTTAGATGTCTTGTTGACCACATAGGAAGACTCTATTTTCTATTTTTTGGTCTGAGATGTTTAAAATATCTAAATTACATTTTGAATAAGGTTTTTTATATTAGATGTGAATAGGAGTACTCCTATTTCATTGTATAGTCAAATTCCATCACACAAGGTACAACGCCATCCTGGATCTTTATACCTTGATGCATCGTACCTATGTGTATTATCAAACATAAGTTAAATGGCCCTTTTAAAATCACAATTCCTGATAAGAAAATCATCATCATCATTAATAATATAGGTGTTGGATCCTCTTTTCATTTTCTTATTTCTTCTATCTTCTTTCCATTCTAACATGGTACCGTGATAGTTAATCAAAAACATCACTAAATGCATCCACCCTGCATCCACAAATCATCAACATCATGCATATCACATCATATCATATAGGAATCATAAATGCACTGCATTTCATCATTAATATAGATTCATAAACATCATAAATTTGCATCACATAGGTATTATTAAAAAATCCATTACATAATTACATATCATATGCATCATATATTCATATCATAGGCATATCACATCATAATGATCTCATTACATAATCATTTGCATAAAACATATCATGATTGCATATCACAAAATATTATTTTGCATCACAACATTTTCATCCATGAATGATTGTGAAATAGGAATCATTGCAGGGGCATATCATATCACATAGTATAAAGCATAATCATCGTCTCATAATCATGTTCATTTCATACCACATCATCTTAAATAATTACATTCATACCATTGCATTTATACCATTATATATATCATAGATCATAATGCATAGTCATTACATAAACATAATCATTGCATATCGTAAACCATAAATATGATTAGTCATCTCATATTATAACAACATCATTCGATTACATTTACATATCATGATTAAATTGGTATCCATTGCATAAACATTATGACATCCACACATTATTATCATAAATGCATAGGGAAAAATACAAAACATTGTATTTACATATCATATAGGTTGTTAAGCATCTCATAACCATACATTTGCATCATTATGTCACAATATACACCCTACATAAGAAAATATACATAAAAGAAATGCATTCATAACCATGTGCATCGGTAAAATATCCACATAATTATTGCATCACATCATAGCATCATATAGAATCATACATCACATTGCATCACATAAAATAAATACATGCATCACATAAGATATAATCATACCATCACATATAGGAAATTAAAGACATTCATCCATCATGCACAAGCAAAGTAAGGACACATCTCATAAATTGAACCATCTCATATATATCATCAAATATACAACTGTCATGGTACAAAGATCAGGATCAAAATGTGTGTATAAATCAAGTATACAATATAATCAAGGCTATAAAAAATGAGCCCAGGAATCAAAAAGAATATTGTCTTAGATCAAAATGTGTCATGATGGACTGCCCTATTGGCTGAACCCCTCATCCTCATGTCTCTTGGCATGCCCCTCTGGTTGTCTCATATCTATGTACTGAGAAAACTCTAACACTCTGGCCCCTGATGGTACGACCTATCTATAATGCAATCTGTAATATTTTTCCTCTAGGATAGCCTCGTGATACATCCTTGTTGAAACTATCCTACCTTGAGAAGCAGAATAAAAACTCTTGAGCTGTCATCTTTGGCCTATCTCCTGATCTCTCTCAGACCTGGCCTGGTCCCTCTCTGTAGTCAATGCCTACAAACCCTGTACCTATGCCTATAGTTGTTGTATTAGGGAATCCCTCTGATATGGTTGTGGTGGTGGATGTTATGGCTTAGGATCCCTCGGGGAATCTCCCTATTTCCTGTCCCCACCCCTCTAATCTTCAGGCACCTGATCCACCTATCCCCCTGGTACCTATACTCTCTACTCTGGCTGATGTGGAGGTGGTCCTCCTCTGCATCCATCCCCATCTCCATCTCTGCCTCCATCCCCATCTCCACCTCCTCTCCCCCCATCCCCATCTCCACCCCCACCCCCTCTACCTCCTCACCCTCGGCCTGCTAACTTGCCTCTGGGCCTCTACCGTATGGGTACTCCATCTAGATCTCTCAATAAAAGGGGTGGTCTGAACCATGTTGTGTATGCTATTGTAACCCTTGGTTCACCTTGACCCTGATCATATGGCCACAACCTAGCCACCAGCTGTCCAAAGGAGGTAACTGCCTCATCGACCGGGATTGGCCTGCCCCTTACTATCTCCCTCATTGTGTACATGCGAAGATCGCCACGTACTGGTCATCAAGACGATCGTGCCTATCCCCGAACTGTCTGGCAACTCTATCCAAGAGATACCACTCTATCATGGTATGATCCCTTCCCTACATGAGTCTATCCTACCATGCGAAGAATAGTTGTTGAACATCATCAAACCATGGACCCATACCAAGCTAGGGCCACCAGGTGAAGATTTTCATCTTGTCTATAATCCTCCTCTAGTGAGTAATGCCACCTGCCCCTATATGTGTGAAAGTAGTCTGGGCCCCTCTATATCACCAAACAATTGGATCATCCAACTCTAAGGCAATCAGTGTCACCTATGAGCGGAGCACTACAATATACTCCCAAGCCTAGAAATACAAGAGAGTAACTCCACCCCTAATGGCCTTTCTATCCAAATATGAAAACTCATGTAAATTATGGTAGAGGGAGGCTAGAATCACTGGCCCCCATGCAAAACATTCCCTCTAAAAGAGCATCCGCTCCCAAGCAATCCCCCATTTGGGACTGAAATATCTTTCGCACCGATCTGGCACTAGAAGGCTTGAAATGATAGCGACAATGATCAATATGAAAGTGGGCACTACGCCCCTATATCGCTCTAAATCAATCTGACCCTCAACGAAAATGATCTCATCAAGCTCCATGATGGTATAATAGACATCCCTCCCAACATCCACATCATAGATCACTCTCTCTCTAGGGATGGGAAATCGAAGGATGTGTCAAACATCCTCAAGGGTAACTATAGCCTCTCCTATGGGCAGGTGAAATAATGATGTCTCATTGTGCCATCTCTCTGCTAGGGTAGTCATCATCCCCAAATGTGTCCAAATAGCAGCTGTGTAGGTGATATACCATAATCCTATGGCTCCAAGGTGCTCCTAGAGAAACTTGTGCATACCAACTAATCTATTGAGAACTAGGGACCGGTGCTCCCCGGAATGAAGTATCCCAAGGTCCTCCTTCACAAGTCAAGCCATAGTGTCAAGTTTCAAAAAAAATTAGGATCTCGCCCCGAGTTGTCGCAATTGAAACAACAAATGTGATGTGTGCAATTGCAACACTATTTGCAAATTCCAAACTATGCCAGCGCGTCATAGTTTGATTACGTCCCTAAACCAAAATTCCAAATTGGCTTGCAACAACATAGTTTGCAAATTCGCCTGAGTTTGACCCCTAACTCTAATTCCTAAACTGAGCCATGACAGTGCACTTAGCAAATGTGATGCTGATTTTTCCCTTCCAACAGTGCTAAACTACATCGCTTGACCTAATTTGACTTTTGGACCTTATTAAATGCACTCAAAAAATGAAAAAACATGGTGAGTAAGAGTCACATACCACTGGTCCTATGCCTACTAGTCGTCGGTAGACTCACACTTGATTAGACACATGTCGTGGAAGCACTTGTTGCGCCATCTTGATCAATGCTCAGAGCTCAAAATGCAAGAATCTCTCAAAGGCTAGGTGTGCAAATGAATTGAAAGTGACCCCTTAGGGCCTATTTAAGCTTGAAAATTAGGGTTTTCTGACCCTGTTTAGCCGTCCAACTAGGGTTTCAGACCCCCAATCCCTTTTTTGCATAGCCAAGGGTAGTTTTGCATCATTTTTTCACGTTTTGGCATGTTTTTGGCATCCTGGACCCTTTCTGGACCCATTGGATAGCTTGTCCTATTTTTTCCCAAGATCGCCTAAAAATACAAATTTTCATCCAATTTCTCGAGGGGGTAGTATACCAACGTAATCCTTCTCACTAGGGCAGCAGTGGAGCATTTGAAAAATCAACTTTTTTTTGAATTTTGATCTTGACAGTTTATTCTTTGAACCAACGCAACAAGTACATTGCTACAAAGAGGGGCCAAATGTAAACATGGAAAATATACAGATTGATCCTTAGCACCTAATCCTGATCTAACTAACATCATTTCTTCCTAAATCATCTTCTCGGCTAGTCAATTTAATTAAATAATCTTTATTTGATTAAATTCATCATATTTCCTCTCTTAATTAATCAATTTTATTGGATTAAGTCATCATATCCTATTAATTAAATAAATCATTTTATTTAATTAATCTTATAGTCCCTCTTTTAATTAAATAATTCACTTTATTTAATTAAATCTCTAAAGTCATCTCATTTAAATTAAATAAATTAATCTTTATTTGATTTAATCTAACACCATTCTCTTTAATTAAATAAATCAAATTTTATTTAATTAAACCTAAGTCTATTATTCCTCTCATTTTGATTTATTTAAATCCAAAAATCTAAGTCAAAATTGTCAAATCACTTAATCTCTTATTAAATTAATCAAATCCTAATTAATCTTGATCATAATCCATCAAATCCTCTAGATTTTTCAACTTGCACAATAAATTAATTTATTTGATTTATTAATTCTTCTATTTTTCCTCAACTTGGCATCAAAAAGGAATATTCTTCAAATTTGAAAAATCCCTCCAAAATGGATGAGTACATCCAACAAGGCATTTAAGGCTTCTTACATGTCCTTTGCCTTGAGCCAAGTGGTATTTACTCCATTCCTTTCTCCCTCCAACATGTCATCTCACAAATTTCAAATTCCACCTAACCACATTTATTTGCACATTCATCAAAATATGCTCATTCCTCCTCCAATCACACATGGACAACTGGACTTCTCTCATTGGTTGGTCTTTTGTCCCACATTCATCAATCTCCTTCATTCTTCCATCCTTGGTTTCTATAAATAGAGGCCTTATTCTCACAATATGGATCCATCAACTAAGAGCACAATCACTATAGGCATTTAGCATTTGAGTTCACAACATTTTCATACTTTGCAATCAATTTAGCTAAGTTATTGGTAAATTTCATCAAGGAAGCACAACCATCACTCAAGATCATCAAATTTCTCACAAGGAATTGGGAAAGGGCCATTTTACACATGAAATTGGCACCAATTCCCCCACGGGATTAAGAGTTTGCTCATTAGAATAGGATTTGAATAGCTTTATTCTTATGTTCCTCATTTTGTTTCCTATTTTCATGTTTCAAGCTAATTTCATGGGGAATGTTGATCTAACTTGCATAATGGTCTAACTATATGTTTTTTCTCTTGTGCTTGTGTAGGTATATATTCACCATTCACAATACTATTTACTGCAGTTACTTACGAATTTGAATCGATCAGATCCTTGGTGACTTTGGAATGTAGAACGAATTTGTTATCAACATTGTATGTTCTGGAACATTGATCTTGTAAGTTGTCTAAATTGAACTAAAGCAAGGTTGATCAAGGAAATGTTATGTTGTTGAAGCAGATACTGTGAGTTGACATCTGGAAGCTTAGTCTGCAACTTTGTATGTAATCATCTTTTATTGTAATACAAAGATATTTTGCTTGGTGTGTGGGTTTTTTTCCCATAAGGGGTTTCCCACATAAAACTAGTGCTCAATTTTGTGTGTGTGTTGTTTAATTGTCTATTCTGGTACTTGTAAATGTGCATCTTAATGAACTATACAGCTTGAAATTGAATGTATCATACATATTTCTCTTCTAAGAATTGGAAATAGGAAAGCGTTCCTGCACTCAACTTTCCTTATAACTGGTATCAGAGCCTGGACATTTGTGTTATCTTTTTTTGTGCTAATTCTATAGTGGGAGTCTTACAGAGGAATACGGTAGTTTATATTACAGATTGAGATGGAAAGCATGTCAAGAAGAGTAGAAATTGATAAGTTTAATGATGGAAATTTTGAGTTGTGAAAACTCAAAATGGAAGACCTATTGGTGGATAGAGATCTTTGGATTGCTATGTTAGGAACTAAACCATTAGGGACGAAATAAGAAGATTTGCACCTCATAGATAGAAAATCTAGAGGGTTGATAAGAATCTATTTAGTAGATTTTTTTCTCCTGAACATCCATCAGGAGAAGACTGCATCTTCATTATGAAAGAAACTTGGTGACATTTATCAGGGGAAGCCTCTAGTGAATAATTTATTCTTGAGGAAGAATTTATACTCCTTGAAGATGGAGGAAGGTGCATTTGTAGTAGACCATCTGAATTTTTTTAATATGATTTTGTTTAGTTGGAATTTGTAGGTAAAGATTGATGATGCGGATTGATGTATGCTATTGTTGTGTTCCTTTCCTAACATGTGGGACCATTTGGTGATAGCTACCAGAAGTACAACAACCACTTTCAAGATGGAAGATGTGGTTGCTTTGTTATTTCTAGAAGAAATACAAAGGAAATCTTTTGAGATGGCCAAGGAGGCTATTTTTGTTCGAGGTAGTTCAAAGGACAGAAGAAAGAAGAAAGAAAAAAATTCTAAATCCAAGTCTGAAGGGAGATAAAAGTATCCGGGCAAGAAGTCCAAGGTGAAATGTTGGAATTGTGGGAAAACTGGACATATCCAAAAGGATTGCAAAGAGGAGAAAAAGAAGAAGAAAAAAAACTCTTCAGATAATGATTCTTTTCAGAGAGTGTGGATGCCTTCATTGCTTCCTTGGCAACCTAGGCATCAGATGATGTCTGGCTAATTAACTTGGGTGAATATTTTCACATGATATCTCATAGAGATTGGTTCATAAATTATGAAAAGTATGTTGGTGGAAAGGTGTATCTGGCAAGTGACTCATCTCTTGAAATTGATGGCCATGGAATATTTAGAATTCAATTTCTCGATGAAAGAATCAAAGGAATTGATCGTGTAATGCACATACCAGGTCTGGCTCAAAATTTTCTTTCTATGAGTAAGTTGAATTATGTTGGTGTGCAAGTTACATTCTCGAGTGGTAGTTGCAAAATGATGAGAAGATCAATGGTGCTAGCAAAGGGTACACACATTGGCACGTTGTACAATCTAGGAGCATGTGTTGTTCAATGCAATAGTGTCTCTACAAAGTTAGACACAACTGCTTGGGTAGGGAAGGAGAATGTTGTTCCTCTAGGTGAAAACTCTTTGGAGGTAAAAATCCTTATAGAGAAAACCATGTTGTGGCATCATATACTGGGTCACATAGGAGAAAAAGGATTAAAATCCTTGAAGAAGAAAAACCTGGTTGAAGGGCTTGATGATTGTAACCTAGAGTTTGATTTTTGTGAACATTATATTTATGGAAAGCAACACCATGTTTCTTTTTATTCTAGTCCTCAAAAATCTTCTGGCATACTAGATTATGTTCACTCTGATGTATTTGGTCTAGTGAATTTTCCTTCATTATCGAAGTCTAAATATTATGTTTCATTTATAGATGATTATTTGAGAAGGGCATTTGTGTATTTTCTAAAAAGTAAATAAAAAATGTTCAGTTAGTTTAAGGAGTTTAAAAACTTGGTAGAAAATTAGATTGGAAGGAAAATTAAATGCTTGAAGATGGATAATGGTGGTGAGTTTTGTTCTACATATTTTGAAAGGTATTGCAAAGACCATGGGATCAAAAGGCATAAAACTACACCTTACACTCCACAACAAAATGGAGTTGCTAAAAGGTTAAAAAAAATGCTAATGGAAAGGGAAAGGAGTATGTTGAGCAGTGTTGGCCTGGAGCAGAATTTTTAGGCTGAGGTAGTGGCTACACCATGTTACTTTGTATATCTATCTCCATGTTTTGCGCTTTTCAAACACCTATGGAAGCATTGTCGAGTAAGAAGCCCTCTCTGAGACATGTTTGAGTCTTTGGCTGTGAGCCATATGTTTATGTGTCGAATGAGAGAAGATATAAATTGGTGAACAAGGCTATTAAATGTATCTTCATTGGCTATGGCATTGGTGTGAAAGGATACAAGCTTTGGAATCCTGTTACTGAGAAGATAGTATACATTTGAAGTGTAATCTTTCATGCATTGAAACCTTCTACATTCGATCTGTAGTCAAAGATGAAAGAAGATAAGAACAAAGATGTAGTTGAAATTCCTCTTACCCTAGAAAAGGAGGAACTACGAACTCCAAGTGTACCTAAATCTGAGGAGAGTTCTAGCAATTCTAAGAGTTTTGAACAAGAAGAAGAACCATTACCTCAGCCTCAGCCTATGAGGAGGTCTACATGGGAGAAGTGACAACCTGAAAGGTATTCCATGTTGGATTCAAGTTGTGCCTATGCTTTAATTACTAGCACTAATGAGCCTAGGATTATGAAAGAAGCAATTAAAATGTCTAATTCAGATTCCTGGTTGGAGGCCATGAATAAAGAAATGGCATCATTGAAAAAGAATGAAACTTGGGATTTGGTACATTTGCCTAAAGGTTGAAAATATATTGTCTGTAAATGAGTATTTAAAAAAAAAATGGTCTAGATGGCAGTGTGGAGAAGTATAAAGCTAGGTTGGTCATGAAAGGTTATTCCCTGGTAGAGGGAATTGATTATGGAGACATATTTTCTCTTGTAGCTAAGCTAACATCTATCAGATTTCTATTGTCACTTGTAGTAGCGTATGACTTAGAGATTGAGCAGATGTATGGAGACCTGAAAGAAAAAACTTGTATGTCCTAGCCGAAGCACTTTGTTGAAAGAGGTAAAGAAAATTTGGTTTGCAAGTTAAATAATTCTCTATATGGTTTAAAACAATTGCCTAGAATATGGTACCAAAAGTTTGACAGATTTATGTTTTCATTAGGATTTGTAAGATCAAAATTAAATCATTGTGTGTATTTTAAATCTGAAAATGGTCACTTACTTATTATTTCATTGTATGTGGATGACATGATATTCTTTGGGAATAGTAAGTGTATGATTTTTGATTTAAAATATCAGTTGTCTGCATAATTTGAAATGAAAGATTTAGGTGTAGCTAGGTATATTTTGGGGATGGAAATCAGAAGGGATAGAGATGGTAGAAAAATTTGGCTCAGTTAGAGTAAGTATAAAAATGTTTTCCTTGAGAGATTTAATATGATAGATTGCAAGCAGTTAGTTTTCCTAGTGTTACAGGGAACACAAATCTTTGTTGAAGATTGTCCTAAATCTCCTACTGAGATGTGAAAGTTTGGAAAACTTCCACAATAATGTAGCTTAAACAAGAGAAGATATGATCCTTTTAACATTCATACACACCCAGAAAAGAAATCAGAGAAAAATTTAATTATATTGTGTGATCATCAGTCAAGTCGGTTACCAAATTGGAGCGTGAATACTAAACCAGGCCAATGCCATATTCTAGGAAATGAATTCAAGCCATAAACCTATATGATTAGATAACATTTTTGTATTTATGAGAAAATACCCAAAGCCTTAGAAATAATACCTTACAATACTCCCACCAATTATTTCCATAATTAACTTCTTACTATCATCCTTATACAAATTTTATATCAAACCCACTATTAAATTCAAGCATTTACATACATTACTTGAATGAATAAGCAAGAATGAAACAACATATCTATTGGAACTCAATAGAGATAAATAAGTTAACCATTGATTATCATATTCATAGCTTGTACAATTTGCATATAGGGGAGAAAATGTATAGAAATTTTATATTACATAGTTATATGTATTGCTTATCAAGAACATATATATTGGCTAACTCATTTATAGAACATATATTATTGTAGAACTTAGAAACCATTTCCCTTGTATCTATTTCCTTTGAAAATAAGTACCTATTGACCTCCCAAATTTTCAACCTCCTGACCCCCCTTTTTTGTATCCAACCTTAGAATCCCTTTTATAAGACAAGGGAGCAACAAGCACTGGGCTGGATTACATTTTACATTTCATTTCGTTTTCATTTAAAAATAAATTTCAACAGAAAATAAGAGAATATTCCCCAATTGATTTGGGGACCATCATTCTAATTCAAGTGAAAACAAAAACAGAGTTCAAGAAATCGTTAATCAGACCCATCCTTCCAGTCATCAAAAAGTGTTATCATGGTAGCACCAAAACATGTAAATCCACACTACACCAAAAAGCATCACCATTAGCACAAAAATCATAAATGACCAGAGACCCACTTCACAACACACCAACCCAAGAAAGAAAATCAACACACAAGACTAAAAATCTGAGCACCTACCAAGGAAAGTAATAGGATGTTACTTTGCCTTGTCACCTGGTGAATAGGTGTGCCCACTCAGTGTCCTTATCTTTAGAGGAGTATCCATCATCACCTCATCCTCAGAATCAACCCAATCCTTCATGGCCATAAGATATTGATGATAGCCAGAATCAGTCTCATTTCCACTATCAGAAGAATCATCAAAAACCTCATTGGGAGAATGGTGGTGTCCCATATAAGCACGAAGATACCTTTTTTTTTTGGAAGCTTCCCTTTCTAGCCTCTCAACTTTCTTATCATTTCCCTTGGCCAATTTCTCCAAGATATTTCAGCCCCTAAGGTGGTAAGCACGTTTAAGAGCACCTCATGTTGAATCTTTGGCGGCATTTGTTTTCTTCATTGGAGTTACAGGTATCTCTGGTCCACCTTCTTCACCCTAATGTGGAGAATCCTAAAATTGAAGAGGATTGAGCCTCTTGGATTGGTGGACCAGGCTGACATTCACACTTATCTTTCCCATTTTCCCACTCTTCTACTAAAAGTTCTCAAAAAAGAATTACCAGTCTACTAAAAAATAACTAACTCAAAATCACTTCCTCGCTCAGACCTCATATTTTCACAATTGGATGGTGGAAAAATCAAGTGAGCCTCATTAAATAGAGCAATTGGTGTGTGTCTACATTAATTTTCCAGGAGATCTTGTGTGAGAGCATGGGCAATCAATTAACCTAGTTTTAAATCTCAACCGTTGATCATACTTTAAACCAAATCAACAGTTAAAAACTCTAGATTATTAGTGATGAGAAAATTAAACGCATGCATTTGATACTCATCCCCAATTAAGAGACTTGAGTGAGATATGTATTTCCTTAACTTGCATGTCAATAATACATTTAATTTATCAACCAAACATGTGTCACATTTACTCGCTTGCCTGTAGAAAATAACTCACTTGTAATTCGTCATAGAAGGATAGCGAGGAACGATCATGATTTATCTTTAGAATATCTGCTTGTACCCTGCCTTACTTCAATTTTACCTTCCCGCGTGTACCAGCCTTTGATAGATTTGATGGCCATAAAATTGCTTATCAATCTCACAAGCGTGTTGCAGAATTAGTTCTATGTTAGCACCATTTTTATCTTGGAACTATCTCCAATTGCATATATCTTTATCAAAACCTTTCTAAATTTTTAGGAGTAGTCCACATGGTACTTTCTCACATGCCTGTTGGATACAATTTATGGGAGAAGCCCTCATGGGATAGTGGGGAGTGGTCAGGATTAGACCACATCACCTACCATTGACCATCAAATTTCTTCTCTGCAAAACAAACCTTCATCTTTGAAGCCCAACGGGTCTCATAAGATGACACGTGTCACACCGCCCGCTAACCCATATGACTATACCTCCTTACTACTATAGATGGATGGGAGTGTGAGGAAAAGTCCTGATGAGAACATGTGTTGTGACACTTTACCATTGATCAAGCCTTGAACAACACCCATTGCCTTGTGAAGGATCAGGTCCCACCATTAAGCAGTACTACGTGGCCATAGCCTCCTAGCCCGTGTCTTTAAAATAATGAGAAATAAATCAAGATGAGATGGCAAGGAGTAGTATAGATATGGCCACATCTTCTATAAATCAGTCATAGATCCTCTTTGAAAAGTGCCAGTGTTCTTTACCAAGGAGACTAGGTCCACCAGTATACCAAACAGATAGTCAAAGCGAGTGAGCCCGTATGAATAAAATAAGAAGAAATATAACAATGCGAGCATATAGGGAGTGGTTGGGATTAAATCTCATGATTGTATGACCAAAATGAAGCACTATTTCTACACATGTATCAAAATTTAGTCATAAAAAGGGGCCATCCCTAGGTAAACTAGATATTGACCCTCAACAACGAAGGCTAAGGATTCAAATATTTTTTGATTAAGCCTTCGATCACAGGGAATTAAGACCAAGAATAACTTTAAGGTGACTGACAAACCTAAGATCAGGGGTTGATAAGACAACGAGTATGATGGCACAAGTGACAACTTAAGTGACCGGGAATAGGGAAAATAGGTGAATGTAATTTTAAAATGAACAAGGGTTTTTTGATCTTATAGGACAACTTTGGGAAGTTATAAGGATATAAAGCCCTATCACAGTGATGCAAAAATGACCTAAAATCAAAAACATGGGACCAAGCGAGACCTTGCAGAACAATTAGAATGGAACCAAATTTTTTTTGGAAGGGTTCCATCAATGGCTCCTATTGGGGACACATGCCTCTTGCAAGCATGGTGAGATCCCAGAATCATTGGGAGAGTATACTAGATACCATAACATTGTATGACATAATTCTATTCAAATTCTCAAACCACATTTGATGGCCCCAGTCCACCAAACAAAAAGAAAAGAGAAAACCATGTTTACCTCTATCAAACAAATTGTTCTTTGTTGTCTGTATTAAGACAATTCTGAAAAACACCACCATTGTCTGTCTAAAAACAAAAACCACCCCTGGCATGTTTAACCACATCATAATGGTTTCCAATACCTCCATTAACTTTGTCAATCTGATATTGGAAATCAAGCACCAACTAAAATCCATCAATATCTGACAAGGATATATCACACCTATCAAGTAGAGCAAACTTACAATCAGTGTGATATCCTTTATTAATAAGATCATTCTCATATATAATCACTTTCTTGTCAAATTGGATCGGAAAGTGGAAAAATCATAATGTGATCTGGAAGGGTCACTATGAGACTTCCCCTCATCATTCATCTACATATCAAATCTATAACCCTCATAGTGATTAGGCTCAATAAAGATGTCATGTCCTACACACAATATGAAATCCTCTTGTGTATTGAGCAAAGAATGCTTACACATTTGAAACTCCTTTAACTGAATTGCACCACAAGTCAGATTATTATCATTCCAACAACACAAACTAGTCACACCATCACATGGTTCAAAGTTTTGAAAATCATATTTACCAAAACCCACAACACCTTCATCTGAATCACTTTGAATTCCATCAATTTTAGGATCAGCAAAATTAGCAAAAACACCTTTATGTGCATTAGTCACTTCATGTGCACTGTCAGTTGATACGCATATTGACCTATGTGTCAAAGACTCATTGCTATCTAAATTTTTTTCATTAGCCCTTGAACAAGTATCTTTATCTTCCTTCACATTAATGCTTTCCTCATTGGATGAAAACATATCGATAATCATACTGTGAAGATAAGGAATATCATCAAAGAACTCAATTTCACATTTACTAACATGAGATCCACCATTGCTTACACCATCAAGGTCTTTATCATTTTCAACACTATGTTTAGGTTCAAGATACTAAATACACAATTTTTTATCTTCAAAGTGATCATCATCCATTGCATCAGTGTGCTCTAGTAATAACAAATCTAAGCTACACTCCAAGTAAATTCATCATGTAGAATTTGTCCTTTTACTTGTAAACAAGCAACTTCATCATCATTTACATCACTGCATCCTTCAAATGAAGAAAACACCTCTAGCTTCTCCTTATAGAAGCATTCATAACCCTCCAAATAATCAAGTTCACTATCATCATGTTCTTCATCACTAAGAAACTCCTTACCACATAAACTGTGTTCAGATTTTTCAGAGTGAATGCTTAAATTTTCATCTTCAATATCTTTACCACTAATTGGTGATGAGAAATTAACAACACTTGCAAGTGTATATTTGTCTCCATCACTGGTATACATATATTCATAAATTTTTCTTGTGGGCTTATTAAAATCACTATTTTCATCCATACAACCAGATGAATTTTTTATTTTTTGATATACCATTTTCACTTTTGTATATCATGTTCTAATTTTTCAAAATGGGACAGCTGCTATCAACATCTTGAGGTATCATATTTTTTGTATAGTCACATTTAGCTCCTTCAACGCCCTTTATCCAATCAAGTACCTGATCAAAATTGTGAGGTTTCAATTCCTTTGGAAAGGTACTCAGCTTTGGCTCAAAGATTTCAAGAAATAAATCAATGCATGTTGGATCCTCAAGTCTGGAAGTTTTGGGGACTTCCAACAAGGGATCCAAAAATCTTGAGAATAAATTATAAGGTGATTCATCCTTTCACCTCTTAATGTTAGACAATTCTTGAACAAAAGATATCTGATCAACTTTTCTCAAATTTTGTTGATGTTCAACTTGGAGCTCATTATGATCAGTGTATTGTAGTGATGGAAAAATCGAAACAACAAAAGTGTCATCACCCTGACAGTCATTTCTATTGTCTGATCCATGAATTCCATTTGTATGAGGTGTGATAGAATAACCAACACTTGCAACCATGCATCCTTTCATCATTGAATATTTCAGATTGTTTTCAATATCCATGGTAATTTGATATGCCTAATGTAATGTAGCAGGTTCTTTATCTCTTAGCAAATAACTCATTTCTTCATCAAATGCATCAAAGTATACAATCAAACACACTGCATCATTTGGTCTCATTCTTTCAGGAATGCCAATGTTTTTGAAAATATGAGATTGAAGGTTGGGACCAACTCATCTTCTTCTTTTTGGATGTTGTTAAATCGTTGTCTCACTAAGTATGGATTGATTCTTTCTCCAAAGTGTTCTATGAATACTACCATGAACTCATTCCATGAAGAAATAGAACATTCCAAAAAATATGAAAACCAATTTCTAGAATCTCCCTTTAGAGATTGAACAAAGAACTTCATAACAACATCTTCATGACTTATCTCATAATCTCCCATCAAATCAAAAAATTCTTGGAGATGTTGAGATGTTGATTCTAATTTTTTCCCTTTGGATTTTGGAAAATACTCCTTAACTTCATTAGGAATATGGTTTGGGAAACACTTCATACCGTTAAAATTTAATGGTCTATATATTTCCACAAAGAAACTTTTTTGATGACATGACAGGGGTTGTACACTCCTCATGTTTACATCATGCACCCCACAAGGATATACAATTGAATGATACATTTTCTCATACCTTAAAACATCAACTCTATAGTTGATTGCTACTGTATTTCATGATTTTATCATGAGCTTAAAAAGTTACAATGCATAACTCAAATATAGATATATCTAAGATCTCTCAAATGGGTAGATTTCAAGAACATACATACTTCTTCATTCTAGATATTACAAATTCCAATTAACAAAGTATGCAAAACAATCTTCACTATTCCCTTTCTTAGTGCTTTAATTCATTGAATTGGGAGCATATCATTACTTTTATATTTATTTTAAAAATGGCACCCATATAGGTCTATTCTCTTTTTCAAATTAAAACAAGGGAAAAATACCTAGATATATCAGCAGGTATCACACTTTATCAGGTTATTTTCATATAGTCTCCACCTCCTTTGTAGAGGACCAATTTTTTCAATAGTATTTTTCACTAGTTGGTTGTCACTTCAAGTCCCTTCTTTAATATTTTCTACTGGCTCAGAGTTCTTCAGAGTCGCCACTCACTCTTAATGAGAACTTTTAATTCAAAACTTCCTAGACTCTATCAAGGAAAGATGATCTACCACAATTATCTCTTCAAGTTCCCTAGCGGAGTCGCCATTTTTTTTGGTTATTTTTTTAGAACCAAACTTATTCTCACCATAAACCTATAAAATTTCCAAGGACAATTATCAGTAAGGGAAAGGATTGGCCAACACATAAGTAAAGGTTTTGGGTATTTACTTCTTCACTTCAAGCTCTGTGAAACCTAGGAGGGTGATCCTAAACAAATGTGTTTATAGATACCAGTGTGAATCAATTATCAAAACACAAATAAAATAGATGATTCTCCATAAATTTTTAAAAGCACCATACCCTGAAAGTTTGGAAAACTTCCACAATAATGATTAGCTTAAACAAGAGAAGATATGATCCTTTTAACATTCATACACACTCAAAAAAAAAAATCAGAGAGTAATTTAATTACATTGTGTGATCATCAGTCAAGTCGATTACCAAATTGGAGCATGAATACTAAACTAGACCAGTGCCATATTCTAGGAAACAGAGTCAAAATATAAACCTATATGATTAGATAACAATTTTGTATTTAAGAGAAAATACCCACAACCTTAGAAATACTGCCTTACAATACTCCCACCAATTATTTCCATAATTAACTTCTCACTAGCATCCTTATACAAAGTTTATATCAAACCCACTATTAAATTCAAGCATTTACATACATTCCTTGAATGAATAATAAAGAATGAAGCAACATATCTATTGGAACTCAATAGAGATAAATAAGATAACCATTGATTATCATATTCATAGCTTGTACAATTTCCATATAGGAGAGAAAATGTTAAAAATATTTATATTACTTAGTTATCTTTATTGCTTATCAAGAACATATATATTGCCTGACTCATTTCTAGAACATATTACCGTAGAACTTAGTACCCATTTACCTTGTATCTATTTCCTTTGAAAATAAGTACCTATTGACCTCCCAACTTTTCAACCTCCTAACCCCCCTTTTTTGTATCCAACCTTAGAATCCCTTTTATAAGACAACGGAGAAACAAGCACCGGGTTGGATTACATTTTACATTTCATTTCAATTTTCATTTCAAAATGAATTTGAATAGAAAACAAGAGAAAATTCCCCAATTGATTTTGGGACCATCAATGTAATTCAAGTGAAAAAAAAATAGATTTCAAGAAACCGTTAATTAGAGCCATCCTACCAGTCATCAAAAAGTGTTGTCATGGTAGCACCAAAACATGTTAATCCACACTACCCTGAAAAGCGTCACCATTAGCACAAAAAGCATAAATGACCGAAGACCCACTTCACAACACACCAACCCAAGAAAGAAAATCAACACACAAGACCAAGAATTTGAGCACCTACCAAGGAAAGTAACAGGATGTTACTTTGCCTTGTCACCTAGTGAATAGGTGTGCCCACTCGATGTCCTTATCTTTAGAGGAGTATCCATCATCACCTCATCCTTGGAATCAACCCAATCCTTCATGGCCATAAGGTATTGACGATAGCCTGAATCAGTCTCATTTCAACTATTAGAAGAATCATCAGAAACCTCAATGGGAGAATGGTGGCGTCCCATATAAGCATGGTGATACCTATTCTTTTTGGCAGCTTCCCTTTCTAGCCTCTCAAATTTCTTATCCTTTCCCTTGGCCAATTTCTTTGAGATAGTTCGGCCCCTAAGGTGGTAGGCACATTTAAGAACACCTCGTGTTGAATCTTTCGTGGCCTTTGTTTTCTTCATTGGAGTTATAGGTATCTATGGTCCACCTTCTTCACCCTAAGGAGGAGAATCCTAAAATTCAAGAGGATTGAGCCTCTTGGATCAACGGACCAGGATGAAATTCACACTTATCTTTTCCATTTTCCCACTTTGCTACTAAAATTTCTCAAAAAATAATTACTAGTCTACTCAGAAATAACTAACTCAAAATCACTTCCTTACTCAAACCTCGAATTTTCACAATTGGATGGTGAAAAAATCAAGTGAGCCTCATTAAATAGAGCAATTAGTGTGCGTCTACATTAATTTTCTAGGAGAGCTTGTGTGAGAACATGGGTAATCAATTAACTTGGTTTTAAATCTCAACCATTGATCATACTTTGAACCAAATCAATAGTTAAAAACTCTAGATTATTAGTGATGAGAAAATTAAACGCATACATTTGATACTCATCCCCAATCAAGAGACTTGAGTGAGATAAGTATTTCCTTAACTTGCATGTCAATCATACATTTAATTTCTCAAGAAGACATGTCATGTTACATTTACCGGCTTGCCCGTAGAAAATAATTCACTTGTAATTCATCATAGCAGGATAGAGGGGAACGATCATGATTTATCTTCAGAATATATGCACATACCCTGTCTTACTTCAATTTTACCTTCCCACGTGTACCAACCTCTAACAAATTTGATGGCCATAAAATTGTTTATCAATCTCACAAGTGTGCTGCAAAATTAGTTATATGTTAGTGCCATTTTTATCTTGGAATTGTAGACACCCAAAATTGTCCATGTCATAACATTACCTAGTCAATGCATGACCTTGTAAAACATCTTGTATTATTTTACCCTAGGTCATTACATTATCCCACGTATCCCATTTATTCCACTTAATCACCTTCCCAATTAATTAAATAAATCTCATTTATTTAATTAATTCCCCCTTCACATGTCTCAAAATAATTCAAATTAAATATTTTAATTAATCCCTCACTTATTGTCACATTGCAACATGTGTCACATGACTACAACTCTTCAAATGCATAAATAATTTAAATAATTTTATTATTTAAATTATGAGATTCTCACTCACATCCTATTTTTAGCCCCATTCATTGTGTGTCATAAGAATCTTTTCTTCCAAAATAAATAAAAGAATCTCACTATTCCCTCACATCTTAATTTTAGTCTCATGTCATAACCCACTTATTGTGCGTCATAGATACTAAAATAAAATTTTAATCCTAGCCATACATATCACAAATTTGACTTTTAATCTTGGCCATTGAATCAAATCAGCCTTCTCCTATTAATCAAGCCTTTCACAGGTCATTTGGAGAATCTTCTTCTAGCATCCTTACTCTGCCAACATTCCTCTCAATCTTCTCATCTATCTATCTATTTTTTCTTCTATCATATTCATCTTATTGTTCTGCTGCAAAAATGAGCAATCAACATATCAAATCATTCAATCCTTCAAAATATTGCATTCTCATGCAGGTGGAGAAGAGCAATGGAGATAAATCAAATCTAGCTTGGAGATCGGTTTGCATTCGCTTGTTATTTTGATTTTCATGCTAGTGTGTGCTCTATTGTGCTTGTTAGGGTTTTTCATTATAATTTATTTATGAATTTTCTCTAATATTTTTACCCTAACTACATTGGTGAACCTGACATGAATCCTTTGATCTAGCTTGCTTTTTTGCAGGTTTCATTAACTTTTTGTTGCAGATCTACTAGTTTTTTTGGACAAAACCCCAAGTTTTACAAATTTCGTCATATGTTCCAAACAACTGCACATTTATCTACAATATATTCACAAAAGCTTAAAAATAATCTCAAGGAACTATAATAAAAAAATTGAGGATGTATCAACATTTTTGTAGGAGTTATCATTATTTTACCTTTTTTCATAAAATTGACTTTATGGACGCAAATCAGCGAATTTTTCAGATCGTGAAATTTTAATATGGGTCTCTATTTTACAGATTTAATTTAGAGGTCAAATACAATGCGCAATAATCCGATCTTTGTTTTCTGTATGTTTTTCACAAATCCACATTTTTTAGCGCAAAATAGGGAATTTTTCTGATTTCTTTACATTTCTGGAAAACTCTCAAAAAATTAGCAGGGGTCTTTTCTTTGGTTTTTTATTTTTTAGATCCATAACATCTTCAAATAATCGAATCTAATTTGGCTATGTTAAAAACATGTATCTGAAATTGCAATTATCTGATGAGCTTACTTTTTTTTATGATTGCATTATAATATCATTTTTTTATTTTGTAGCTGATCATAAGGAGTTGTACTAGCAGCAATCGGTCATATACATCAGATTGGAAAACAAAAACCTTCGGGTGCACTCATTCTATTATCTTTATCTCTCATTTGATCAATCAATCTTGTTTGCAAAAACCTTGAATTTGGGGTTTTAAAACGAACATCTTGTTTGCAATCACACTTTGAAATTGAGCTTAAAAAGAACCATTGTCTTCAATCACATATTTTTTCTTTGGATTAAAAATAACAAGTGTTTGAACTATTTTACACACATTTCAATTTTCTAAAGGGAAAATAGCAATTGCTAGTGTGAGTCAAATGTGTGTGTGATAAAAAACACTTCACTTGGTTCGCTTTTATCAAACCCTTCATAGGAGGCCTACTAGGGGATTTCATCACCCCTAGGGACAACCTCAATGAAAGTGTGAATCAAAAGACACGCTTCTTTGAGAGTTAAAATCTTGTCACTCTTGGCTAAGCCCCAAAGAACTTTATACCTTTGGGAAGTGAAGGTGAAGGGTGGATTACCCCTTTCTCACGGCTGTGTGGCAATATTTTTATTTCAAATTATCCCTAGTCAACCTCGTGCATCCTAGCTTAAGACCTAATAGGCCATACCTACTTGACTAGTTCTAGGACTTGTTGTTGTGTCTTCTTCAAGTGCATGCTTAATCATCACATTCATAATTTCAAGTTCAAACTTGCTTATGTGTCTTGCATGTGTGATTCATGTGTAATCATTTGTTTGCAAATTGACATATCAAGCTATGAACACCAACACATAAACATATCATTCTAATCATCGTAATCATCATTTTTCTAATCACATTCAAATCAATTTCATCATAATCAATCCAATTCATGCAATCTAATCATTCCACATCATCATCATCACCTTAATCCTAGTCAATCATTTGCTAAAATGGTCATAATCCTTAACAATTCTAGTCACAAGCTCAAGGTCATACTTTGAGGAGCCCCTTCACCTAATCATGAAGATAATCCAAAACCATATATCCTCCAAGCTGGGTCAAACTTTTCTCCTAATGATGATGAGAACTTTTTAGATCTTAGTGATGATGAAAACTTTGTAGAAATCTTAGGTCACCTTAATGATACTTTTGACAAGGGAAATATCACCATAAGTTTAGAATCATACACCATTCCATCTTCTAGTCCTCCATCACCATCTAATAAAATGTCTATCTCAAATCATACTAGTCCTACACCAACACCACCATCCAACTTCTCAAGCTCTAATCCATCAACCAAAGAATCCTTTAACAATTTTCTCCAAAGACTACTAGCACAGAATATACCATCCCCATGTCAAGCACCCATTAATGAGCTTACCAATGAACCTTTAAATGCCATTTCTATTCTTCCAACTCCATCATGTGGTCCACAACCTATTGATATTATATGTCTAAGTCAAATTCCATCATTCCTTCATGCTTTTGATCATAAAGAGCATACCGAGCCTTTTCTAGAGCCTTCCACTTCCATTTCCACTCAAATCCAAGATCTATGTCAAGAGAATTATCCTAAGCATGAGGAAACATTAACCTCTCATTCTAATCAATATCTAAGTCCTTCTAATGATCTCACTCATAACATACTTGGTCCTATTCATGATGAAGATTCCCTCTATGATCTAGATCGTACCTATGATCAAGAAGGCCATGATGATCCTCTTATCCAACTTTATGCATTCCATGGTCAAGATCCTATCACTTCACCTATCCATGAGCAAGAAACCTCCATTTCTCTTATAGACCCCCTACCTAGTCCTATCCATGATCCTGCATTATCCACTTGTCATGTTGAGACACATGCCTCCCAATTAAATGTAGAATATCAAACCAATAGTGTGGATCTAAATGAACATAATCAAGATCTTAATGATCCTTCCACATCCACTATCAACCCCATTCCAAATGCATCAACATGTCTTATTGGTCTATCCATATTTATTCATGAATATTACTCCTTAGAACAACAACAACCTTATCCACTTCACCTTCTTCATCTAATAATGAACTCAAGTCTAGTGTCCAAAACACACCTAGTCCCATTGTCCATCACATGTTTCAGAACATCAACTATCAAGGTAAAGGTTTAGGCCTTCATGAACAAGGTATTTTGGAGCCCATCCATGTCAAGGTCCCTCCACGCTCTTATGGCCTTGGATATACACCCCAAGGACACCAATCTAAAGATGTTGGTACTTCCTCCATCCATCATAAGTCCTCTTTCTACCATAAATCATATCATATGCCTAAAACATATGTTGCCATCCCTCCATCATCTTACAAATTTCAAAAGCATGTGACCGTACACCTTCCACCATCAACTTTTCCACCATTGCTTCCAACTCCTAATATCCCTCCATCTAATCTACCTCCACTACTCCCAACACCTAATATCCCCATCATCCAATCCCCTTATCCACCTATCCATAAATCCTCTAAAAATCCTAATCATGACCAATCAATGCACACATTGTCTAAACATGAAGCTTCCACTCATTCCACCATACCCATGGGATTCAAAAGCAAAACATTTGATGCCTCTAGCTATAAAGAAAAAAATCTGAAGGGTCCTCATGCCCTAGGACACAAAAGAAAATAATCAAAGAAAAATCCATCCAAAAAGCAATATAAGCCCATACCTCCAAAAGAAAAGGCCAAAACTAAAATGGTTTGGGTCCCTAAGAAAAAGGAAAACAAGTCAAACAAGGCATCTACATCACAAAAATCCCAACCATCCACTTCCACCTCACATTCCCGCTCTATTCAAAAATCTCATATTTCATCCCACAAGCACAATAAAAGTCATAAAAATACTAAGTCTGTGTGGGTACCTAAAGCACTTCATCACCCATCTCCTAAGCAAACATCTACATTGCTTCCTACACCTGCTCCACATCAAAAGGTTCAATGCTTATCACAGTGTGTGCAACCATTGGTCATGGTTCCCTTCCATTTCACAACAATTCCACATACCTCCATCTCCTCACCTTTCACTCATTATCCTACATACCTCCCCCATCACCTTCCTATGGTCCATGCTTTTGGCTAAGCCTCTCATCCATCTTCCCTACATAATTCACATCATAATCCACCAATCCTTCCATAATCCACATCATAATCCACCAATCCCTCCATAATCCACATCATAATCCATCATCTACCTACTCCATCTCCCTTTCATGTCATATCTTACCAACATCTATGAGCATAATGACATTTGACACGGTCCATGTGATGACATCCATCTCTAGTGGGACTATCATCTTTCATGGAACTAGAAACTTGAGTCCTTCATATCCATATTCCCCTTCTCTTATCCAAAAATTCAAAAAAATAAAAAAAGAGTCAAAAGAAAAAAAGAAAAAGAAAAGATAAATCCCTTCATCCAATGGTGAAAACTTGGTAAACAGGTGCCTTGGCTAAGTACCATGATGAAAACCTAGCAAACAAGCATCATGTGTAGGTTGATCTTCTATGTCACTTACACTTGGGGGCAAGTTGTCTCATCCTACCATATCATTTTTTATCGTATCATATCGTGTCTTACCATCTCATATCCTACCATATTTAGCCATCATAACCATATACTTATCATATTGAGTCCATTCATCCTCTCTTACGCCTTTTGATCTTGATAAAAATATGGGGTAAAATATTGAAACATGCTTTGGATATCTTTTAATATACCTCATCCTTCCAAATAATCCTATCATTATCTTAATTTCATAAGATTTGTCATGAAGAATCCTAAGTATTGTACCTAGAATGGGGCATGTTATTCCTATGTGACATAGTCTTTGGAGATCACATCCATTCCATTCACTATGACCTATCTTTTTTATCCATCCATCTATCATGAGCCTTTTATCTCTTATCCTATCACCCACCCTTTCACCCATCAATCCCCTCTATCTCCTTGCGCCTAGACTTGGTTTTCCCTTGTCATTGGTATCTAGCATAAAGGCTACCCAAATTGTCATCCATTGACAACTCAAAATATCTCCAAAAAGTCCTGAAAAAAAAATGCAAAAAAATTGAAAAAAGGTCTTGAAAAAAATCCAAAAAAATCAAAACATTTCAAAAATCCAAAAAATCAAATATTCCAAAATCCAAAACATCAAATATTGGACAAAAAATCAAAATACTCCAAGAATCAAAAATCAAAACATTTTGAAAACCCAAAAAAAATCAAAACATTTCAAAAAGACAAAAAAATCAAAGCCAACAAAAATCCAAGCAATAAAATCAAACCAAATTCACTTCTTCCAATAAATTCAATGCATCAATTCAACTTCAAATCAATCCTTCAAATCAATTTCTTCATCAAATTATCTAATCACATCACTTCTTCTAATCAATCCAATCATTATCATCAAATCAAATTATTTATCCATCAATCCAATCAATCAAAATCATTCCTCAATTTAATTCATCAATCATCATCCAAATCTTCAAATCAATCATCTTCAATCATTCCAAGCAATAATCCAAATGCAAATCAATCCTTAATCCATACCAACCAAGCTAATCAATCAAATCAAATTATCCAATCACATTTCGGTCTTGATCATGATCTTGTTGTAAACTGAATCAATCAATCATCCTTGTGTTGATCTAGGGATATATCGTTCCCCACAATGACAACACTATCATCATCAATCAATCAATCAATCAATCATCCTTGTGTTGATCTAGGGATATATCATTCCCCACAATGACAACACTATCATCATCATAAATGTATCAATCAATCATCATTGTGTTGATCTAGGGATATATCATTCCCCACAATGGCAACACTATCATCATCATCAATCAATCAATTAATCATGGGTTTACAGCTTGACAGGGGCAATACCTTGTTTGTTTTTTTATCATTTGTACATGCTTGCTTGCTTCTGTGTGTTATCATTTTTATCTTGCATTTGCATCAAATCTGAATCACTCTCAGCTAATATTCATATCTTGTATCTAGACAAGGTTGTATTACGTTGGGGCATGAGACACATCGTCACCTTGGTCCTTATACCTTGGTGCATAACATCTAGTGATATATCAAACATATGATTGCTCACTTTATTGCAGCATAGCGTGTCATTTTTCTTTTTCATCTTCTTCTTATCTTGTATCATTCATCTTATCCCTCCTTTATCATTTCATTCATTTCAAGAGAATATTCGTGTTTATGCAACCTGCCTATCCTCTCAAGGGGGCATCATCATCATTATCATATCCTATATCATCATCCCATTTCTTCATATCTTTTGCATCATCATATTCTTCTATCATCCCTTTCCTTCATTCATCATACTCCTCACTTCTTCAAGTGGTTGGGGCATCATCTTTTTTTCATCTATCCATACCTTAGCTTCTTTGAAATGATGTTACTCGACATAAATTTCACCATCTTGAACATCATCTCAAAGAGGGGAAAAATGTAGACACCCAAAATTGTCCATGTCATAACATTACCTAGTCGATACATGACCTTGTAAAACATCTTGTAATATTTTACCCTAGGTCATTACATTATCCCACTTATCCCATTTATTCCACTTAATCACCTTCCCAATTAATTTAATAAATCTCATTTATTTAATTAATTCCCCCTTCACATGTCTCAAAATAATTCAAATTAAATATTTTAATTAATCCCTCACTTATTGTCACATTGCAACATGTGTCACATGACTACAACTCTTCACATGCATAAATAATTTTATTATTTAAATTATGAGATTCTCACTCACATCCTATTTTTTCCCCCATTCATTGTGTGTCATAAGAATTGTTTTCTTCCAAAATAAATAAAAGAATCTCACTATTCCCTCACATATTAATTTTGGTCTCATGTCATAACCCACTTATTATGCATCATAGACACTAAAATAAACTTTTAATCCTAGCCATACATATCAAAAATTTGACTTTTAATCTTGGCCATTGAATCAAATCAGCCTTCTCCTATAAATCAAGCCTTTCATAGATCATTTGGAGAATCTTCTTCTAGCATCCTTACTCTGCCAAAATTCCTCTCAATGTTCTCATCTATCTATCTATTTTTCTTCTATCATATTCATCTTATTATTATGCTGCAAAAATGAGCAATCAACATATCAAATCATTCAATCCTTCAAAATCTTGCATTCTCATGCAGGTGGAGAAGAGCAATGGAGATAAATCAAATCTAGCTTGGAGATCGGTTTGCATTCGCTTGTTATTTTTATTTTCATGCTAGTGTGTGCTCTATTGTGCTTGTTAGGGTTTTTCATTATAATTTATTTATGCATTTGCTCTAATATTTTTACCCTAACTACAGGAACTATCTCAGCTAATATCTCCAATTGCATCTATCTTTATCAAGAGCTTTCTAAGTTTTTAGGAGCAGACTATGTGGTACTTGATCATGTTCCCATTGTAGGATACAATATATGGGAGAAGCCCTCATGGGATAGCAAGGATTGGTCAGGATTAGACCACACCACCTACCATCGACCGTCAAATTCGTCCTCTACAAAACCAACCTTCATCTTCGAAGCCCAGCAGGTCCCATAAGATGACAAGTGTCACACCACCCGCTAACCCATATGACTATCCCTCCTTACTACTGTAGATGGATGGGAGCACAAGGAAAAGCCCCGATGAGAACACATGTGATTTTTTATCATTGATTGAGCCTCGATCAACACCCACTACCCTATGAAGGATCATGTTCCACTATTAAGAAGTACTATGTGGCCATCGCACACTAGCCTGTGTCTTTGAAATAATTAGAAATAAATCAAGATGGATTGGTGGGGAGTGATATAGATATGGCCACATCTTCTATAAATCAATTGTATATCCTCTTTCAAAAGCGTCAGTCTTCTTTCCCAAGGAGACTGGGTCCACTAGTATACCAAACATGTGGTTGAAGCCTGTCAGCCCATATGAATAAAATAAGAAGAAATAAAATAATGCGGGTATATGGGGAGTAGCTGGGATTAAATCTCACTATCAGACAACCAACATGAAGCATTATTTCTGCACATGTAGCAAAAGTTAGTCATAAAAATGGGCCATCCCTAGGTAATGAGATATTGACCCTCAACAACGAAGGCTAAGGATTCAAATATTTTTTTATTAAACCTTCAATCATAGGGAATTAAGACCAAGAAGAACTTTAAGGTGACTGAAAAACCTAAGATCAAGTGCTGGTAAGACAATGAGTATGATGGCACAAGTGACAACTTAAGTGATCGGGAACGGGGAAAACATGTCAATGCAATTTTAAAATGACCAAGAGTTTTTTGATCTTATAGGGAAACTTTGGGAAGTTATAAGGATATAAAACCCTACCATAGTGATGCAAAAATGACCTAAAATCAAAAACAAGGGACCAAGCCAAACCTTGCAGAACAATTAGAATGGAACCAAATTTTTTTTGGAAGGGTTCCATCACACTTCACGACCAAAAATTCAATATAATCTCCTAGATCAATTGGGAAAAACCCCCATGCAAATTTCTATCTTGGAACTCCTTTGCATATCCCCACAACACATAGCTATCCTTGATAAAGCATTGCAAGAAGCATTTGTACCTACTAATCTAAATTTCAATGAATTTTAGGCATGGTTGGGTACCTATCTATGTCGCACCATGTCACCTTCTCTGTGCAAGACTTTTACACACCAAAATATGATCATAACGACCCCCTACATCTTGAAGTATGCATTAATAAACAAAATATCAGATGATTCCTAGTAGATGATGGAGCAAGTTTGAATATTTTCTCACTAAAATAGGTAAAATAATTGAGATACTCTAAGAATTATATTGACCAAACCAAGAAAATTGTGATAAAAGCTTATGATGATGTTGAGCGTTCTTCTAAAGGCATAATTTCACTTCATGTGAGAGTTGGACCAACAATATAGGACATTGTATTTCATGTCTTGGATCTGGATTTGCATTACAATCTCCTCCTTGACTACCCATGGATTCATTCCATGAGGGATATTCCATCCACCTAGCATCAATGCCTCAAGTTCCCACATAATGGCACTAAAATCACTATTCTAGGTGACCCTGATCCTTTTCAATATTGTGCAAACCAAAAGGGAATTGTTGAACATCAAGTGCCCATCAATCGAGGGGCCTCACCTTCTACTTCATCCACCAATCCATCTCACTACATTAATCCATCCACTCTTGTCAAATCATCCACTCCATTCATCACACCTTTCCTACCCAAAATCTAAATGCAGGATAGAGGATGTGGAGATACAATATGAAGAGTATCTTTTTCATCAAAAACTTACATTAATCACCAAAGTCATATGGAAAATCGCATCTCGTGCAGCCTAAATTTATCATCTATAATACCCCTACCACCTTCACTATATGGGGGGAACTTTCCAAAGAATCTATGGATGACCACATTCTCACATGGTTGTACAAAGAAGAGGAGGACACTAGAACTAGAAAATTGTCAATTAAACAATATCCAAAAGGGTTCCAAATAATGAAATGACATGGATATGATAGACACAACAGCCTTGGCCTAAATAAACAAGGAATGATGGAACCCTTGCAACCTCCTAGGTTAATCAAACACCAAGGGCTAGGATTTGTACTAATAAAATTGACTATCTAGGGTATCATATTACCTTCTAGTGCAATTGCTAATGCTTCAGATGAGATTGAGGCATACAAGGACCCTTGGGATTATGATGTTGATTCTAATGAATATGAATGGGGATTCCCTATCCGCCACTACCTTCATGGACCTTGATAAAATGTTTGGAATATTTGATGAGCCTCCCCTTGAAAAATAATTCAGTAAAATGCTTACCATTAATGCCCTATCAAGCCTTCCAAGTCCCCATCCAAAAGCTCCTTTGAATGAAGAAGAATGGATCAAACACTTTTGGGAAACCATTGATGCTACCTCATGGGAGCCTAATGACTCTACCTCTATCTTTACCCTATCATCCTACACCATGACTCTTGACAATACCAATGATGGCTTACCCCTTGTCTACCCTCAACTCATATATTGGGATCAACAAGAACCACCAAGTTTGGACAATTTCAAGAACAATGAAGAAATCACTGAGTTCATTGGACTTCATGAAGGAATACCAAATGGGAATCATAAGACTAGATTTTCCATAGAACTCAATTATGCAACATAATTTGGTGAGGTTGTCTTGTCCTCTAGTCGCCAAAGTGAAAACGAAAAAAAGTAAATATAAAAATAATAGGTCTTCAGTTGAAAATCGAAAGGCACCTGTTGATTGTGAAAAAGTAAAAATAAAGGATGTATTTAAAGGTGAAAACCTCTCTAAGGCACCCGAGGATGGATGAGTGGATTGTCTCCCAATAGACCAAGAGAGATCTCCATTGCTTATAGAAGAAATAGAGGAAGTGAACATTAGAACACCAGATAATTCCAGAATCATACAGTTAGCAACATCTTTGACCACCAAGGAAAAGCCCGAGTTTATAGCATTCTTTTCAAAAATATAAGTCAATTTCACATGGTCATATGTTGATATGCTTGGATTAGATCCTAAACTTATTCTGTATCACTTTCCACTATTACCAAATGCTAAGCCATATAAACTAAAATTAAGGAAAATGCACCCACAGATTGCACTCCTTATCAAGGTGGAACTGAATAAACTCTTGGATGTTGGGTTATTTGTTTGATTGATTACGCAGATTGGATAGCAAACCTTCTTCCTATCACCAAACCAAATGGTCAAATCAGAGTATGCACAGGCTTTAGAGACCTCAACAAAGCTTATCTCAAGGATGATTTTTCTTTACCAAACATTGACATCATAGTAGACCTTACCACTAGTTATGAAATGCTATCATTTATGGATGGATTCTAGGGTTATAATCAGATAAGAATTTCCATTCAAGATCAACCAAAGATAGCCTTCACATGCACTTGGGGAACTTTTTGTTGGAATGTGATGCCATTTGGACTAAAAAAATCTGGAGCTACATATCAAAGAGCCATAAATATAATCTTTCATGATTATATGCAGGTCCTTATGGAAGAGTATGTTGATGAACTTCTCTCTAAATATATAGAACAAAGTGGACACTTAGCAGTATTGGACAAGATTTTCACATGACTCAAAAATTATCAACTTAGGCTAAATCCAAAGAAATGTGTTTTCAGGGTCCAATTAGGCAAACTCCTAAGGGTATATTGTCTCTCACAGAGGAATAGAAGTCGATCCCACAAAGGTCAAATCTATCTTGGACATACCACCACCAACCAACATTAGTCAGTTCAGAACATTACAAGGAAGACTACAATCAATCTGCAGATTCATTGCTCAACTAGCAGACAAGATCCATCCATTTCAACATTTGTTATGGAAATACATTCCCTTCAATTGGACAAAGAAGTTTCAAGAAGAATTCAATTAGATCAAGCAGTATCTATTGAATCCACTAGTTCTTCTGCCTCCAATTGATGGAAGACACCTGATACTATATGTGACAGCGACTACATCAACACTGGGGGCATTACTCGCACATAATGACAATGATGGCAAGGAATGAGCAATATATTACATCAGTTGCACCCTAGTCGGATATGAGTTAAACAATAGTCCCATTGAATGAGCCTATCTAGTAGTGGTACTCGCATCATAGAAATTGAGGCACTACATATTAAATCACAACAAAAAACTAATTTTCCAAAATTGATCCTCTAAAATACCTTCTCAGCAAAGCAGCTTTGATAGGAAGACTAGCTAAATGGGTGATGATCCTAAGTGAGTATGAAATTGAGTACATTGATAAAAAATAAATAAAAGGATAAGTAATAGTTGATCAACTTGCAGATACACCCATAAAACTAGATCATCCTCTAATATCCAATTTCCCAAATGAATGAATATTTGTAATAGAGACATCGACAACATGGAACCTATATTTTGATGGATCTTACACAAGTCATGGTTCAAGAGCTAGAATTTTGTTCATCACACCTCAAGGAGATTCCATTCCCAAGTCATTTTGAAAAGCATTTCCATGCACAAACAACATATTTGAGTATGAAGCATTATTGACAGGTCCTTGAATGGTGATAAAATGGAAAATCAAAGATCTTCAAGTCTATGGTGATTCTCAATTAGTGATTAAGCAAGTTAATGATGATTATGACACCAAGGATGAGAAATTGATACCTTACAAGCACATGGTGGATAGTTTTAGATTGTACTTTGATAACATTACCTTCGAGCTGATACTGAGAATACAAAAAAAATAAGTCAGTGCAATGGCTACAATTGGAACTCTCTTGGATATTTCTAATAATGCCTCACAATATGAGTTCTTGGTAGAAAAAATATTGATCCCTACGTTCAATGTCCTTGAAACTAAATTTGTGTGTGAACTTGTTGGTCTTGACTCTCCTTGGTATAAAGAGATCTATGCCTATTTGCATGACCAAATTATTCCTCTTGAATTGTCCCTCAACCAACACAAAACCTTTATCTGACAAGCATCCAAATATACCATCACCAGAGATACCCTTTATCATTGTAGCCTAGATAGTACCCTCCTCTAATGTCTTAACTCAAATGAAGCACAAACAACCTTACAAGAGGTACATCATGGTATATGTGGAGCTCACTTTGTTGGTCTAACCCTAGCCAAAAATATCATGAGAATGGGATATTATTGGCCTACAATGGAACGTGATGCCTATCACTTTGTGAAGAAATGTCACTAATTTTAGATTCATGGAGATCTTATACATGCACCAGCTCAGGAACTACAACCACTTACTTTTCCATGGTCATTTCCTTAGTAGGGACTTGACCTCGTAGGAAAGATCCACCCTACCTCAACTAATGGACATAATTTTATACTTGTCACTATCAAATACTTTACAAAATGGATCGAATTCATCCCCTGACCTACATTACCAAAAATCATATAGCCAAATTCATTCTTAATTATATCATTTGTCACTATGGTATCCCACAGTCCATCATTATAGATAATGGTCACCCTTTTAGAAACCAGGATGTCCTTGAGCTTTGTGAAAAATTTCATATCCAACATCATTTTTCTACTCCATATTAACCCCAAGGTGATGGCCAAGCTAAGGCATCTAATAAGACTATCCTAAAAATATTAAAGAAGACTGCCAATGACGTTGGTCATGACTGGCACTTGCAACTCAATATCGTGTATCTTGTCCTACTTTATGGTCCTATTGCACCCATGTTCGCACCCCTATAGGATCCACACCATATTCCCTTGTTTATGGATCTGAAGCAATACTTCCTATAGAGGTTGAGTCACCATCCCTACGAGTCTTTATGCAAGGCTTGATTAATCAAGAAGAATATCGTGTATCTTGTCTACATGAGCTAGAATTATTGGATGAAAAGAGACATAATGCCTTGACACATTTGCAAGCATATCAGAATCTCCTTTGATGCAACTACAACAATAAATCTCTAACTATAAGCTTTGACATTGGCGACTTAGTCCAAAAAGAAAATCTGAAGAATTAGGCAAAATGAGAAAAGCCCAACAAGTTTGAACCTAATTGGTTGGGCCCTTATATCATCACAACATCATATGGATCAAGAACTTACCAAATTTCTACTCCTAAAGGAGAACCATTGTCTGGACCTATCAACAACATGCACCTTCGCAAGTACTACACTTGATTCTTAGAGTATCCCCTTAAAAAGTCAAAAAATACAAAAATAAACAAAAATAAAAAAAATAGTCACCTTGATGAAAACCTGGCAAACAGGTGTCTTGGTGACAGCAAAAAAAATGGAAAAAATGGAAAAAATAAAAAAATGGTAAAGAGAAACAATTTTTCGAACCACTTCGGTGGCACTTTAGATAAGTACCATGGTGAAAACTTGGCAAATAGGCACCATGTGTAGTCAGTCTATGCTCCTTCATCTACTGTCACTCCATCTGGTCTTTCATCCTTTCCACTCATCCATTCACACATGTCACTCATTCATAATAAAGCTTTGTCATCCTTTCCATGGCCTAAGAACTACTGACATTTAGCATCCCTATGCCTTCATGACCATCCTTTTGCATTTGCCCGCTACTACCTCTCGCGCATTATAAATTGGTCCTATACCTGACTGGAGGGAAATTCCTTGACTTACGTCTTCATGGGATAATACACATGGTACCAACATTTTAAAACAAAAAAATCCAAAAAATTCATAGAACAACAAAATCCAAAAGATCATAAAAACATAAAAATCCAAAAAATCATTAAAAACATCAAAATCCAAAAAAATCATAAAAAATCAAAATCCAAAAAAATCATAAAACTTCAAAAAACCGAAAATCCAAAAACATCAAAAAAATTCAAAAAACTTCCAAAAATAGAGTTTGAGTTTGAGTTTGAGTCTGAGTCTGAGTCATTCTTTGTTAGAGTGGTCAAACTATGTTGTCTTTGTGCATTTGCTACGTAGGCAAGGCTCATCATAAATGGGCCCCTGAGACATTACGTTAGTATTTTTAGGTTTGTCTAAATAAAATCATGACTCAATATTTTGTCTAATAAAACAAAGTCAAGTCATTTCGAACTACGAGGTCTTTGCATGTACAACTATATAGGAGCGAATTCGCACCCCTTACACAAATTCCCATTTTATCCTTCCTCACTTTGGAAGACCTAATTTGGAGGCTTAATTCCACATAAGCCTATTGTTCCCCTTTCCACTTGCTGCCCATTTTGAGTGTTGGTAGAGGTGTTTTTATTGGGGACACCTGCATGGCGCATAGATGTCTACATGATGCACTTATGTCCCTGACATATTCCCACATTTAGAGCCTGCAAATCTGTTACACTTCCCATTGGAAGTCGAATTGTAATGCCCCTTTCGACGAACCGACCCAAATATGGTCGTTTCGTTCATCTCCTTCTTCAAATTCACCTCTTCCAGATCCATTTTGACTCTCTAGCTCTCTCTAAGCCATTTCTCAGCACTTCACAATCTCTTCACATGCTCTAACCATTCCATCCATCACTCTAAAGCAACACTCTATACTTCACATTAGCAGCATCAACACTCTATCAAATCAGTAGAGCAAGTGTGGAACAAACACCATTACAACAAAGGCTTGAGTTCCTCTCATTTTCTCCCCCACTAGCCTTGAGCACTTTGGGTGGAGGTGGTAATCTTTCATTCCTCTCCTCTATTATTTGGTTGAGTAGCATAACACTGTTTTGTAGTGCTTTTGTGTTTACTGCATTCCTTACTTTTCTCTCTATCTATCTTAGTTGTCTGTGAAGGTGGGAACACCAAAATGGAGGTTTGACTGAGTCAAACCCTATATAGCCCCAAAATTCTCTCTCTTTTGTTTGTACATATTGAAGACATTCACGTGTTGCCCATGCTTCATCATTCAAAAAGTTGTAAGAATTTCCTTTCCCTTCGTCTCTTATCTTTGTCATTTCTATATCACCTCATTCTAGTTATATTACATTCTGTTACTTTATCGCATTTTAGAATTTCTCAAGAATCAAAGTAGAAGTAGTCGCTTAACCATTTTTTTGTGATAAATTTTTTCTCTGGTCCATACGAGATGTCAAGGTGTCTCTGGGACGTCAATGCACAGCGTTGTCGTCCTTTGGTCGAGAGCTTGTTTGTTTGTCTAGAGAATCTTTGTGACCTACTCTTTTCGATCCTAGAACTCTCGCCATTGTTCCTTGAGGTAGTTTAGGGTAGTTCACCCTATGAGGATCTCTGAATGAACAAAACTCATGATTAGTGAATCCCCCTTCTCTACATTTTGGTGAACCTGATGTGAAGAACATCTTTTTCGAAAACTAGGAATTTATTTACCCCTACTTGGCGGGGTCATAACTTTTGACTCGGTGCTCGAATTTCAGAACTCTTTGCACCGTTGGAAATGTCTTCTAGAGAACTAGTTCAATCCTTAAAATATGAGTGCCTTTGGTAGTCAAATTTTAAGGACCAACACAAGTTTCGACCTCAAATTCTGCTCTGGAGACCTCCGAAAATGCAAATTACTAGAACATAGAAAATACTGAAAAAAATTGTAATGAATTTAATATCTTCTTTTATTAGTTTTGTATCTAACTTTGTTCAAAATTTTAATGATATTTCATTTCATGCATGTGATGGTGACTTGGCTATACCCATGTCACTTGATATCTTTGATTCTTCTCACAAAATTCCTCTTGCTTCAGAGGATATTTTGTTGCAAGAAGATGAAATCATTGATACCTTTCTAAGTGTTACTCTACCTTGTATTCATCCCAATGCACTCTCCTCTAGATATGATGCATTTGTGAATGAAAAATATCATACTCATTCCAATGCACTTTCTTCTAGGGATGTTGCATTTTTGAATGATGAATTTCTTATCTATTCTAATGCACTCTCCTCTACAGATGATGCATTAGTGCATGATGAATCTCCTCCCACATTTGATCCTATTTGGATCGATGTTGAGAATATGTCTTCAAATAATTATTCCACTAGTTGTGATTACTCTATAAATGTAATCTATGTCTTTGCTACCCCTCAAAGGCCTAAGAGACCAATCATTTACGTGACTCCATCCAATACTTCTCCTAAAAGGGTTTGTTATGTTGATGGTGTTCCATTTTATAGTGACTCTCCTAACCTTTCTGTGGCTCCCTCTTATAGAGCGATAGCCCATACTAATGAGAACAGAATGAATAAACAACCAATCCTTCCTTAAGCACCTAAACCTACAACTAAATCACCTAGTGATTATGATCTTGTTGAGAAAATTCAAGTTACTCTAGCTAAGATCTCACTATGGGACTTGCTTCAATTTTCTCTAGTTTACCAAGG
This sequence comes from Sequoiadendron giganteum, assembly GCA_007115665.2. Taxonomy (NCBI): domain Eukaryota; kingdom Viridiplantae; phylum Streptophyta; class Pinopsida; order Cupressales; family Cupressaceae; genus Sequoiadendron; species Sequoiadendron giganteum. The sequence continues at coordinate 195,424,495 of CM021100.1, read as the reverse complement.
TATGCTTGAGGAAACCTTGGAAAAGATCCTCTTTCCGTCTTCTTCTAGGTCAATAGATGTTGATGCATTGATAGCTCATATTCATGCAGATTCATCAAATATCATGTTCTATCCACAAGAACTCCTAGCTTTGGAAGTACAGAAGCAAGCATATCCTCTAATGATTATTGTTAACATTAATAAAATCGGCATTAGACGTACTCTTGTTGACGCTGGTTCGGTGCTCAATGTATGTAGATTTGATATTTTTCTAAGATTAATATTAATCTATCTTCTCTTAACGCTTCTTTCGTTGACATTTGTGGGTTCGATAATGTTGGGCAATAAGCTCTAGGTACAATAGTATTACCTTTGTAGCTTGGACCTATTATCGTGCCTACCCTTGTATATGTTATGTCAAAAAAATTACGTTATAACCTTCTTCTTGGTAGACCGTGGATTCATGCTATGGGTGTAGTCCCATCTACCTCGCATAAATCTATTAAGTTCATTTGCAATAATCGAGTAGTCACTGTTAAGGCTAACTTTGATGCTATGCACTTATGTGAGATGGCAGTTGTTGGTCAAGCTTCAGTTGTGCCCACTCTTATTCCTTTAGTATCTTCCGATGTGTTGATGTTCACTCTAGAAGTACCTACTACAAAGGATACTCTTGAGATAGATGTCCCTAAAGAAGATCCTTTTGGAGCAATAAATCTTGATTCTACTCCTTCTACCTGTTCTCAGGAGAATGCATGTCTTGGTGATGATTGGGGTTCTTTAGACTTTACAAATTCCTTCATTCAGGAATATAAATATGACCCAATCCACTTAGACCTTTCGAAAAAAACATTTGCACCCACTATCAAAGATGATTATTCTTTTGTATCGCGGGATAACACGACCATAAATTGTAATGTTCTTAGTTTTGATCCTCCTTCTGAGGAAGATGATTACGCCTTTGACAAAGAGGATAATATTGGAATTCCTATCAAGAAGGATGATGACGATCCCATAGAAGAGCATGTTCCCCCTTGCTAGAATAATTCTCTCTATGAAGATCCTCCTTCTTTTCAAGATTTGCAAACACGTTATGGCCCCGAATTTAAGCTTGTCTCTAAATATGGCTATGAGCATAAAGATTGTGGGCGTAACGAACAAGGCATTCAAGTCCCTATAGAATTTGTACCTTGCAAGTGTAATTTTAGGCTTGGTTTCTCAAATGAAGAATCTAAGAGTAAACCACAATTAAATGTTAACATGATGTCCACTCAACCTCATTCTAACAGATTCGTCCATCCTCCTTTGTCCTCTATCTTTGTGTCTTCTTCTTGTGAGAATTCAAGTCTTTCTCCACAAGAGAAAGGGTTACTTCCTACTCCTCATCCCTTGTCTAAGCAAGAATGTATTTTTTTGTGGCTTCTAAAATCCTACTTGATTATTCTTCCTTTTCCTACATGTAAGAAACTTAATAAGCATGATAAAGAAAAATATTATTTTTGTGCATAACATCGAGTGCCTGGCCATTCCACTAGTGAATGTAAGGCCTTAAAGGATAAAATATAGCAACTTTGTGGTTCAGGTGGCTGTTGATGCACCTGCCTCATCTTCAAAATAACAACTGATATCGAGGTTTACCTCTATCCTGCATGATCTAAGTACCTTGCATGGTTCTCCTCCCCTATATTTCGGGGGTAGTGATAACTTGTTCTGGAGATGTGAATCCTTCTTAAGTACCCCCTCTCTTCTCTCTATCTTTCAAATGAAGCATCCCTTGAGTGGACCCCTTCTTCTTTTGAAGGGTTTTTGAAGGAATCCTTTGAAAAAAAAATTATCTTAAGTGAATTCCATGGCATCTAGCTTGGGGGCAATCCGACTAGACTCGCTTCACATCCTTACATCTACCTAAGGGGCAGCCTAACTAGACTTTACTTTTCAAATAGTCCATCCCTTGAGTGGACCCCTCTTCCTTTGAAGGGTTCCTAAGGGACCCCTTTGAAATTCTTCCAACTTGACGATGATCTGTGTGACTGTCTACTTACTTGCTCTATAGGACCGAGAACCTGTAGAGCTCCTTTACATCCAATATTTTGTGATATAGATTTTCCTCCTCGAGCAGGGATTGCTTTTATCCCTTTTACTCTATGATACAGGTTTTCCTCCTCGAGCGGGGATTGCTTTTATCACTTTTACTCTATGATATAGGTTTTCCTCCTCGAGCGGGGAATGATTTTATCACTTTTACTCTATGACACGGGTTTTCCTCCTCAAGTGGGGATTTCTTTTATCACTCTTTCATATTTATCTTCTCAATTGTATATACCAGATTGAAGATCAACATTTTCTTCATCTTGAGTATATGCTCTTTCTTCAACTTCATAGTTCTGTGGAGCTATGAAGTTCTTTGCTTGTCCTGCACTCTCGGGTTCACCAGATCACAACCTACTTCCTCAATGGTTCAGGTATACATTTCTGACTCTACTAATTCTTTGATCTACTTTATCGAAGCACTCATCAATATTCGTGCTCACTAAAGTGGGGGGAAAATGTATAGGAGCGAATTTGCACCCCTTAAGCAAATTCCCATTTTATCTTTCCTCACTTTAGAAAACAAAATTCAGAGGCTTAATTCCACATAAGCCCGATGTTCCCCTTTCCACTTGGCACCCATTTTGAGTGTTGGTAGAGGTGTTTCTGTTGGGACTCCCGTGGGTGCACAGACATCTACAGGATGCACTTACATCCTTGAAAAATTCCCACATCTAGAGCTTGCAGAGGCATTACACTTCCCTCAATTAGGATATTTCCTTACTAAAACCAGGCATAATCATCATTAATCAACCTTGTCAACCTTATCAATTAGTCTTTGTCAAAATTAATCAATCTTACCTTCATCAGGATGTGTCCTTCCTGGAAGTAGGCGCAATCAATCAAATCAATTTATCAACCTTTGTCAACTTATCAATCAATCCTTGTCAATTTATCAATCAAACTCTGTCATCTTGGTCAACCTAATCAATTACATCAAACAATTTTATCAAAACTATTGGCAAACACTATCTCTATTAGAAAACACTTTGTTGGTCTAGATTTGTCTTATCTTTTTATTGGTCTTCGATCATGTTACTAGTTACCTCGAGGATTTCCTATTAAGGGATTTAGAGGGATGATGATGGATCATGACCTCTTTTATTTTCTTGTTGTCTGTGCTTTGTCTTGTCAAAAAGACTGGGATAATTGGATCCTTAGTATGATTTGGGGCATTCCTTTTCTTTTGATTGCTTGTCTCTCACAAATGATCACCTTGCACACCTTAGTCTATGTCATACCATGGTGCTTGTGTTCCATTTGCAAAAAAATTGATGCCCAATGATGATAAATATAAAAGCATGAAAGTCGGTCCCTTATCATTTCTCATCTAAATTTACATCTTTATCTTCCTTTCTTTTTTCATGCTAACTTCCATCTCTTCCATGCTAACATTTCTTTCATCTGCATCTTGAAAGAGTCCTGTGACACACAAAAACATATTGCATGCATAATCATGTTAGAAAGAATCATAGAAGACATTTTCATCATAGACATCATTATCATATTAAGTCACATATATTTGCATAAGAAAACACAAAATCATAGAAAGCATCCATATAGAATTAATATTTTATCGTCATAATCGCATCACCATATTACTATTTTATTGCATTATACATTGCATCATAGCAATACATTCCATATCAAAATGCATTTTACATCATGACCCATTATATCACATTGCACTTTATTTCACATCACATTGCATTCCATACATATTACATCACATTAATAATATTATAACATATCACATTATACATCACATTTCGTATTCATATTTAACTTTTTTAATCATGACATTTTTCATTATCATACAAGCATTTCATTACAATCTTCATATTACATCACATTTGTAACATTAGTTCATTTCCATTTGCATTCAGCCTTATGCATATCATGATAATATAAACATCCATAATCATAAATTCATTACATCATCATATTACATCACATCTATCAAACTAGGTCATATCATAAAAGGCATAAACATTCATAACATGATCATAAAAACATAATAATAAAGCATATCAAACCATCACATAACCACGAGAATGCATCAATAAACATCATAATCACAACATAAACATCCATAGCATGTCATCATCATAAACATAAAATCATAAATATATAACAATGCCTATCATGAATCGCCACCAAAATCATATCATATATATTACTCAAAAAATAATGTGTCACATGTACAATATCATGATGTGCCATATCCAATAAAAATGGAGCTCACGGGCTCAATAATCAAAATTTCAGTGTCCATATAACATGATAAACAAGGAGGCCCTAGCCTGAACTACCTTGACCCCCTATCCTTGAGACATCCCCATCCTCTTTGCATGGTGACTCTCTAGACCTGTGCTTTGTGGTAGGAGGCCTACCATATGGTGTAGCCCATATGGCATCTGAATTCTCACCCTCAGACCTACTCTATGTACACCCGCTATGAGTCCCATTATGTGAATTTCCTTGTGAGTTATTGTCGAACTCTAAAAAGGAGGGCTCCCTCATCTTTGGTGGTACCACTCTCTCATACAAATCTCTATAGTACTAACTGGCCTTTCTCACTCTAGCATACTCTCATGTAACCTCCATGATAGATCCACTATATGTAGCTATAAAATCAAGCATCCGCTGATTTGTTTGTTGTTGGCTACTCACTACTAGGTCTCTCTCCACCTGGAAGGCATACCTCCCGACCTTAAGTTCATCCCTCTCTATAGTCATAGTCCTTAGCTCAACCTCTAAAGCCTGTACATGCACCTATAGGGTAGCTATCCTTTGACCTGCAGTGCCCTCATCTGCCCGCCCCTCCTCTAGTCCCACCTCCTCGATGCCCATGATAATCCTCTCATAGATTACTCTCTCTATCTCATCCATATCTGCCTCCTCCTCTCCTCCTACCTCCAACTCATCCTGTCCCCCCTCTCCTCTTGCCTTGACCTCCATAGCCTTTGGATGTGCCACCTCTAGTGTAGGCATCTCTGCAAGCAACTCTCCCTCCTACACTGCTACCTCCTCTACTACCCTCTGCTCCAGCTAATCCTCCTCCATCTCCTCATCTTTGATAGGTGGTAGTTGTCTACCCTCCCATCATCCTCTGTCTCTCCTCCTCCCCATCCTCCCCACCCATCTCCTCCATCATCCCCCCATCCTCCACCATCCTGTCATCCACCATATCCTCTCCCTCCACCCCTCCGACTCCTATCACCTTGCCGACCTCTCGGGCCCCTACCTTTGCACTCTACTGGCATTGGTTGTTGTGGATCTATCAATGGAACAAGTCTATGTTTCAACCACTAGGAATCATACTCTAGTATCATTCCTGCATCGAAATCCCCTCCTCTCCACTCCCAATCCAATGCCTAAAGGGCATAAATCTCTTGCTCTTTTGTGGTAACCACAATTTGATGTCCCCGAGGATGCACCTCTCATGAGGACCGTCCATACTCTACTATGCCAACTAGAAAACCCTGTCTCTCCCCAAACTATCTCTAAACCCTCTCTGGGAGATACATCTCAATGATATGCTGAGATTGCACTATACGCCCAATAAGGTATCTAGGCTGTCGACACCATGGAATGTGATCATCCTCATCGATCCATAAATCACAAGTCTTGTATGCCCTCCAAATAAAGCTAACCAATGTGTCTAAACAATTCCTCCAGTAACCAACATCACCAGCATGTGTCTATTTCAAAGCTTCCTAATACATATATTCATATGGTGTGCTATCCACTATTTGTCGAACCAGAGGTCAGAACACTGCTATGTGCTCCCAAGCCAAAACTGTCAGTAAAGTCACCCCAGAACTCAAACTTTGTCCCCCTTGTATGCAATATTATGTAACTAAAAGTAGAGCATGGCCAATAGACATGGCCCCCACATGTACAATATCCCGAAATGAACCATCATTTTGAGCACCTCTCCCTAACCTACCAGGAAACCATGCCCCCTATGGTCGGGAATCATAACTCCTACTATCAATGTGCATAGAATGCAATCATATCTATCATACATCTCTTCCAGGGTCTCCCATCTGATCTCATACCTAGATCCTGAGCTCAACATCATCATCACACTCATAATACTCATACAATTCTTGAAGCCCTCGAGCAGGGTCATAGCGTACCCACTCGTCGTGAATCGGAAGACGTAATATCCTGTACACATCCTCCAGGGTGACTGTCACCTACCCAGTTGACAAATGGAAGCTTCTCATCTCAAAGTGCCACCTCTCCACCAATGCTATCAACATCCCCCTATTTTCCCTAATCACAGGCATATAAGTAACATAGAACAAACCCAGGTCTAGCAATGCCTATCTCTCCTCCTCGCCCAACTAGTCCCCTAGTCAGAAAACATTTGATCTTGACTCCCATGTATAAATGGGAGGTAGACGCTCCTAAAATCATCAAGAAAACCATTATGTCACTCTTAGACTTTTAGTTGACCTATTGAACCTAAGTTGACCAAGTCAAAATTTCCTAATCTAGGGAAAATTTTCAACCAGACAATTGCATCGCAGTTTTGATAAATGCATCACATATAATTTTAACTGGCTCACAACTGCAATTGTGTTCTCACCTCTCACATGTGTCATTTTGTAAATCACATACGTTGCAACCTATTAGTTGTGTCACTCCCGTTTGCATATGCAGCCCAGAAAGCCACTTGTGTCACATCATTTTGTGTGTCGCACCACAAATGCCCCAACCCTAACCCTAATGCGATTGCATCATGACGAGACGATTGTGGCGAACCACTTATCATCTATTTCAAACATGCATGCAATTGAATTACAAAATTTTGTGACACAATTGTGTGCTAAATTTTTTCCCTATCTAAATGCACAAAAATCAAAAAACTTAAAAGTCAAGTTAGTAGTATGTACCAGGGTGGGTGCTCCCTCAGGTCGGCGATACCTCCAAATGCGGTATGCATGTTGGGAGGCCTCTAGAACAAGAGACATATTTGTTGGAAAAACACTCTGAGCTATAAGAATTTCTAAATTGGGTATGCACAAATTAACCTTTTTTCTAAATCAAATTGTTATTTATAGGTTCAAAATTAGGGTTTTGACCTACCTTATCTATTGGGCACACCTTTTGATGACTTCAATCCTGAATTTGACCCCTTTATCGACCTCAAACCTCAATTTCATCCTCACCATTTGATTTTTGGCCATCAACTTAACTTATCGAGAAAATTTTCTAAATTTTTTGAAAATTTGTAAAATTTTCTTGAGTGGGCATACTTGTACCTTGGCTTCACTGGGGCATCTTTTGACTAAATTTCTTTGACACAACATGATGAACTGCATTATGTCAAAGAAGGGTAAAATGTAGACACTAAAAATTTTCCTAGGTCTGTGAGTGTCATTTTATCCTCCGATAATTGAATAATTTTAATTATTTGATTATTCTTGATCATATTCCTCTATTAATCAAATAATTTTTTATTATTTAATTAATTGACTTTCTAATCTCTATTCTATCTTGATCAATTAAAATAAAGTAATTGTGTCACTAATACTCCCTTTCTTCAATAATTAAATAAATCATTATTTATTTAATTATTTATCTTTTATCGTTCGCCTATAGTCAGATAATAATAATTATTATTTGTCTATACAATTGACCTTTTTATTCTTCTATAATTAAATAATTGTCGAGATTATTTAATTATGCATCATGTCTCTCCCCATTAAATAATTAATTCAAATTAATTATTTAGTGTCTAATTTCCATCTCTCCCCATTTAATTAAACTGATTTTATAAACTAATTTAATTAAATGCCCATTTTCCATTTTCCCCAAATAAATAATTCGAATGAATTATTTATTTTCCACTTGGCCAAATATTCTTGTCTCATGAATTAATTATTTTTCAATTTTTAATTCATCCTTTTCCCTCCACTTCCTCATTAATCTTTGTCATAGTCATCGATGTCATAGCCGTCAACGTCATAGCAATCAATAGCCCACCTCTTTTTGGTGCATCAATCCTCCACCATTGATCTTGGCATCTTTCTAGAAGCTCGATCTTGACCATATATTTTGTAATCTCCCTCTCACGAATCCTCATCCATCGATCTTGGAATCTTTATATAGATGTTTGATCTCGGTCGTCTGTTTGAATGGTTGTCTATAAAAGAATCCATTCTCCTCCATTTTTTCCTTAACATCTATTTTGTCTCCAACTTTTTACTTACTATTTGCAGGTTATTGCACAACTTCAACAAAAAATATGAGGGCAAAGTTGGCAAAAGGAGAAATAGTAGAGAAAAAAGAAGGAACCAATTGCAATGGGGGATTTTTTTATTTTAATTCTTTTAGTTTATTCCCCTTTCAATTTTTCTCTTGTTTTGGTTGAGGTTTTTAGCTTAGAAGTGTTATGGCCGTCACTTTATCTAGGCTAGAATATTTTCCCCCATCTTATAGGGACCATGTGTTGAAGAGTCATCGACATCCTATACCTGAAGACAATGGGCTCGTCCTCATGAATGTCTGCTAAAACAACCAAGGGCCTCAAAATTGCAATATGCTCATATGCCTAGATGTGGAACAGTGTAACACCTTCTCTAATGCTCTTGCCCTCATAGTAGATGGCCTCATGCATGTCATGGTACAATGAAGAAAGAAGAAGGACGCCAAGCATACATCACACACCTCCTGATCATACCCTCCCACACTAATCCCCAACCGAGACTAAAACCTCTGCCCCGTTGGTCTAGGGCAATCACTCTAGAGATCAATGCAACTATGAACAATATAAAAAATGGGCACTTGATCATGATATACATCAAGGTCTATCTAAGAGCTCACTAGAATGATCTAGCATCTGTGTAGAAGGGAGAGACAACATGTCTCTCTCGGCATTTGGGTCATAGAATCAGCAATCGCAAAATGCACCACATGTCCTCTAGTTTAACAGTGACCTCACCAATGGGCAGGTGAAACAAAGAGGTCTTGCTATGCTACCTCTCAATAAAATCTATCATCATAGCAAGGTGGGTCTAGACCTTGGGCAAGAACACAATGAAGCCTAATCCCAGTATACTCAGCTACTCTACCTCCAAGTTATCAAAATCTCATGTTGTTGCTAGAATGTCAGAACGGTGCTCTCGCAACATCAATGGGGGATGATCCTCCTACACACATTGTGCACACAACATCATTTTGCGAAAAATTTGAAAAACCTGATCAAAATTTGAGACTTTGCATTCAAAACATCAAAGGCATCGCTAAAATCAATAGCGTCACTCTTTTAGGGATGTGTCACTGTATCCATTTCAGGGGTGCATCACCAATTTAGTGATGTGAATTGCTACACTCAATACTAAATCAAAATTTGCATGTGTCACTCTATTAAAAAATTGGGGTGCGTCACGAAAAGCTATGTGCATCATCCACCGCTTTCAAGTGACGTTGAATATGAAAAATCCTATGCATCTCTATTTTAACCTAGCAACCCCCAAATCAAATGCATTGCCCAACCAAAAAATTATGGTGTGCCACTAGACAAAGGGTGCATCACTATAAAATCAATAGTGACATTTTTGATGCATCAATCGAATCGCTATACAGTGACGCGCCTAGAAACCTAATTTTATCCCCCTATTAATTGCACCTAAAATAAAAAATCAAGGCAAGTTTTGAGTCACATACCCAGGGGTCCTACATCTCCTCACCGTTGGTACTCTCAAACCCGCTCTGAAAGGTGAAGATGAAGCACTCATTGTGCCATTTCGTCAGATGTCAGAGCTCCAAAGGCAACAAATCTCTCAAGTGTGAATGCACAAATCAATTGGAAGTGCAACCCTTCTCATCTATTTAAGCCTAAAAATTAGGAATTTTTTCTCTAATTTGAGCCAAAAGCTAGGGTTTTGACCTATTTTACCTATTTCCACCCTGTGCAACCTAGTTTGAGCCATTTTTGGCATCTCAAGGCCTATTTTAGCACCTAAATCTATATTTTAATCTTTGTCGAGAGATCAACCCAAAATTCAAAATTTCTACTCGATCTCTCAAGGGGGTAGGGAGCCATCTTATTCATTTTGTCGGGGCAACAGTAGGGCATCCAAAAATTAGAATTTTGTTTTATCTAAGCAGTAGTTTTTAATCCAAAAAGCATCAATCTTTGAACCAACATAATAGGTACCTCGCTTCAAAGAGGGGCAAAATGTTGACACTTAAAAATGTCTTGAATGATATCATGCACTTGAAACATATATATTAACACCATTTTATCCTAAAACTCATCCTCTTTTCGCTTAATTGATTAAATTTTCCTAGCTATTTAATTAATTGCATCATTTTCATCTATTAATCTGATTAATTTAATTAATTTAATTCACCCTTTTTGATGCTAACATTTCATCCTATTAAATTGAATAAATAATTTAATTTAATCCCTAAAGACCTCTTATTTAATTAAATATCATATCACATCCCCTTTTCATTAAAACATTTATTTAATGAATATCATTTAATTCTCCTAATTTGCAAAATTGAAACTTTATTTAATTATCAAATTACAAAATAAATCTAATCCTCCCACTTGCAAGGGAATATTCCCATGGAATATTCCTTTACACAATTAAATTTGGTTTTAATTAACTAAATATCTAATTTTCCTCATCCATGAGAATATTCTTTGAGAATATTCTCTTTCTTCACTCATTTGAAAAGGGGAATATTCCTTGTTTATAACAAACTTTCAACAAAGCTTCTTGTACAAATTTTGAAAGTGTGTTTGTTTGGAAGAATGTGAACCCTTGATTCTTTTCTTGGTCCATGTGATTATTGATTCTCATCCATTGATGAGAATCCTTGATCCATGTTTCATCTTTCCTCTAGTTTTGACCATTGATTATTATTTTTCAATCTTAGCCCTTCATTTCTCATTTGTCCTTCTATAAATAGGTCACTATTTGGAGACAAATGGATCCATATTTTAGGAGAAAACTTATGTTGTTGAAATCACTCTCATCTTGCACTCATATTTCATGTTTTAGAAAGAATTTTAGGTTAATTTCTTGCATCATATTAGCTTAGCTTCCATTAATGGCTTCCATGGTAACTTAGGTGCATCCATTTAGTATATTTTGTAATTAGGGTTTCAATATTTTGAGCTTAAACTCCATTTGGAATAGCTTTGCATACACCCATATTGATCATCTTAGCATAGATCATGTTAAAATAGCTTTCATCATGGTAAAATAGCTTTAAATCATGTTTTCATACACATCTCTCACCGGTTTTGTTGATTCTCTTCAATAGAATCGATCGAAACAAGCTCATTATCCATGGGGTTGGGAAAGGGTCACCATCCCATATCAATTTGACACCACTACCCCAATAGGATAAGTTTCAATAGATTAGAATAGGTGTTTATGAAGCCTTCATATTTTAATATGTTAGTTTTAATGGATTCTTAGTTTAGTTTTGCATTGAACGATCTTATTGGACAAATGTTTAGTGGCTCAAATATGCTTTCAATCCTCATGAATCAAGTATAGTCAGCTGATACTAAGTCATCGGTCATAGCCAGTATAATGCAAGTGAGCAGACAAAGACATAACAGTGTGGAAAATTTTGTTGAGACGCCTATATAAGGACTAGGTCACCCAATGGCAACTGGGTCATTGGACATGGCTTTGAAATTTCAAAATCTAAATGTTTAGATTGATGTTTAAGATGACTGCTCCTATCTGAAAATAGGTTGTACAGTGACTATTTTCCCAGACTTTTTCAATGTAATAAAAATGCAAACATATGACAATTTTGGAATAAAATGACACTTTTTTTAATACAATTTTGAAATGAAAATCTGATCTAAATGACTAAAAAATGTTGCAATGTAAGCTATGATGCAATATGAGTGCAATATTTTTAGATTTTTATGATTTTTATGATGTAATATGCAACCCTAAATGAGAAATGCAAAACAACACAATCATGCAAAACCTAGATCTATGGTTTGAAATACTACCAAATCAGAAAGCTATGATGTCAAATGTCAGGTTCACCAAAATGAAACATAAAAATGTGGCGGACCTAAGTTGAGTATCCAAGGCCTAGGGTAAATTCCATCATTTCTATGGTTTCATTAGGATATAGATCGACAAGGTGTATAAATTGAATTTCAACCTCCAAGGTGAGCCGATCAAACCTAGATATGTATCTTTTAGGGGGTGGGAATGATTTGGAAATGATCTTGATAGATTACACTAATTAGCCTATATGAACTAATGTAATAAATGTAATTATTCGATAACTGATAAACAAAAATAAACAATTTTGACAAATTTGGAAGGTGTAGATTGATGTGTACCTACCCAAAAAAATTGGTTTTGTTAGGCCTACAAGGATGGGGTCGCCCAGTGGTCGTTGAGTCCTTCTAAGGGTGTCATTCTCAACTTTTAGGGTCCTTTGGTGTCAGATATGGGCTTCAATTTTCTACCTATCCCATAGTTGAAATGTCATAAATAAATTTTGTAAGTGAGTTTTTGTGTCTTGACAAGGTTGATGACAATAAATGCAACAATGCAAAATGGATCTTCAAGATCTCTTCAATCCACTTCAAACCCACAACTTGCACATTCACAAAGAGGGTAAATGTTATGCCATATAGGGGATTGCCTCAGTCAACCCTGTGTAAGTGTTCCCACTTCCACAATGGCAATAACCTTGAATGGAAAGGAAGGAAATGATGAATAAACATAATGTTGTAACTCACCACCCTTCAATGTCTTCCTTGAAGGGGATAAAGACATACACGTCTCTTCAAGGAACTTGTATCTTGCTTGATTTTATTAAATTCTTGAATGCTTGAAGACCTACAACAATGTTAGCCTTCACATAACATGAACATGAACACACATAGAATTTGACATGATGTTGGATCTTGAATTGTTGTAATAATGCTCTGATATGTTGCTCTTGACTTGCTCTTGACAATAGTTTTTTCTTGTGAATGCTAGAAGATGTGTGTTAATGTTGATTAAATTTCAAATGGTAAAAGGACTGGGTTTTTTATCCTATTTCCCAAAAATTAGATTTCAAAAGCTGGCATTTCATATATGAATTTTGGATACTAAAATATCGGCAATAACATATTTGAATTTTTGGTCCTAGCTAATAAGGGGGGCCCAGTTGCCCTTGGGCGAGTGGGTCCTAGCCCAAATTTTTAGGACAGTCAAAGTCAAGGATAATTTAATGATTGGATGCATCTGTTTAATGCTTGTCCACCTTCAGAAAATGGTAAAAATTAGACTTTGGAATGCATAATTTGACAAATTAGAAGATTAATTAAGTCAAATAAATTAGGAGGAAAAAACATAATGTAAAATTGTAAAGGTATACAATTTTCTACACTACATAGTTGTTGGCCCCCACAACCTTACGAAACTTTAAGAACTCAAAATAAATCCACATCAGCACATAGCAATGCTTAACAAATAACTTTTGATTATTATTTTTTAAATTACAATACATAATATATTATATCTACACAAACCAATATCTATAAAAACAATTATATTACAAATATAATTTCTATATAAAAATTATAAAAACTATATATATATATACACAAAGAGAGAGAGAGAGAGATGTTCAATATTTAATATTTTCATTTTGGTTTTACAACTATCAACTATTAACAAGACACAAAAAATAATCTATTGTTTGCAACTTCAATTTTTTATTATTTATAATTGTTTGGTACCCTTTTTGTCATATAATGTTATTATACCTCCCTCTAAATATAAGTATGTTCAAAACTTGAAATGATGTTTTTTATATAAATTTAAAAACATTTATTTATAAAGATAATTATTTTTAATAAATAATATTATAAAATTATAGTATTATTTTTTCCATGTAATTTATTTCTCTATTACAACCTTCGTATTGATCAAAAACTTTGACATAATGATACTCACATCATAATATCTAAGCTTTTGGTACAATTTCATTACCAAGTTACTATAAATTATTTGCATTGTTTCAATATTAAAAGTGAAAAAAAAAAATTACTACATAATGTACAATGCATACCAGGGAAGGCAGAGCGGGAGTTGGGTAAGGTGGGAGAACATATTAGAGTGCAATTGATAAGAGAAAAAATCCACATTATTGGAATTTATTATTCCATTAAAAAAAATCCACTTTAGAGTGCACCTACGCCCCATCAACCCTACTAATTTCTTCTAACCTCCTTTATGTTTTTTTTTTGTATTGGAGTAAGAAAAACTATTAATATTACATTAGAAGAACAGTATCAATATTTTCATAGAATAGAAATAGAAAATCAACATAGCAACAACAATCCACAATTAAACAACTACTAGTTGTTATATAAAAACATCAAAAAATATAGATTTACAAAGAAACAACAAAGACATTTAAATACTTTGCAAATAGTAAACCAACTACTGTAAAAAACCTACGTTGTTGAATATTATGATAACATCATAATCTCCACTGAAAAAATTGTGGAAAAAAGGAAATCATTGCTAGAATAAGTGTTACATTGGTGGTTGTCGTTGCACCAAAAGATTGACCTGTTAATGCTTGATACAACCACCAGATTTATACAAGATCCATAGGAGGCAGTTAATCCATGTCACGAACCGAATTCCCACACTACACAAGGAAGACCAAGGGACACACCATCTTGCAACAATCCCCCTAGTGCAAGCGATGGGTTCAAACCTATGACCTCAGCTCTGATACCAATTTTACATTGGTGGTTGTCGTTGCACCAAAATATTGACCTGTTAATGCCCTATGTAACTGCCATATTTATACAAGATCCACAGGAGGTGGTTAATGTAGGATTTGAGAAATGCAAATCCACATAACCCAATGAACACCTACATGCAAGAAAATTGTCACAGAAAAAGAGAGAACAAAACAAGGGTTTGACTCTGACAATGTGCAAAGATGTATTATCAGAAAAGTGAATGAATCAAAAAAATGATACATAAGATCAATCCTTATAAAAGGAGATCAAAACCTAAAAGAAAACCCTAACCCTAAAGGAGAGTGCATTTAATAATTAATATTAATTATTAAATGACTAATATATGTGCATAATGCGAAATCTTAAGAGGAGAGTAAAGTTAATTAATTATTTTACTCTAACACCCCCCCTTAAGATGAGCAAGAGTGCAGCTACAAACTAGTGCAAGAAAGAAAAAGTAACTACAGTGCATGAAAGCAAACAAGGGTCCCAGAAAATAGGCCTGATCAGGTACCCAAGTACAAGGAAATCTCTATGAAATGGAGAAAAGGAGAAAACCTAGTGGGAAAAAACTCCTCTCCAAAAAGAGATGCAAAAAAGAAAGTACAAATGGAATGTCTCAAGAGAATCTCTCAAGAACATATGCAGATATACAATCAGATACCCCCCCCCATGAGAGAGAGTGGAGACTCCAAAGCCCCCCCAGAATGAAAGAACCCCTGTGCCAATGATCAAACCAATGTGTCTCCTCGAAGGAAGAAACAGATCCAACGGTCAAGGAAGAGGAAATCCCTGGATGTGATGTGAAAATGGTAATCCTGGATGATGCTCACTGAAGAACTGAACTGGAGAATGAGTGTTTGAATAATATAATGGTGAATCAAACAACTCAAGATGATCCTGAAATGTAATCTCCAGTGAAGAAGGGATAACAGGTGTGTTGAATCTGTCATCTGTGAGGAAAGGAATATCCTCTGATATGGCCTTAACAACTACACTTGATGGCTCGATGAGTGGACCGACAATGTCAGTCACAGCTGAAGAGGAATTTTGCTAAACAAATGTGATCTCAACAGGAGGAAGAGGTGTAGAAGTCTCAACACTAGTCTCATGAACAGATGGAAGAACACATAAGTTCAAGTGACCAAACTTCTCCTCAAATACTGCATGCTCTCTTATAGAAAGAGAGGGAAATGGTGGACCAAAGTGTGTGAATGCATACAATCGAGAAGAATGATCAACTATCCCTGTTGCAACAATACTGCTAGTTTGAATGTCTTTGATGTGCACTGAATCAGGTGTGAACTCAACTATCTTCCCTGTCCCACTATGAGCAATCTAATAGATGGAGAGAAGGTTAGTGGACAAATATGGAACAAATAGTACATCATTGAATGTACCATCATCAATGTCGATAGAACCTTTCCCACATACACTCATATAAGTGTTATTACCCATCAATATGTGTGGTGAGGATGCAGCCTTGAAAGATGACAACATGTCCTGAGAAGATGCCATATGGTGTGAAGCACCTGAATCCAGTAGCCATCTAGATGAATGTGAACTAGTGGTTGCACATAATGCATGACCCTTATGTGGGGCCTGTCCATCTATCTGGAATGATGGTGAAGAAGAAGAACCGACTGAAGTAGATGAAGAAGAGTGATGAGTATGGTTATTCTCAAGAAGAGCTGTCAAATATGAAACCTATTTTGCATACCCATCTATCTTCTTCTCATAACACTTGGACTCGTCATGTCCTAGCTTAGTGCAATAAGCATACTTAGGTCTATCTTTCTTCGATGATTCCCCCTTAGGAGAAGGTGAATTAGAAGTCTTCTGTGAACTAGAATCCTTCCAATGCTTTGTGGTCTATGGTTTCTGTTTCTATTTCTGCTTCCCCTGAGATGACTGTGCTACCAATGCTTGGTGTGGTGATCCTGTGAGCGCATCCAACTGTGATATCTTAGCCTGCTCTCATGTCAAACGATCACAAAACACCTCAAAAGAAGGCATGGTAAAATGTGCACCCAAGGCATCCATAGTGGAATGGAAGGTAGATGAGAATATCTGAAAGTTCCCATGAAGCTTTAACAAAATCAGGTAAATACACTCTGTATCAGTCTTAACCTTACCACAACCCTGTAGAAGAGATCTTTGTTGTTTGAATTTCATCAGAAATTCGTCAATGGAGGGAAAAGAATCAGGTATAAGTGAAGTCAACTCTACCTCAATCTGTAGTGCACGAAACAGATTGATGGTACCGAATAAATCATTGAACTTGGTCCACATTTCAAGAGGACTGTTACATGCATCAAGATGAAACAAAAAGTTGTCTGAAACATGTAAGAAAATCAAACCCATAGCCTCATCCATCTTATTTCTATGTTGCATAACCTCAAATGGCCTTGTCAAAACTGGCTGAACCGTATCTAAACAGGACCACAACCCCTTTGATCTGAGAAGACATGTCATAAATGTCTTCCAGGTATGATAGTTATGAGGTGTGAGAAGTTCAATAGTAGAATTATTTTCGACCATGTTTTGAACTATGCCTCAACTGCTCTGAATTTTTTTATTATTATTTAGTGGTCTTTCAGAACTAGAAAGAAGATGCAGAAGGGGTTTTTTTTTTTTTGGTGTTTATAGATTCTGGTTTTCTAATGTGAATGACAGAAAGCAAGAAAAAATACCCCCCCCACAATACAAAAAACCAATCCCCGATACAAACTGAAAGCCAAAAAACAATAGAAAGTAGTATATGTATGAGACAAATCTCTGTGTACTTGAAGAATTTTCTAGTGAAATAAACTACAGATCTGGAAAGCACACAAAACCACCTTTCCAATGCCTATTCGCTTTTGAAAAATGGAGCAAAATTGAGCAAGTTATGCCCCTCATCGTGCAAAAAAAATCATCTAACTTTGACTGCGAGAAAATGCAACCAAATAGGAAAATTTTGAAAAAATTCATGTACCATCAGGACGGGCTCAAAGCCAGCTTTCCAACGCCTATTTTTGTTCGAAAAATGGAGAAAAAATGACCATTTTATGCCCGATTTCGTAAAGGTAGGTTGAAAGGCAAACAAAAAAAAAATTCACTGCCCTCAGGGGCTAAGACCTTCGGCCCCTGGTCACATGACCAACTAGGGGGCTGGCGTGCAAGGGCTGAGGCTGAAGCCCTTGGTTCGGCATATGACCGCAGCTGAACCCACGGGGGTTGAACAGTGTCGGCGGCGAGTTGGAGGCTCCGCCCGGCCCGGTGGCGCCCGGGTGGCCGGTCGGCGGCGCCCCTGTTTAATACTGGCGGTGCAGATTTTTTTTAAAAAAAACTTTAAAAATTCAATAAAAATTGATTTTTTTTTAATTTTCTGCCTCGAAGATTGTGCCGTGAGACTGTACGGCCCTGGAGTAAAAAAAATTGCTTCACCTGGCAATTTTGTCCAAACCAGACATATTTTATATCAAAATAGGGGTTTTTGGATGCTGTTAGCTCAACGGTGAGGTCCGTTTGAGCTCAAAGTGCACCAAAAAAAGAAACCCCCTATTCCAAATAAAAACTAGAAAACAAACACAGATCTGATGCAACCAAAACCCAGATCTCTAATTCTTTCAAAAAACTGAACAAGCTACAATAGATCTGGCTCTGATACCATGTAGGATTTGAGAAATGCAAATCCACAGAACCCAATGAACACCTACATGCAAGAAAATTTTCACAGAAAAAGAGAGAGAACAAAACAAGGGTTTGGCTCTAACAATGTGCAAAGATGTATTATCAGAAAAGTGAATGAATCAAAAAAATGATACAAAAGATCAATCCTTATAAAAGGAGATCAAAACCTAAAGGAAACCCTAACCCTAAAGGAGAGTGCATTTAATAATTAATATTAATTATTAAATGACTAATATATGTGCATAATGTGAAATCTTAAGAGGAGAGTAAAGTTAATTAATTACTTTACTCTAACAGTTAAGCCATGTCATGAACCCAAGCATCACGCTATAGAAGAAAGACTAAGGGACACACCATCTTGCAAAAATAAGACCCAACTCCATAACATCTAAAATACCACTTGAGATAGTAAACAACTCAACAACAGCTACTCTTAGCTATCCACCCCAATTAGAACAAGGATAGAACCTCAAAGCTTCTAGACCACATTGGAAAAACAAACTTTCTCTTTGAACCTGTACTAGATCTAGCTTTAGAAGTTTTAGCCTCAAAAGCATCAAATTGCAATTGTACCACTTTCAGATCATCGAGCAGGTTAGGTTTGGATTGGAGGGATGACTACAAAAGAGAAAGGTGGGGGGAATAGTCACACAGATGAGTCGAGCTTCCATCTGAATGGTGTAAAACATGTAGGAAAAGGTAGCAAGGAAACAAAATTTCCAAATAAGTTTAAAAATAATGTATTTGAAGGTTTGTGATATGATGTTGACATGTGAAGAAAAGCCGACAAGAGCAGTTTTCAAAGAAAAAACTTGAGGCGAAAGAGCTGGAAGATTTATAAAAATATTACTCCATAGGCACTCACATGGGGAAAAAACCAAAAAGCATGCTTGATAGTCTCATTTTTAAAGGAAAAAGGACAAGATGACATTGGTGAGATGAAGGAAAGACAATCTCCAATGGGGATTTTAACATGCAAAATTTACCAAGCTATGAATTGGGCTTGAGCTTCAACTTTGGATTTCCAAATAAGATCAATTAACTTGTTCCATTTGGATCATATAAATCTATAATGCCATTTATTATTAAGATGGATAGTTAGGGAAATAGTAGGAAGGATTTTTCTATAATCAATTTTAAGGGGGAATGCAAGAAGGTGGTGATTGTTAGGGCCTTTCCAATCCATGAGGAAGTTTTCATGGAAAGGTGTAGACAATAGATATTACAATTCAGGTGTAACAAGACTTTGAATTTGAAGGATTGGGAGTTTTTCATTGGAAGCAAGCCTAAATTGAGGCTTAAGTTGGTGCCATGTTTTCCAATTAAATCTAACCAGATCCCAGAGATCTCTAAAAACTTGAATACCTCTATTAAAGAGATGCTTTCCTTTAAGAAGTTTATTAAAATTAAGAGGGCATTATCCATCTGAATAAGATAGTTCCACCATATAATTGAGAAGGAAAAAATTAAACCATGTCTCAAGGATTGGGCATACCAAGATAAATTTTTAGAAGTAATTTTCTAGGTCTTCCAAATGGAATTAAAGGGGATTGAACCATGAGTTTTGAACTGAGGAGAAAGAAAAATATTATCCATCCATTTCACTATCTCCCATGTTTGACCAGAAGTAGCCATTTGAATATACTGGTAAACCAAGTGTTTCCACTGAGCATCATCATCCAAATCTTTAACAATCCATTCAATTGTAAGATAAATTTTGTGTGTGTAAGGATCAATGATTCTTAGACCTCCTTTGTCGTTTGGTTGAATATAATGGATCCATGATGTTATAGGTTGTCATTTTTTGTTTCTCCACTTAGCCAAAATAAAGCTTATAATTAGCTGAGTTAGCTAGTTGTAGTAGGCTTTAGAAGGCCACCAACAAGAGGAAATGTAAACATGGCTAGCAATAAGTATCTTATCAACAACTTGTAATCTATCGGCCAGTGAAAGAAATTTGTTGGTCCAATTTAGGAGTTTTTTATTTTAATTTTAGCCAAGAACCAATTCCACATATCTTTCAATGCAACTACAAGACTAAATAGAACCCAAAGGTATCTAGTAATAACCCCATGCTTAACTTCTCTCCACTCACTCAGGATCCAAGGAGGTCAAGAGTTGGGTCTTGTCATGAAAAAAACAGTTTTATGCATGGAAAGTTTAGATCTTGAAATAGAACAAAAAAGGTCTAAAATATCAAGCATGTTAGCCACTTCTTTTGTTAAGTTTTATATGAAAAAAAAATTGTCATCAGCAAATTGGGAATTGAGAACAGTTGTATTTCCAGGGAGAGTGATGCCATTGATAATTTTATTTGCAAGTGCCTGTTGAAAAATATATCCAAGCACATTAGTAGCAAGCACATACAAAAATGGGGCAAGTGGACATATTTGGAAAATGTATTTTTGCAAGCGAAATAAAGGAGAAAGGACACCATGAAGAACCACTCTTGCATTAGCATCCATGAAAGGCATTTTAATATTTTCACATATTTTAGAAACAAAACTAATCTAATTGAGAAATTTAAGAATGAAGGGCCAATGAATAAAATCATATGCATTGTCAAAATCATTTTTATTATAAGAGCATCATAATCCATATCATACATCGAGTTCATAATAAATGAATTCTTTCATTCATCCATAATCCATCCATATATCCATTCATCATCAATAATAACATCATAATTCCATTCATAATCCATTTGCATTCATGATCATAATTCATTTCACACATTTGCATAGAAAACAACAAAAATTTAGAAAAGTGCTTCACATTTTATTTACATAGTAATATCATAAGTCCATTCATGATCATAATTCATTTGCATATTCATTCATACATATAGGCCATTTATTCGCCTCTTGAAAAATCTAAAAAGAGAGCATTATCATAAATCCATACATCTGCATGTGTCATATTCAAAATCTATTCATTCATACATTTCAAATCCATAAAATATCCATATCCATCCATTTATCATACATTTGCATTCCATAATAAATCCATTTTTGCATTCATATTTTGCATCCATACATAGATATATACATGTTATTTTTTTTTACAAAAATACAAATGCATCTCGTATCATATTGCATAACATAATTCATCGCATAAATGCACCATTCATAAACATATAAAAGCATAGAATCAACATCTCATTAAGGCATCCATACATGCATCCATCCATAATGCATCCATCCATAATAAAAACATCAACACATAGATCACTAAAATTTCATTGCATATCATATAACCTCAAAATAGTAACATGTCAAGTATACAATGATATCAATGAACTAAGAAATGGAACATCAAAAATGTGGCAAAAGCCAAGGTCTTTGAATCAAGTACAATAAATCAAACATGGCCATGTGATCCTGTGGTGCTACCCCCAGAAGTCGTAGGCCTCTACCCAACACCACTTGCCCCTAATAGTCCTGCCCTTGATGGCCCTAGCCCTGGTTGAGGCCCTCCTGGTGGTCCCCCTAGAAGTGGCTATATCACCCCTCTGTTGGTGGTACAGGACTGGAAATGACTAGATCTGGATCGAGAATAGCTAACCCTTTGCTCTGCTAGTATGACCTCATGGTACTTGCCTTTGTAGTACTTTGCCTCCTTGGTGGACTCTCTAGGCTCTCTAACAAGGTCACCTGTACCAGTCCCTTGGGTTGTTATCTGTATCCTATCGGCCACTACCACAGCCTGCTATCCTATCTCCTAGTGACATCTCTCTTAGCAGTAAGAGTGGCTACCTGGGTCTGAAACTGCACCATCTGCCCCTGTACTTGTAAATGTGTTGGAGCATGTGCCTAGGAAAGTTGTGCCTATAATTTTTGTATCTGGCCTTGGAGTGTCTGAACCCGAGCCTATAATCCAACTATCTAAGTTTGTTTCCTCTCAGAGGGCATCCTGTTCCTAGAAAAGTTGTGCCTATAATGTCTATATCTGGCCCTGGAGTGTCTGCACTTGAGCCTGTAATCCAACTATATGAGTTTGCTTCCTTTGAGAGGGCATCCTAAGAATCATTATTTGTTGTCCACCGGATGTTGACCTCCTCCACTTGGGGATGACCCCAAAATCCAGAGCATCCCTCTATCCCCCTCTGCCATCTCCACCCCCACCTCTCCCTCCATCTCCTCCATCATCCCCTCCATCATCTCCCACCTCCTCCTCTGCCTCCTCTTCACCACCATCTCCCCTTAGCTACACTGTTGGCCCTACCCTCCTCCCGACCTCCAAAATGAGTGTAGGCTCATCTAGACTAGAGATACGTCGAAATGGGTGCGTATGAAGATACTCAACATAATCTATCATCAATCCACTATCTCTCTAAGGGACTGCTAAAAAATTGGCTATAAGTCGTAGTACTCTGCACAGGCTGCATCATAGTCAAGGGTTGGCCCCCCACTCTAGAATATCTTGTTTGCGCTAGGCATAATATGCCACTCCTTGTGGCATCCCTTGAATACGACCATACTATTTGTACAGTCTACCAAAAAGAAACCTCTCAATGATGTAGGGGGTCCTACTAATCAAATACCACCTAAAAAATTCATAAGGCAACTCAGAATCATCCTTCAGCCATACCTCACAATCAAGATATGGTCGCCATATCACTGTGTCCAAATCATCGAGGACTCACCACCAATACTCCAACTTGTTTAGCTAATGCTAGACAAGTGGCCTTGTGTATCCAAAAACATACGGTCGTCCTATTGGTCGAGCCCTACCTCCAACTGGTCATCTAACTACTATGTGCTCCCAGACTCAGAGTTGCAATAAGGTACATCCTATTGTGAGACTGCTCACCTGGAGATATATGACTTGGTGCAAATCATGATATAAATGTGCCAACATGCATGAACCCCAACCATATCTCATACCATGGGTGATCATGCTATCCAAAATCTGACCCCACCCAACTGAAAAGCCCTTCGACCTCCAGTCAAGGTAGAGAAATCCTCCAATAAATCCTGCAAGCATGCAAGGTAAAGACTGCTTGGATGCAATCAACTCCCGCCATGGAATATCATACCTGATGAACTGATCATCATGGAAAATCTGAAAAATAGAATCTGTCCCCCCTGCTCCTCATGATCGTATACCACTAACTCACCCATGACCAGAATTCTTAAAATGCGGTAAACATCCTTAGGGGTCACTGTCATCTCTCTAATTAGTAGATGGAAGGTGTTGTTGTCACTATGCCACTACTCTGCAATTATCATCAATAGCCCTCGGTTAATCCAGTACTGGGGCATATCTATCAATGAAGTCAAACCGCACTGGTCAATAATGGAAAGATCTATCGGATTCAGTTGTGGGATCATGTCCCATGTCCTCAGAAAGTGCTCTCAAACCTATAGGTTCCCTAAGCCACTCTCCTAGAATAAAATTAAAGCATCAAGTCAGAAAATGAATCAAATTAGCCAATCAATCAACATATCATTTCATCAAATCAGCTCATGGGAGATTTTGATCAAATCTCGAGTAGCACCTATCCTATCACTCGACTCTCATTTGTCATGAGATCAATCATCAATCAACCTGCCATCATTTCTCGCCTATCATGAGGACGATCATCAATCAATCAATCAATCAATCTATCCTATCATCGTTTCTCGCCTATCATAAGGATGATCATCAACCTATGAATCAACATCATCCTATCATCGGCTAATGTGATCATCAATCATCAAAATCTAGGAGGAATCTATCAAAATCATCAATTTTGGTTGAATGCGCTAAAACAGAGTTTCTATGCGCCAATCTATTGGATGTGCTAGAAAATATACCGGATGCGTCGGAACAGAGTCTTGATGTGCCATTTCATGGATGGGTTGGAAAACAGATCACATGCACCAAAATAGGGTCTCGATACATTGTTTCCCAGATGTGCTACTTGACCTACCCTATGCACGACTTTATCCTATTGATGTGCTAAAAACCCTATGTGCTAATCTAACATCCTAATGTGCTAAAGCGGGTTCCAGATGCGCTAACCTATTTTTGGGATCCTAACCTAACCCTATGCACTAATACAGTGACCTAATGAGCTGCATCAAGTTCTGGATGTGCTAAAAGTCTATCCTAATGCGCTAAAACGTGTGAAAATACCAAATTTTTAAATAAAATTTAAGCAGGAAAAATTCAAATTCGAAATTGAAAAAGATCATCTTGAGGTATGTACCGGAGGTCAGTAGGTGGCTAGACGTTGGTGGTGGTGAACTCATTCGAATCTATGAGTGTGGCTCAAAATCCTATCCATCTTTGCTCTTCAGGCTCTCAATTTTCAAAATGCACAAGTTACAAATGAGTTATATTTTACCCTTTTTGACCTTTTAAGGGCTAATTAAGGGGTAATTATTATGGCATTTATTTAAATTTTCAAAATGGGCCTTTTAATCAACTAATCAACAATATGGCAAAACTATTATCATTATCGGGAGATAAATCAGGTCATCCTCATCAAATCTAACGATCATCAGTTTATCATCAAAAAATCATTTAAATCATCAAAAAAATTTAAAAATCATCAAAAATTCAAAAATCCTTGATTTATCTCCTGAGGGGGCATCCTTTCATCATCACTGAAAAATCAGTGTTTGGGGCATGTCAAAATTTTATCATCATAGTCGGAAAAACTATTCTTTGAGGCAATGCGTCTACGCACATTACTTCAAAGAGGGGAAAAATGTATGTACTTAAAAATTGTCTAAGCACGAATTAATTAAATACTTGTTATTTAATTAATAGAAATATTAATTCCTCTACTTATAAATAAATTGCAAAATTTATTTATATAGTTCACTTCTAAATATTCTTCTTATCTAAAATCATTTTCTTCTTAAATTAATTAAATTCACAAATAAACAAATTTTTCATTTAGTTAGATTTCCCTCTTTCATTTAAATTTGAATTTTTAAATTCAAATTGGCCTCCAAAATCATTTTCCTCTTAAATTGGTTAAATGCACAAATTAATTAATTTATCATTTTGTTAATTTCCCATCTCCATTTAAAATTAAATTTTTAATTCAATTTGGCACATTTCTACATATTTTTCTAACTACCTTCCATCTCACCTACCACCTCAGCATGTGTCACATGAAATTGAATTTTATAAATTGTAAAATGTGGATTTTCCATCAACAAACTTGTAACCAATTTGAAACCTCCTGGGCACATGGCTTCTTATTTCCTTTGATTCCCTTCAACACTTGGCAAATTGTTTTCTTGGAGGGAACCACCTCCATGATTCTCTCTAACTTCTTTGTGCTCAACTGTTGATGCCACAGGATCACAATCTCAACCGTTCATTGTTGCCACATCATTCCCAGCTTGGAAAATTCTATAAATAGAACACATTTCTACAACTTTGATATAACAAGTAGAATTTGACAAGTTTATGCTGCAGAAATCTCATTGTAGTTTGAAAGCATTTGAAGAGCATTGTAGTTGCATTTTAGTATTTTTAGTTTGTTTTAGCATTATCATGGCATTTCAATTCTAGCACTTAGTTTCTTGCATCTTTTGTATAGCATTACCTTTAGCTTTAGCATCATTTCAACAACAATTTCTCATCATAGATTCATTCAACAATTTACTTTCAAAAACATATAAATATAAGCATGTAGGCATTTTAGTTTACATTGCACAATAGTTCCTTGTTTCTTAGGTTGTCATTCCATACATTCATGTGCAATGCAATATTTTGAGAGCATGAGTTGAGGAATCACCAAGAATAGAGGAC
Source organism: Sequoiadendron giganteum (assembly GCA_007115665.2). Lineage (NCBI taxonomy): Eukaryota > Viridiplantae > Streptophyta > Pinopsida > Cupressales > Cupressaceae > Sequoiadendron > Sequoiadendron giganteum. Next base: position 195,398,232 of record CM021100.1, on the reverse strand, counting down.
GATGAGATGAGTTCGAATGCAGAGTTGTAATAGTTTGTTTTATTACTTTTCCTTCATTAGATGTAATACATTTCATTGCGTGTGTGTTGTTTAGTTATGATTATTACTCTCACTGACATATTTAAGTCACACACACATTAATTTCCACCCACCGTGGGTTCGAGTCCCATATTTTAATCTATTGTCTACCAAGTTTTTCTTCGCAAGTTTCATCAAAATTTCTGAAATGGCGCATATGAATTTTTCTCCTGCGCATCTAGCTTCTGTTCTGGCACATCAAGTTTTTGTTTTGATGCATCTGGTGGATTCCCTAGTGCATTTGGCTGCTCTTTCACCGCATCAGGGAGTTTTAAATTTTATTTTGTCATTTTCTAGTTCAACGCATTCAGTTTATCATTTAGTGCATTTGATTGCTCTTTCAACGCATTCAGTAGTTTAGTGCATTCAGCCTAAGTTTTAGTGAATTCGATCTTTATAATGGTGCATCTGGTTTTTAATGTAAATTTTCCAAATTCTAGAAATTGATTTATGCTCTTATGTTTTGCAGGGACCTTGTATGCATTCAGAGACTTTATAGAAATAATAAAAGAATGTTGTCAAAGAACTTAAAGCTAAAACTACTAATATTTGGTTGCAGAGATTTAATTTTTCATTTCCTTTTATTAAGATAGGAATCTAGCTTGATTAGAAGGAGAAATTTACACCATGTCTGATGTGTTTAGAGTGGTAGGCATGTATGTTCTCCCCTTAACTGGGTGATCAGAAAGCCAGACCCATTCATTCATTTTTATTTTTATCCTTAAAGGGCCTGCCTTGGTGGGACAAGAGGTAATCGCCCCAAGGGAATGACCCAGACCAATAACAGGCTAAGGCCAAGCCCTTCCAGCAGGTATATAAAATGGGGACTTGAGGAAAGTTCAAGGACCATGAATGGTTATGCCAACAAGTGATTCCCTTAGTACCCGTGTGGTACGTGAAAACTTGTAGAGCGTAACCTCTATAGGTTGGGAGTCCTCCTTAATGGAGCTAATCTTGTTGTATGTATATCCCACCCATAACAGAATGCCCTTACTGAAAACCTTTGATGTAGTAAACCAAATTACCTTTCTATTCTTTAGTGCACTAACGGTCGTTGCCAAGACATCCACATTCTTGCAGTTTTTAGTAGAGGTGAAAAAACTTGCCATGGGAGATTCATGGGATTTTGAAGCTTGGTTGGCCCGACAAGTGAGTGCACTATAAGGGGGAGGTTGTGCGGCCAAGCTTCTAAATCACTCACTAAGAATAAGTGCGACTAGAGTAAAATCCATGTGGTACCCAAAAGAATATTGCCTTACACAACCTAGGATTGTGCTTGTTTGATGTTTCTTCACCTATGCATTTTAAATCAAAATTCAAGCAAACACTACACTCTAAAATATCCAACCATTGATTCAAAAGAAAATTCAACCAAACAGTTTAAATTCACTGTCAAAAACTAGGAAAATCTATCAAATTCTCGAAAACCAAAAAACAAATTCCAGTGACTACCCCAACACATTCCTGCCATATTTTATCACATCCATTGACTACCTCAACACATTCATAGCATATTTCAGTGCATTCATTTGTTACTCTGGCACATCCTTCTCATATCCCATCATATACTCTTTCAGTGCATCTACTGAATCCTGCAGCGCATCCAGACCTTTCCATAGTGCATCCATACTCTATTATGGCACATCCAGACCTTTTTATAGCACATCCATACCATTTCATAGTGCATCTGGGCACTGTTTTAGCACATCTGGTAATTCTTCAAACAAAGACCTAAATTTGACCTCCTTTCTATCAATTAGCTCCTTATTCGAATATTCCCTCTCAAACAACATCTTTTTCTTGTCCTAATTTTTATGTTAATGGATTGGAAATCAACAAAATTTGTCAAGAAATCCCTTACCAAAAGAATCAAGAAACCAAAGAAGCAAATTGGCTATAAGAATTTTTTGAAAAGGACATGCTTCTTGTACCAAAGTAGGAAGGTTTTTCTTAACTATCGAACCTTCATACATAGGTATCATGACTTTGATAGAGGATACATTGATGATTTTTCTTTAGAACCTTTATCTTAACAAGCTTATTATCAATGAAGATCTCTTTCACAAATGCATAATCACAGTCAACCCATTCGCCATTCTTTCATTCCTCAACCGACAATACAATATTCCAATCATCCCAATCAATTTATACAATAGAGCTCAATCTTGTTAAAACCAATATTTTCACGTGAAAATCCCTCATCTAATCTTTGATCAAACATCCAAAAGTGCCTTTTTCATCACATCAATTTCTGATTTAGTAGCTGCATTTCACCATTAGGATTTATCATCCTCCATCAGGATTTGCAATCCTTTATCCTAAAACAAAGCTTGCTTAATCATATTTTAACCAATCCCTTTTGGCACTCCCAAACTTTGGTCAAACGTTTAGAAAATCATCATCACTTGTATGCCCATCCAAACAAGATCCCAAAAGCTGAAACTTTAAGAAAAATAAATTGAAACCTAAGATACCATGGTTGAAGAAGAAGAAAAAACCTTTCATAATATTCGTTCAACCGAAACTAATGAGGTAAATGAAGAAGATGTCCAACAAGCCCAACAAGACCCAAATTTTCACAAATTCCTAGAAAAGGTTTTCGAAAAGGATGGGGAAAGATACCTTTTGATGTTAGTGAACAAAGGAGTCAAGCTACTCGATGATTTTGATGTTACAAAATTGAAAAGAACTAATAAAATAGAAATTGAGACACAAATTCAATCAAGCAATGAAGTAAAAACCAATGATCCCATGGACATTGTGAAACAACAAATCCAAACTCTTCAACAACAAATGCAGAACATGCAAACCGAGACTACTAAGAGATACTCCATACAAGATATATGTCCCTACCCATTCGATCAAAAGATCAACATGATACCATTTCCCAAACATTGTGAATTTCCCAAATATGACAAGTACAATGGGAAAGCCGATCCAATAGATCACGTAAGGGAATTCCAAATGATGAGTCTTGAATTTTTCCATGAGGATACATATTTGATGAGATTATTCCCACATATTTTGGGAGGGAAATGTATGCAATAGTTCTCACAATTGCCTCTAAGGATCAGATATTTTGAGGAATTGGTAAACAAGTTTATTACCCAATATTCATATAATATCCAACATGAGATCACAATGAAGGATCTTTGTAATGTGAAACAAAAGAAAGGGGAATCATTCCTCATATTCCTACAAAGATGGAGAAGATTATTCACAAGGTATCCCCGACCCATACCGGAAAAAGAGAAGATAGAGATGTTCATTGATAACTTGAATGCTAACATGAGCTACAAGCTTGAATTATAGTGTCCTCCAAATTTTGAGAAATTGATCAAAAATGGGATCAAGATTGAAGAGGCTTTGTTCAAATGAGGAATATTGAAAATTTATAATGAAAACAATTCATCTAATTCCTCCAACAATGATAAACCAAAGTTTTGGAAAAAGTACAAAAATAATGACACTGATACCTCTGCTGAAATGCACAATGCTAAACCAGTCTTCAATTTGTTAGGAAGCGCCTCGAATACAAATCAAAAGACCAATCAAAATTCCAACCAAAGCAACAACCAAAACACCAACTAGGGTAATACTCAAAATAATCAAAGTAACACCTCATCCAAGACCCTACTCTATCAAACATCGAACAACCGTCAAAATTTCACACCTTTGGGTCAATCATATGAATCCACATTGAAGGAGCTTATTGCGGAAAATCTTATCACTCTACTTGACACCCGAGGTTTCGAACCCAAAGTAAAATCATCTTGCTGGAATGAAGCCCATTTTTGTGAATTTCATTGATGGAAAGGTCACTTAACCAATAGTTTCATGCAACTGAAGCATAAGATACAAGATTTGATTAACAATAAAATCAAAAGGATAGAAGAGCCTCAAATAAACATTGACCATGGGGTATTCAAAAACCCTTTGCCAAATTATGACAAAGGAGAATCTTCTAATAGTAACGACAAAGGAAAGAATGTAAACTATGTTCAGGATACTGTCATCCTTCATATTTTAGTCATTGAAGATCACACAAATGACATTGAAATCAATAATACACCAGATCATGTTGCAACCAATCATCCAAATGACAACACCAACATCCTCTCTAATCAAGTTCTCAATATCCAGCAAGACATGGTTGTAACGGATAATCAAATTAATGTCATCAAAATCAATGGAAAACAAGACAATGTGTCCATAAGTGTTACCACAAGGGCTCAGACCATATATGTTTTGAAGGGCAGCGCTTCCAAAGCAGTTGTTGCTACATCTCATCAATATAACATTGTCGATCAGCTCTAGAAAATTCTCACGCAAATATCAATATTGGAGCTTCTTAAAATCTCTCCCGCTCACAAGGAGATCTTGGAAAAAGCCCTAGTTGATACAACAATGCCAAATAATTTGGAAGTCTGCACTTTCCAAGCCATGGTGGGACATCTAGTTGTGCCTCATTGCTTATCATTTTCAAAAAAGGATGACGTAACTCTAACCCATCCTCATAATGCATCCCTTCGATTCAAAGTTCTAATCCATAAAAGTCATGTCAAGCGCATCCTTATAGATGGAGGAGTCAATCTTAATATATGTACTTTAAAGATTTTTTGTGCATTAGGGTTATCTGTAAATGTAGTAGATACAAGGAAGAAGATTACCATCAAATCATATGATGATAAAGAAAGAGCTTCAAAAGGATTGATTATATTACTAGTTTAGGTAGAGCCAATTCAGAAAAATGTGGTTTGTCAAGTTTTGGTTAAGAATTTGACATATAATATACTCTTGGGTCATCCTTGGATCCATGAAATGTGAGTTGTACCTTCAACATACCATCAATGTCAAAAATTTCCTTGCAATGGTCAAGAAATCACCATTCTTGCTGATTCAAACAGTCCCCAACATTGAAATATCCTTAAGCTCGTGTTGGTGCTCCAAATCAACAGATCAATTGAATCCTAAAGATTAGCCACTTTCTTATGTTCAGATTCAAAGGTGGATTTGGCCAACTGATAGGAAATGGGATTAACACACATTTCCTCTACACTTCGAGTTCTGTAAGACCTAAGGGGTGACCCTTTAGCAATACCTAAGGATTTAGACACACAATTAACATGATATTGCCTAACAGATGATGCTCTCAAAGAATTATGTTGAGAAACATAAAATATCACTCAAGATTGGATAAAATATTAAGTGAATTTCACTAACCAGCATGGAGAACAAGGCAAACACATAACTTAGCATACAAAATTGATATGATTTATGATTTAAAGAAATGGGACCATGCTGAAAACAACAGAAGTATAATAATGGACCAGTGCCAAGAAATGGGCTATGGAGTCATATAACCAGCATGCATCCTACAATGTTGAACATGCTTTGAAGATCCTTTTAAATGTTATCACATTATGATAACTAGACCAGTGAAGCTTTATCGAATAACTCTTCTTATAAATCCACCTAAAACACAACAATCCTATCACATTTGTTAAAGCAATTACACTATCCCCTGAACAATAGGCAATAATAAATGTAGCTTGTGCTTCATTAAAGCAATTACATCATTCATAGAATAGAAGGCAACAAAAAATGTAACTCAAATGCAACACATGTGCATGAAAAGACTCAGACAATTTTATTATTGGATCCAAAAGAGCATTATAGTTCAATCATGGAGACAATTATCAGCTAAAACAACATAGAAGCACAATTCAAAAACATAGACACTTTCATAAGTGACTTAGTCATATTTTATCCTAGCTTTACAATTTTGCCTGAAGCTTTTGCCTAACTTACAGAGTTTTCATAAAATTGGAACTCAGAATCCTTTACAATGAGAGAAGAATGAGAATAAAAGAAAAATAGAAGTAGCCCTAAAACTGATTTGTTGAAGACACATGGCAGCTTCTTCCACTGTTCATCAGCAATAGGAAAATAATCTCTCCTCTCTCTCCTTGCAACAAAATTTGCCTCTCAAATCTGCCTTTGCCCCAAGTTGTTGAGCAACAAAAAAAATCACCATGTGGAGAATCTCCAATTTACCAACAACTGAAAGAAAATTTCTCTGCCTTGTTCTCCCATGAAAACCTTTTATCTTTGTTTCCCCTTGTTGCAGTTGCACATTATTTGCTAGAGATTATACTTTTACTTACCAAATATTAAAGTTTTATAACTTTAATAATAATCCCCACCTTATACTTTACTCTTTCAAAATATTTTACCTCTATTGCAAAATATCTTCATTCCCAGCTCACATTTTAAATTTTATGCCTTTTATCTCCATGTACCATTTAAAATGGTAAAAGTATTACTAAATCATTATATGGGTGAACATTAAATTCAATCCATGCCTTCCCCACCACTCAAAATAAAATTTACTTGGGCAATATTTGCGCTCACCACATTTTATTTTACACCTACGTGTAAAATATTTACCTTCCATTAAAAGCCCTTCCTTCAAATGGGGACCCACTTAATTTCATCGGGCTCACTGATTTTATACTTTGCACAAGAAACATTTCAATTTATTAAAAGCTTTGCTTCTTAAAAGAAAAATAAAAATTTAACCATCGAGCCTTCTTTATAATTTTTTACTGGTGCACATGAAAGCACTCTCGCTTGATGAAGGCTTTACCCAGGCCCATTGCCATGTGGCACACTCATGTTGATCTCATAGGAATTAAAGGGCCTTCCTTTTACATCCGCAAGCTCGCGGGGAAAAAATTAAATTCTCATCAACAATTTTAATCCTTTAAATGCATTTTCCCTTTTAAAAGTTCATCAAGCAAATTTATTTTCAAATGTTTTTCTTTTAATAAAGCAAATGAAACATTAAAAAAAATGATCAACGGCCACCTTCAAAACTCTCTACCCGTGTACGGAAACTTTACCCAGGCCACACACTCGCCACGCGCCTTCATCTCCCTATTCGCAGGAATTAAAGAGTGAGTATCTCACATGGGTGAGCCAGTGAGCAATGGTGGAGATGTTGCTGCATTGTGCATCCACTTTGAGTCTTTGATTCATTTCATTCATTCTTGTTTGCCCTAATTTTCTTTCTTGTTTGTTCGAGCTCAGCTCCTCACGGGTCATGGTGGCCATTCTCTGCATTCTTGCAGCTTTACCTTGCAATCTTACTAGTTGGGTGCAACCCTTTTTCCTTTGATGGACGTCCATATCCTACTCCAAACCACGCCTCCACTTCTTCGAACAGCCTCGAGCCTCTTCAATGGCTCGAGCCCCTACCCATTACATTGTTTGAAAAGTTGTAACACCTTCTCATTTCATCCATTTTGTATGTAGATCCTAGGCACGAGCCTGAATGGAGAAAATAGTTTGGAGCATTCTTTTATAGCTGCTTGTTGCATTTGTTGGAAGATTATCGCAACCCTCCAACAAAACTGTTCTGCGCATATTCCGCAATCATGGCATCCAATGAGACCACGTTCATCAAAGGCATTCTATCAAGTAGACCGCCTACCTGAGATGCCTCAAGTTCATTTCATTCATATGCTGCAACAGTGGCATTCCCTCAGGTAGTGATTTCATGCATTGCGTCCTTTATAATCTCAAGTGCGTTAATTTCAAATGGCATATTGGCCATGCCCATTAGCAACGAGCACCTGCAACTTCAATGGTGATACATTTTCACTCTACGTCGACCACCATTTCTTCTTCATCTGATGTGATGGCATGCATTCGCTTGCACATCTTTGAGGCCCTTTCACAAATCCATTTTTGTATGTGCCACAATTATGGCATCCCATGGAATCACATTCATTTAGGGATTTGTGATTGTGTAGTTCGCACGCCCTTCTCTCACAGTATATTTGAATCAAAGATAAAGAAACTCAGTGCATTCTCACCAAGGGCATAAACTGTTCCTAACTATTCCTCCACAATAGCCATTAATTTCATTTTTTTCTCTTAGTTCCTTCACAACTGCTGCTCTAATCATCTTTGTTTACAACAATGTCTCCTTGAATTTTTGCAAAATTCACACTATAATTCGGGCTTCCAAAGGTATTAAAATAATGCTAGGTTTTATTTGCTGCACCATTCACCTTACCACACTGATCTTGAATGGAATTTGGTTGTGAACATGTGGCAGCTGCTCAATACACGAGCTTATTACACCCTGTACTTTATTTCTAAAATTTGCATCTACTTCAGTTAAATGAGCATTTTGAGATTGCAACCATACTTGCACTGATCACTCCAGAAGGGAGAATTGCACATTGTGCCAGTGTCCCTATCATTTTAACTCTGATTTTAAGCCCACTGGAAAGTAATGTTGAGTGGAGAAACCCCATGGGAATGCAAGTAAAACACCACCCTCATCTAGTTGATGGAAGAGTCAAAATCCTTTGCAAGAAAATATTTGCAAAGAGCTTTCACCTCTAAATGTAGAAAGGCCCTCTCAGCTATTATATTCAGATGATTGAGTGCTCTCCTCAAGATTTTCTATTGCATGATGTATTAAAAACTATAAGTCAATAAAAATAGCCCCAGATGGATTCCCATACCCCATTCGACCACTGCAACACTAACAACATTATAACTATGTCAAGCACGTCAGGTTCCCATGTGGGCCCGACTAATTTTTTTTTGTTTTCAAATAATTTTTACCTTTGAATTGATCTGAGACCACTTCTGAATGCTTCATAAGTTAAAACATGAATTGGGTTTCCATTAAAATCCATTTTCTGGCGTATTTGAGAAAAAAGAAAAACTAGTCAAGTTGGCTCTGGAATCGGCATGGGAAATCAGTCAAATGACCTCCCAAAGTCAGAAAAATTTGTAGGAATCTAGAAATATGACCCAAGAATGTAGTGCAACAAACAACTCAGAAAATGGACTCTTGGGGTGAAATTTATTAATTATTAAAGTTGCTCAGTTGAACTTTCTACAACAACCTGTTCTGAACGAATTAAAACTCACCCAATTGCCATTTTGAAAAAATAGCAAATCAACTCTTGGGAAGTTGCCATTGGACATAGTAGATCATTCTGGTGTAAGGAGCACGTGTACAAAAGTAATTAGCTTGAATAATATCCCATCAAGAGATATTAGGTGTCAAAGTTGACCACCTTGAAAGGTTTCAGGAAATTCAGATGCAAAACTGAAGAAATTGCATTTGGTTTTGATCTGTTAAAAATAGTAAATCAACTCATTAAACTTTCAAACCTGACATGGGAGTTCATTTAGGTGGGAAGAATGTAGAGCAAAAATCACTTTGAATTGATAGTCAACCAATTACAAAATACAAGCTCAAATGGGAGGCAACTTTGCAAAACTGAAAGTTTGCAAACAGCAGAAAAGTGTCAAAACCCTCCAGCTTCACTCCTCAAAACCCTGTCAAAACTTATCATGAGAAGCTAAAAATTGACATTCCTATTCACATATGTCAATTGAATATGTCTACTAAGGTATTTTGTATGAAAATCATCTGGCTCTAGATTACAACCCTCTAAAGTGGTTGATTTAAGCAGATTTCTCAAATGCAATTTTGAGAGTGGAAAGGCAATTTTTTTGAAATGGGCACTTCAAATTTGCAAAATTTAAGAGTGCCATCAGGTCATCCAGGATGTATTTGTGCCTCATAATCATGAAGCTCTTGATTCCACCCCTGATATCCTCAACAGTTCCAGTCAAGCTAATCCCTTGGCAAAATTGCTAACCATATCCTCCATTGAAGGAAGTTAATCAAGTTCATCATCCCAACAACTCGAGAAAAAGGAAGAACCCACCCCCTCTGCATCTACCAATTCCAAAGCCTAGCTCAATACCCTGCCCAAACACTTTGAGGAGAAAGTCCAAGTCAAAGACAAAGGTGGGTGAATATTCCATTGAACAATCCCTCTGCCTCTCGCAATTAATGTCACCAAAATCCTATGGTCAATCGTCAACTTCATCACAACCAGACACACTTTTTGATGGTCAATTCATAAAAGTAGGCACCCAAGCAGAGGAATCTGATGACAAAGATATTTTGAATTGGCTCTATAAGGATGAAACTGATTCTCAAGCAGCAATGGCAAATGTCCAAACCACTCAATATGGAAAAAGATTCTCAATCTTGGAGAAGATGGGATATGAGGGACAAGGAGCTATTGGAAAAGGGAAAGAGGGTATCATAAAACCTATCCAACCCGTCATAACTGTAGACATGGAAAATGTACAATTTCGTTTCGGCAGGCTTGATCCTGATCACTAACATCATTTCCTCCGGAATCACACTCTCAACATCTCATCGTAATTCTATCCCTTAATCTAATGAATCATTATTTATCTGATTAAGTTCATCACCTCCTTTGATTAAATTAATCAATTTAATTTAATTAACCTTACATTTCTGTTTAATTAAATAAATCATTTTATTTGATTAAATTCTCTAAAGTCCTCTTATTAAATTAAATAAATTAAACCCTATTTGATTTAATCTAACATATTCCTCTTTGAGTTAAATAAATCAAATCATTTATTTAATAAGTCATTTCCTCTCAATTCTTTGACTTAAATCAATTCATAAATCCAAGTCAAAATTGTCACATCATCTAATTCTTCATTAAATTAATCGAAAACATGATTAAGTTAATCCCTCTCATTAAAATCCTCTAGAGAATGCAAGTTGCACAATAAATCAATTACTTTGATTTATGTAATTCTCTATTTTCCCTCACAAAGCATCAAAAGGGAATATTCCCTCATTTGAATTCAACAAGGCCAAGTGGACTTATTCCTTCCAACAAGGCATTTAAGACCTCTTACATGTCCTTGGCTTTGAGCCAAGTGACATTAACTTCATTTCTCTTCCCTCTTCAACAAGTCATCTCACAATTTCAAATTCAAACTAAATGCATTTATTGGCACTTTGGCCAAAATGTGCACAACCACTAACCATTCACATCTTGACATGTGGCATTCAACCATTGGATTGAAAGTTAGTCCCACATTGCTCAAATCTCACTTTCTCTTCCAAATTGAAAGTTGTAAATTGGAGGCTTCTCTCCTCATTTCTCATCCACAATCTTCATGTAAAGTTACTCTCTTCACATTGAGAGCTAATTTTTCCCATCTCACTCAATCATTCACTATCTTCATAAATTGTAACAAGGTTATGGTCAAATCTCTTTGGAGATTTGACCATTGCTCAATCAATCTACATTGCAGCTTAGGAATTGGGAAAGGGCCAATTTCAAACACTTCATTGGCACCAATTCCCCCATGGGATCACTAATCTATTGGCTTAATTAGGATTTAGTTTAATTTTAGTTTCTTGTATTGTGTTCTTCCTTTCCTAATTTTAGTTTGAATGGATGGATTTCATGGGGAATCTCTCATACTTGTTTGCATGCATTTGATCTAACAACCTAATGTGTTTTGTTGCTCTTGTGCATTTGCAGGTTTAGGGGTTCACATTTTGGCGCTAGAAGGAGGGCTTGAAAAGAAATTAATCACGTTTTTTTGTAAAATTCCGTGTTTTCCTTAACGTTTTCTCGCAAGTCACAGGAAATAGTCGTGCGGTGCCATATTGAGCCGCTTTCATAGTCATCGTGCAATACTTCACCGCCCTTAGGAAAGCGGTGCCATACTGACCCGCACTTAAACTTCCAAACCTCGCCGCGGATTCTCCCCGCCTGTCTTTTTTTAAAATCTCCTAACTCCACCGCATGGTTCTATACTACGCCGCTTTTAGAACCGCGACTCCATATCACACTGCATTTCCTCCAAACTTTGCCACTTCAGCTTTCCTGCCTAAAAATTTGAAATCTCAAACAGGGCCGCTTCCAAACTACGCTGCGTACCCCTGTCGCGCCATTTTTTCACCCTCTGTTTCTACAGAGCACCTCCCAAAGTCAACTGCGTGGTGCTATATAGCATCGCTTTCACCCAAACTCCACTGTTTTTACAAACTACGCCGTGACATAACAGTCAGATTTAAAATTGACATGTGCTTTTTAAGTTTTGAATTTTTTAATTCCTAACCTTGTTTGCTGTCTTTTTCTCTCTGGTTTTCTGTCATTTTGCAGGATGGAAAGCTCATCATGACCTCATACTCATCATGCAAGAAAAAGTGTTTTTAAACACTCAAGTGTTCTTCAACACTTTTGGAGGATTTTAAAATTTTGCTTGTTAAGAGAAATTTGTTAAAATCTTTGGCCTTAGAAACACTAGATTTACTTTGGGTTTAAAAAGAACAAGCGAATTCCCTTTTTTTTTTCTTTTTCTTTTTTTCCAAGCAAAGTAGAAGATTCGTTATGACATCATGCTCATTTTGTACAAAGTGTTCTTAAACACTAAAGTTTTCTTCAACACTCTTTAAGGATTTTTCGATTTTTGTTCAAAAGGAATTTGTTAATTTCATTGGCCTTAGGAACACTTAACTTCTTTTGGGTTCTAAAATAAACAATCAAATTTCTTTTCAAAGTTGCCAAGGGGCTAAAAGGAACCTTAGATAAACATACTAGATTTTCTTTAAAGGATAACAATTGAACAAGGCAATCTCACATTTCCTTTGGCGCTTAAAAAGAATTCATTATTGCTTTGAGGAATTTAAAATAAACATGTGTTCTTGGTGTCTTGTAATCTTTTTTGCAAAGTAGTCTCATTTGAAAAGGTGTATGCACTTCTCTCACGCCTCACGGTGATCTTGAGAATCAAAAGTCTTTTTGGTGACACTAAGTTGCATAAAATATTGCCTTCACATTTCAATTTGGGTACTTAACAATTGAACAAAACATGCGAGTGTGAGTAAACTTATTGCGAGTGTTCTCCCTTTGTTTCTAAACAAAGGTTGATCGAACTACGAATATGTTTACTCGCTTTTGTTTATCTTAGCGGGCCTACCTTGTGGGAAAAATTAATCACCCAAGGGAACGACCTAACTAGGAACACGCTAAAGCCAAGTGACTTCCAACCGGTATATAAGTGTGGATTCTTGAGGAAAGTTCAAGAATCACTAGGATTATTTCGACGAGATGGACAAAAATGGACTCTCGCCAATGTTGGATAATCCCCCACGAATAGAATGCCCACATTAAAACCCTTTGTTTAGAAAAAGGCCAAATCCTTGTCTATTTTGTTGGTGCAAAAGGTCATGTCCTTGAAGCCGCCCCACGTTATACATGCGGTTTTGTTGTAGAAATGGAAAGTATGCCATGGGAGATTCATGGGTACTAATGCTTGGCTGACCCGATAAGTGTGTGCCATGGAAGGGAGCTAGTGTGGTCAAGCATTTATCCATTTGCACAAGATATGTGCAGCTGGATTCGTCCAAGTGGGAACCCAACAAAATATTGCCTCATCACCCTAAGGTTGTAAAAAGTGCTTGAAAGTGGAAAACACATTGCTTCATTCTTTAAAACATTTGCAAAACGAACATTCACAAGGCCTCCAAATTTCAAACCCCTTGGAGGAAACAAATACCTTTGACGAATTTAGGCACTCTTGTTTTCCCTAGGGATTATATCCTTAGAGGTTTCTAAGTGCGTGGATTCTATCATCATTTGTTTTCAACAAGGTTAAACATAAGAAAAATTTTCCTTATTTTCCTCGATTTCCACACAATGGACCTTGTGGGATGAGAAAGAAAATGGGACATTAGACATATAGTTTGAAAAATAAGTAAGCAAGTGTCTTTGGTAAAAAGAATTTTTTAAGCCAAGATAAAAGGACAAAATTGAACTTCATATGTGTTGCTCCCAATGATTTCCCGAAAGATCAAGATCCCAAAACCAAGGTTCAAAAGAATAAGTCTAGAAGCTCATGAAAAATGCCTTGAAATGCTCCTTGAAGTCAGAGAAAGACTAGTATACAACTTCTACAAAAAGGCTTCAAGGAATAATCCAACTTTGTATGTGTTCTACTATCAAAAAAATCTTGAACTCTTTGAAAGGTTTGCTTTCCTCTCATAGGAAGTCTAGCGTGTTCTTCAACACCGAGGTCTTGTAAAGAGAGTTGTGTCTAGGTTCAAGTCTAGGATCAAAGTTTTCATCCTCATCCATCTCTCCATCAAACTGAATCTCATTCCATCAAACCTTTTGTGAACTCTAGAAAAAATCACTCATGCTAAACTTAAAGGGCTAAACCAGCATCACCCTATCTTGGCTTAACACACCTAGCCAAAATAGTCAAACCTTTGGACAAATTTACCTCTAGGATAACACAACTTCCTGAGGTCTACTAGTTCACAATCACATTGGCTTAACACACTTAGCCAATTCATCCACTTATGCAAGTTCCCCTAGGATAACACAAATTCCTAGGGACTACAACTTCACTACAATCTCCTTTGACTTAATGCATCTAGTCAAACCATCACAATCAATCTAAATCCTAACAAGTTTAGCATACACCTTCAAAGGTTCTCCAAAAGGTTTAAATCACTCGCTTCATCCATTCATCCCATCATCATTACCACCCTCTTTGATCTTTGACTTCCCTAGTTCTTCTCTTTTGGGCCTAAAAGGTTAGGATCAAATGATCCCTATTTTTTATGGTTCAAACAAGATCACAATACAAGAAGAACATGGAGAATATCAATGAAATATCAACTTCCATTGACATGAGTCAAGTAACCTTCGAAATAAACCTTGTGGGATCAAGCAATCCCCTAAGTAACTCTTCTTTTCCATCACAAAATCCTCAAGAGGAGAGTTATGAAGAGGACATCATAAATGAAAACATGGGGATGACATAATCTGAAATGATGAAAATGGTTCAAAATTTAGAGAACCACAAAATTGTCAGTGCCATGTTCAAATACTTAAGCACGCTAGCAGGAGGAGGGGTCCAGTCCCCTTCCGACCTCGACACAAGCACTAGTAAAGATATGCCTCTTACAAACGCATCCCTGATGTCAAATGTCAATCAAGAAATGCCTCACACCACCTTGGCCATCACACCAACCTCGCCAAATGTAAACAAGCGGAGTACCCTGTTTCAAGAGTTACAAAAGCATCGCCTTGTGGCCAACAAAGAGGTGGCTGTCACCGCCACACCGGATAATTCTACCTCGGTAAATCCATTGCACCCCTACGTCCCACTCACATTTCGTAATCCCATTGGTTCATCCTCATTCCATGCCTCACCAGCATGCCAACCAAACATACAAACTTCTCTACCACAAGGAGAAGGCAATTTGTATGGGACAACCAATGTTGCTAATCCCTTTTCTTTCCAAGGCAGCATACCATCTCTTCCCCCATTTCCATTCGCAACCACATCACCTCTTGGATTGGGTTTTCCTCCCCTAAACACCGACAATTTCTCAGATCCGGGCAATATGAACATCACATCAAATTCCCTCTTTTTGCCCACAACATCACAACAACAAGTGGCAACCATTCAAGCCACTACATCAACCAGTCCTCAAATATCCCAAAGCATACCTTCTCAGGGACCAAGCATCTCAACCACCCCACCAACAACCCAAATCCCAACCACCACCATAACCCTTTCACCTATCACAACGGTTGGCATGATTCCCGTTCAACCACCAATCCCACCAAAAGCCAACATGACAAATTCATTCACCACTCTAATCCAAACCCTTCAAAAGTCCAACCAACAAAGAGTACTCAAGAAAAAGTAGCAAGCACAAGCCCAAGTGCAGGCGCAAGCTCAAGCACAAGCACAAGCACAAGCCCAAGCACAATCTCAAGCGCAAGCCCAACAACAGGCACAAGCACAATACCAAGTGCAACTACAAGAAATCCATCTACAAGCATACCAACAAGCCTTGCAAGACTTTCAAGCACAGCCAGCCAAACAACAAGCTTTATTGTCACAACAGCAGCTCGACCAACAAAAAGCTTTGTGGGCGCAATAGCAGCTAGACCAAAAATAAGCCTTGTTGGCGCAACAACAGCTTGACCAACAGCAGGCTTCATGGGAACAACAACGGATGGACCAGTAACAAGCGTTGTTGGAACAATAGTAGCAAGATAAACAACAAGCGTTGTTGACACAAATGTAGGCATACCATCAGGCTTTGAACGCACAGTAGAGCTTGCAGCAAATGCCCACTAGTACTCTTCCCACCCATCAAACACCTCACAACTCTTTCATTCCACCTCCCGACCCAAGCAAAGATGTCGCAACACAAATCAAACTGGTTTCGCAGCAAGTGTTGGACTTACAAGCAGGAAAAACCACGAGAACACCGGGCAACTTGTGCCCTTATCCTTTCGATAGAAGTCTCACCATGATACTGTTCCCAAAGGGATTTGAGATCCCCAAATTTGACAAGTATAATCGAATAGGTAACACTGAAAACCATGTCAGGGAATTTCAGGTGCATTGCATGGAATTCGCATCTGATGACACGTATCTAATGCAACTCTTCCCTCGTAGTCTGACTGGTCCAGCCATGGAATGGTTTTCTCGCCTACCCACAGGCATTAAAACATTCGAAGAAATCGTGGAAGCATTCCTTAAGAATTACGCCTTCAACATGGGTGTGGATGTTAGTTTGGAAGAACTATCAACACTAAAACAAATAAAAGGAGAGCTATTTGCATCTTTCTTGCAAATATGGTGATCCAAGGCCAATCAAAGCAAGTGGACCATGCCAGAAGAACAACAAGTTTTCACCATCATATCCAATCTAGATGAAAACTTGGTGTTTTACTTGAAAATGCAATGCATCACATCCTATGATCAACTGATTCCAAAGGTGCTCAACATTGAAAGAGCCCTTACCGCGTGAGGAGGTGCATCAACATTCACTCCACCACAGGATAACTGCCCGTCTAACAACTATAATGATAAACCTCGAACATGGTCGAGAAATAAAAATATCACGAACGACAAAGTGGTCGATGCTAAAGTGGTCATCAGTGCCCCTAAGAAGAACATCCAAACCCATCATCAACCGCAAAATCATAATCGCAACAATGTGCAGACTAATGCGATAGTAGCACAACAACAACCAATTCCCACCAATCAAATCAATAACTTGGGTAATCAAGGAGGACCACCTCCCCGAGGTAGGTATCCCCCCAAGAGGAAGTTCATGACTCTTGGTGAATCGATTGAGTCCATCATGAAGAAATTGGTCAAAGAGAATCTAATCAAAGTCTCTAACTCTGAGCAATATGTGGAACCCATGACCAAGCCGCCATGGTATAATAAGAACCTCCTTTGTGACTTTCATAAAGTCAAAGGACATACCACCGCCAATTGCATGAGGCTAAAAAACATCATCCAAGACCTCATCGAGGATAAGATCATCAATATTGAATAGCCAGCCGAAAACCAAGATTTGAAAATATAAACGAATCTAATGTAGAACCACAACCAAGGGAACAATCAAGGAAATAATCAGGGGAACAATAAGGGCAAGCAAAAATATGCTAGTGCCAACCTAGTGTATGAGGAGATAGTCGGATGTGTCGATGAAATGGTCACAGTCATAAAATTCAAAGGAGCCAACAACGACTGTGGAGTCACCACACATGCCGGAAAGGTCACTATTGTCGGGGCACTAGCTAAGACCCCCATTTCTAATACAAAATCCATCCCCTATGACTACAATGTCATTGACCAACTGAAGAGAACCCCCGCCCAAATCTCCATCATGGAACTGTTGAAAATTTCCGCCGCCCATAGGAAGATCTTTGATGAAGCATTAGCTACGTCCACCATCTCTGCCACCCTTGACACAGAGCAGTTCTAGGCTATGGTGGGTAACATCGCTACCAGTATCTCATTACATTCTCTAACCAATATTTCCCCCCGCAGCCATCTCATAACTGCACACTCCACCTTCAAGTACTCATCCATAAAAAGAAAGTCAAAAGGGTCCTGGTGGATGGGGGTGCAGGCCTTAACATTTGTTCTCTAAAGCTCATAAATAAATTGGGATTCGCCGAGGATTCCATCAATAAGAACAAAAGCATCATGATAAGGGCGTATGATGATCAAGAAAGAGTGTCTTAGGGCACTATCAAAATCCCCATCCAAGTGGGACCAACAACCATGGAAACCACCTGTCAGGTCCTCAACCTCGATCTACCATATAATATCCTCCTTGGATGCCCATGGATCCATAGAATGAAGGCAGTGACCTCGAAATATCATCAATGTATCAAGTTCTCACACCAAAATGAAGAGGTCACTATATATGGGGATCCTAAACCTTTCACCTACTGCAAAAACTTGGAAGCCAAGTTTTATAAAATCCCCCAAGTACCAAAAAATGATGAAGGCCTGTCCACTTCATATATCGACCCAGCCAACCTTGCTTCCACTTCTACAATAGAGACACCCTCCATCCCTGACATTTTCAAAATCAAAAACATGATCTGGGACAATGGATGCAGCGACTACAAAATGAAAAGGAATGCATTTGTTGTAGGAGAGTTACCACAATCTCCTAGGTCGCATGGACAACCCCAGCCAGCTGAAACACCTGTCCACGCTATTAGGGAAAACCCTTCTAGATTTTTCCGTTGGGGGATCTTAGTTGAGAGAATGTGGATGAGGAAGACATCTCAAACACATTATACCAAGATGGAAGGCACACCACCACCCTACCCATGGATGAAACTAGCAGAGGGTTGCAAATGATGTTTGGCATGGGCTATAAGAGGAATGAAAGCCTTGGAAGAAACAGTGATGGACAGTTGGTGCCCATCATTGTAAAAAGAATAATGCAGAGCCTTGGCCTTGGGTATACTCCTTTGAGTATAACCGTACATGGCAGAGGTACTTCCAGTAGGGTAGTCAAGTCCTCTCCTTAGGTAACAACTACTCCTACACCACCCGTATGTCTAGGTATCCCACTTGATAATTTCACCTTTGACGTCACCGATGTTTGTGTCAGTAGTGACGATGATGATACCATAGCAGATCTCCCTAGGCTCTTTGAGGATTCCACCCTGTTAATAATTAGTGCATTTACAGTTGAGTCAAACCAACAAACCCACCAAATCACCTTAGTACTCCCGCAACTCATCGATCACAACCAATGTGGGCCACCAATTCTAGACTCATTCAAAAATGATGAGGCACTCTCAGAATTCATGGGACTAAGAGATACAGTTCCATGTGGGGATCATAAGGCAGGCTTCAACATCACATAATACACCCAAGCATATTATGGGGAGATGATTGAGTCCTTCAGTCGCAAAAGGAAAATATCGAGAATAAGCTCGGGGTTAGGGAGTGAAAACCACACTATGGCACTCTCTAACCACAAAAAAGTAAAAATAAAGGACACTTCCAATGGTGAAAACCTCTCTGAGGCACCAGAGGATGGAGGATTCAATCTCCCCCTACGGTTCTACATCAGGAAAAGTCAACAGTACTGGTAGAGCGGTGCAACCCTGTCAACTTGGGAATGAAAACATAACCGCGAATCACTTTCTATGCCGAGTCTCTCCTGATAGAGGAACAAGAACTGTTAGCAGCATTCTTGAAGGAAAGGAAGGTAAAATTCCCATGGACCTATGCTAACATGCTAGGTCTAGATCCTGAGGTGGTGGTTCATCATTTAATTGTTTACCCTGAAGCGAAACCAGTTAGACAGAAGTTAAGAAAGATGCACCAACAGATAGCCTTGCTCGTTAAGATTGAGTTACAAAAGCTCTTGGATGTTGGCTTCATACGCCCAATCGACTATCCAGAGTGGGTATCCAACCTCATTCCAGTCTCAAAACCGAATGGGGGCATCCGCATCTACATGAACTTTAGAGATCTAAACAAAGCATGTCCTAAGGATGATTTTCCACTACCCAACATTGACATGATAGTGGATATGACGGTCAGACATGAGATGCTATCCCTAATGGATGGCTTCTCAGGATACAATCAGATAATGATAGCAAAAGAGGACCAGCATAAGACAACCTTTGCATGTCCTTGGGGCACCTACTGCTGGAATTTGATGCCATTTAGGCTAAAGAATGCAGGAGCTACATACCAAAGAGCCATGACATGATTCATAAAACTGTTGAAGATTATGTGGATGACATATTGGCTAAATCAAAGAAAAGGCAGGATCACATAGTGACCTTAAGTGCAATTTTTGATAGGTTGGAAAAATACAAGGTGAGACTCAACCCAAAGAAATGTGTCTTTGGGGTACAATCAGGAAATTTGTTGGGGTACATAGTTTTAATGAGAGAAATAGAGGTCGATCTTGCAAAAGTAAAAGAAATCCTTGATATGGAAGCACCCAGAATACTAAAACAACTCAGAGGATTACAAGGAAGATTTTAGTCCATCAAAAGATTCATAGCACAATTAGCAGATAAACAAATCACCTATTCACACCTACTCCACAAGGGGGTAGCATTCAAGTGGGATGACAAGTGCGAACAAGAATTCAACAAAATCAAAGAATATCTACTTACACCACCCGTGTTGATGCCACCGATCGTAGGGAAATCATTGATTCTATACATCTCAGCAACGACAAAAGCCCTTGGTGCCCTTTTAGCCCAACATGATGAAAAGGGAACCGAGTGGGCCATTTACTATATGAGCAGAACAATGGTGGGGCACGAGCTCAACTATACATCAATAGAAAAGGCTTGCCTGCCATTGGTATTTGCAGCCCAAAAATTTAGACACTACATGCTAGCTCATCAAATTAAGCTAATAGCCAAGATAGACCCCCTCAAATATCTATTGTCAAAAGCAATGCTTACAAGAAAAATGGCTAAGTGGGTTATGATACTATCTGAACATGATATTGAGTATGTTGAGAAAAAGGTGATCAAGGGACAACTTATTGCAGACCAGCTAGCAGAAGCTCCCCTCTACACAGACAACCCGCTCGTATCAGAGTTTCTAGATGAGTCCCTTTTCAATCTCAGCATAGCTGACCACTGGAAACTATACTTTGATGGCTCACACACACAACATGGGTCAGGAGTTGGTGTGTTCTTCATCACCCCGCAAGGAGACTGTATACCGAGATCTTACAAATTGGCATTCCCTTGTACAAACAACATTGCAAAATACGAGGCTTTAACCATAGGTCTCAAAATTGCGGCACAGTGGTGAATCATGGCATTAAAAGTCTATGGGGACTCGCAGCTTATCATTAACCAAATTAACGGTGAATACCAAACTAAGGATGATAAGCTCGCACCATACAAAAAGATAGTGGAAAGCCTCAAGGAATCATTTATCGACATCACCTTTAAGCAAATACTGAGGGCAAACAATAGAGCAATGGATGCAATGGCAACAATCAGATCCTTGCTAGATATCCCTCGCAACGTCTCGAAACACGAATTCCTGGTAGAGTAGCTTCTCGTACCCACTTTCAAGGTACCTGAATCAGAATATGCGTGTGAACTCATTGGTCCCGGTGATCTTTGGTACCATGACATTTACACCTACCTAAGATTAGGAATCCTCCCAGCTGACATTACCCCGAACCTCAAGCGAACCTTTGTCAGAAGGTCCTTAAGATTTTTCATCCTAGGAGAAACCCTCTTCCGTAGAAGTATTGATGGAACCCTACTATGTTGCTTAACACCTGAGGAGGCCTTGACTGCTTTAACTGAGGTACACAATGGCACGTGCGGTTCACACTGGAGTGGTATGACCTTGGCTAAGAAGTTGTTGAGAACCTAGATACTACTGGCTGACAATGGAGAGAGAGGCACACGACTTTGTTAGAAGGTACCTACAATGCCAGCAGCATGGAGACCTCATTCATGCACCAGCAAAAGAGTTGCATCCTATCGTAGCACCATGGCCCTTTTCACAATGGGGGCTCGATCTCATAGGTAAAATCTCACCCACCTCATCCAATGGCCATAAGTTCATTATCACTACCACCGAATATTTCACAAAGTGGGTCGAAGCAATTCCCATGACCTACATCATAGGTAAATAGATATCCAATTTCATCCTGAACTACCTCATTTGCCGATATTGTGTTCCCCAATCCATTATCTCTGATAATGGGACACCCTTCAAGAACCAGGATGTTCGTGACTTGTGTGAAAAATTCAAAATCCAACACCGCTTTTCCACACCATATTACCCACAAGGAAATGGCCAAGCAGAAGCTACCAACAAAACTATCCTGAAGATCCTTAAGAAAACAGTCAATGACTTCGGTCATGACTAGCATCTGCAGTTAAATCCTTCCTTATGGGCCTACCGCACCAACATCCGCACACCGACAAGCACCACCCCATTTTCCCTGGTCTACGGATCAGAGACCATACTCCCAATTGAGATCGAACTCCCATCACTAAGGATATCACTGCAAAACCTCACCACAGATGAGGAATACAGGGTTACAAGACTGAATGAGCTAGAGTTACTAGACGAACAATGAATGGACACCCTAAATCATCTACAGGTCTACCAGAATCACCTGAAATGAAGCTACAACAAGAAGATCAAGCAACGCACCTTCCAAGTTAGTGACCTTGTGCTAAAAGAGAACCAAAAGAATGTGCCCAACCCGGATACAAAAGGAAAGTTTGAGCCTAACTGGCTGGGACCTTTCATCATCACCGCAAGCTACAAATCAGGGGCATATCAGTTGATGACACCAGAGGGCGAACCTTTGCAGGAACCCATGAATAGTTCCCATCTCAAAAAGTTGTATGCCTAAGAACTTGCAAGGTATAGAAATAGAAAATACAAAAACAATCAGAAAAATGTCTGAAAAAATGGTTACCTTGATGAAAACCTGGCAAACATGCCTCTTGGTAATGACAAAAAAATCAAAAAATATGAAAATCCAAAAAAAATCAGAAAAGGGATTGAAAATAGTAAAGAAAAAAAAATCGTCCTCTAGTGAAAACCACTTCGGTGGCACTTTGGACAAGTACCTTGGTGAAAACCTGGCAAATAGGCGTCAAGTGTAAATAAAGCACTCTATATCCACTAGGATCAGCATGACTCACTCATCCATTCCATCACATTTCATTAACCATCCATCCACCCATCCACTCGCATCCATACCATAGCCTAAGTTGGTGCCCATATCATATGCCACCATTGTACTACTTGGCATGTTCCTAAGGTCAGTTCGTCTTGCCTTCATCGAAGTAGTCTATTGCACCACGCTAGGGGCATGTTCCTGTATCGGCATCGGATCAAATTCGTGTATATTCTTAAAATCTTCTCAAAAATTAAAAAAAATTAAAAACATTAGAAAAAATAAAAAAACATCAAAAGCATCCAAATCATCAAAAATCCAAAAACATGTCAAAATATCATAAAATCTTCAAAAAAATCATCAATGATTCTTGTCAGTCTTTCACCTTGTTGAACTACATCATCTCTGAGCTTGAACGTAGGCAAGGTTGATCTTTGATCATCCCCTGAGAGTTAAATTCAGTCCTTTAGGTGTCCGTCGCATTGGCAATACGTTTGTCCATCTAGTCTGCATCTTAAGTCAGTCCTTTAAGCAATAAAATGGCAATTCGTTTGTCCATCTTATCATCAAGTCAGTCCATCGTCAGTTGAACTACGTGGTCTCTGCATATATAACGTAGGCAAGGCTAATCTACGGATCAGCTCCTGAGACCCATAGGATAGGTATTTAGGTTAGTCTCTTCATCATAAATCTTGAAAATACCAAAAATAGTGAAAAATTTGAAAATACCAAAAACAGCCTCAAAATATCGGAAAAATCCAAAATGGTGCATCCATTTCATCTCGCTTTCACCCACGATTGTCTCATCCGTAATAAAATCAATCATCACTTTCACCCTTTGGTGAGTCAATCAAAAGCAAGTTTAGTAGGTTCCAAAGTGAACACCCTAATCGTCAAAGTCCCGAAAGTCTAAGTCAGTAAGCAAGCAAGTTGGTTAGCTCAGAATATCAATAGCTTATCACCCAAATCAGTCTCATCAAAACCCTGATCACTACATGTCCTAGGATGAAGCTTTCTGGTGATGGACATAAGCATCAGGTACCCCACAGTAGTTAGTCTTGGCTAGCAGTATGAAGAACATTAGCTTGGTTGGTTTACTTTATTTAATCTTTTACCGACTTATCTTATTTTGCACTCATTCCAAGGACCTCTCGATGATGCCTAAATAAAATAGGTTTAGAGAGAAAGGAATGGGGCAAAGATCATTATCTTTTTATCTACTATGCTTGTTGGATACTCTTGTAAAATAACTTAGTCATGTGTGCTTTGTTTGGTTTGTAGGGAGGATGTTTTAGGTATCTTGTTGACCACATAGGAAAGCTTGCTTTCTTGTGTTTTGGCCCAAGATATTTAGAATGTCTGAACTATATCCTTAACGAAGTACGTATGTTGAGTTGAACAAGAATACTCTTATTTGTTTTTCAAGTCAAAGTCCATAACACTAGGTACAAATGCCATCCTGGTCTTTTATACCTTGATGCATCGTACCTATGTGTGTTATCAAACATAACGTAATTGACCCCTTTGAAAATCCCAACTCCTAGCAATGCAGATTGCCATCACCATCCTAACTAATTCATTAATTCTTAATTCTTCTATCTTCCTTCCACACTAACATGGTATCATGACAATAATCAAAACATCGCCAATGCATATACTCTGCATCTGCATAATCATTAGCACATTGCATCATATCATTATCTTAAGTTATGAGGAATAATATAAATTTGTTATTCTAAGCATCTTAAGAAAGCATTACATCATACATAATCATTATGCATACATAACCATTTGCATATCATTACACCATCATTAGCATACATTACATCCATAAGATCGCCTTTTTTTTTTCGCGAGATCATCCAAAAAATCAAAATTTTCGTCTGATCTCTTGAGGGGGCAATATCTAGCATTATCCTTCTATTGGGGTAGCAGTAGGGCAACTAGAAAAATCAAAAAAAATTCTAAACCTTTGATCACAGCAGTTTATTCTTTGAATCAATGCAACAAGTACATTACTTCAAAGAGGGGCAAAATGTAGACATGGAAAATGTACAATTTCGTTTCGGCACGCTTGATCCTGATCACTGACATCATTTCCTCCGGAATAACACTCTCAACATCTCATCGTAATTCTATCCCTTAATCTAATGAATCATTATTTATCCGATTAAGTTCATCACCTCCTTTGATTAAATTAATCAATTTAATTTAATTAACCTTACATTTCTGTTTAATTAAATAAATCATTTTATTTGATTAAATTCCCTAAAGTCCTCTTATTAAATTAAATAAATTAAACCTTATTTGATTTAATCTAACATATTCCTCTTTGAGTTAAATAAATTAAATCGTTTATTTAATAAGTCATTTCCTCTCAATTCTTGACTTAAATCAATTCATAAATCCAAGTCAAAATTGTCACATCATCTAATTCTTCATTAAATTAATCAAAAACATGATTAAGTTAATCCCTCTCATTAAAATCCTCTAGAGAATGCAAGTTGCACAATAAATCAATTACTTTGATTTATTTAATTCTCTATTTTCCCTCACAAAGCATCAAAAGGGAATATTCCCTCATTTGAATTCAAAAAGGCCAAGTGGACTTATTCCTTCCAACAAGGCATTTAAGACCTCTTACATGTCTTTGGCTTTGAGCCAAGTGACATTAACTTCATTTCTCTTCCCTCTTCAACAAGTCATCTCACAATTTCAAATTCAAACTAAATGCATTTATTGGCACTTTGGCCAAAATGTGCACAACCACTAACCATTCACATCTTGACATGTGGCATTCAACCATTGGATTGAAAGTTAGTCCCACCTTGCTCAACTCTCACTTTCTCTTCCAAATTGAAAGTTATAAATTGGAGGCTTCTCTCCTCATTTCTCATCCACAATCTTCATGTAAAGTTACTCTCTTCACATTGAGAGCTAATTTTTCCCATCTCACTCAATCATTCACTATCTTCATAAATTGTAACAAGGTTATGGTCAAATCTCTTTGGAGATTTGACCATTGCTCAATCAATCTACATTGCAACTTAGGAATTGGGAAAGGGCCAATTGCAAACAGTTCATTGGCACCAATTCCCCCATGGGATCACTAATCTATTGGCTTAATTAGGATTTAGTTTAATTTTAGTTTCTTGTATTGTGTTCTTCTTTTCCTAATTTTAGTTTGAATGGATGGATTTCATGGGGAATCTCTCATACTTGTTTGCATGCATTTGATCTAACAACCTAATGTGTTTTGTTGCTCTTGTGCATTTGTAGGTATAGGGGTTCACAATAACAAATCCAAAAGACAAAACAGGGTTGGGATATAAAGAACATCAAAAGGATGAAGAAACAAAGGAGGACCTAAAGCAGAAGGTTGTTGAATGGATCCTATAGCTCCAAGCAAGTGACCACTATGAAACAGATTCCAATGAAAATGAGTGGGATTAACTGTTAGAATAATCATGTCATGATAAAGATATGGATTTGATACACAAGTATATTCCACACTCGAGGAGGGACAAGGCTCAGGGTTAAGACCACTTGGATTGGTATCACACAATATCGATGGTTCAAGCAAAGACGATCAAAATCCTAGCGAGACAGATCACTCAGAAGAGAGAAACATCACAGAATTCAACCTGGAAATAGTATTATCTGATGACAACGTTGCCATTGGGACCCTTACGACATCTGATTTGAACCCATTCGGCGATCCCCTACCTTTACTACATCCCGAACTCATAGATTGGGACCAAACCGAACCTATCAATATCCCCACCTTTTCAAACAATGAGGCCATCATAAAATTCCTCTGAGTTGTTAATCCTAAAATAGTTTCCACCATTGAACATCATAGAAAAGCTTCACAATAGGGGAGTTCCAAATTTTCCAACTACAAAATAAATGAAACAAAAGAAAGATTTGATGGTGAAAACCATTCCATGGCAGTATCAGATCAAGAAAGAGTAAAAATAAAGAGTGCATCTGACGGTGAAAACCTCTCTGAGGCACTGAAGGATGGGAAATTCGACACTCTCCCAAAGTGCTTCTAGGAAATATTGAAAGTCCTGATCGAGCCAACATAGTCCATCAATGTCAGTAATGTAGAAATAGTAAGAACTCTTCATTTGGCAAAATCATTGACGAAACTGGAAAAACCCAGCTTTATCAAGTTCTTTGAAGAGTGACAAGTCAACTTTTCCTGGTCCAATGCTGACATGCTAGGAATAGATCCAGACCTCATACTGCACCATTTTTCCCTTCCTTCAGGAATCAAACTGGTCAAACAAAAGTTGAGAAAAATGCATCTGCACATTGCCCTATTTGTGAAGGTAGAACTAAAGAAGTTATTGGATGTCGGGTTCATCAGACCCATTGACTATGTAGAATGGATATACAACATTGTTCCTATTTTGAAACCTGATGGCACCATATGGATTTGCACCGACTTCAGAGACCTCAACAAGGCTTTCCCAAAAGATCATTTCCCCTTGCCAAACATTGACATCATTGTGGACTTGACAATAGGTCATGACATGTTATCACTAATGGATCAATTTTCTGGTTATAACCAAATCAAGATAGCTCTTGAATATCAAGATAAGACAACTTTCAATTGCCCATGGGAAAAATTTTGTTGGAACATCATGCCCTTTGGGTTGAAAAACGGAGGGGCCACATACTAGAGAGCTATGACAACCATCTTCCATGACATGATGCATACTTCCATGGAAGACTATGTGGATGACTTGTTGGAAAAATCTTACACTAGAGAAGGACATCTAGATATATTAGACAAACTATTCACTCACCTGGAGAAGTTCAATGTTTGCCTCAATCCAAATAAATGTGTCTTTAGGGTAACGTCAACAAAGCTACTAGAGTATATAGTGTTAAATAAAGGCATTGAGGTAGATCCTACAAAGGTTAGAGCTATAATGGAGATGCCACCTCTAAAAAACATCAGTCAGTTAAGGTCCCTCCAAGGAAAATTCCAGTCGATCAGAAGATTCATATCACAACTGACTGACAAGACCCATCCTTTCACTCATTTTTTGCACAAGAATGTTTCATTTTGAAGGGATGAGAAGTGTGAGGCATCTTTCAACCAACTAAAACAATATATGATGAGTCCACCTATTCTAGCACCTCCAATAGAAGGAAATCCTCTTTTATTGTACATCACCACTACTGATCGATCATTGGGAGCCTTGTTGGCACAGGAAGATTCAATAGGGAATGAGAGAACAATCTATTACATCAGTAGAAATTTAAATGGTTATGAGATCAATTATACATCCATTGAGAAAGCTTTTCTAGCTATAGTGTTTTCTACCCAACAATTGTGACACTATATGCTGACTCATACAGTCAAGCTCATAGCCAAGATAGATCCGTTGAAGTATCTCCTAAGAAAAGCAAATCTAATAGGGAGATTGGCTAAGTGGGTAATGGTACTCAGTGAATTCTACATCCAATATGTTGATAGAAAATAAATCAATGGGAAAGCCATCACCGATCAACTAGCTGAGGCACCAATTCATGATGATCATCTCTTACATGTTGAATTTCTAGATGCAGATTCCCTAGCAGTAACAACAAAATAGTGGGTGTTATGTTTTGATGGTTCCTTTACTTAGCATGGATCAAGAGTAGGAATCTTATTCATCACTCCCCTAGGGCACACCATTCCAAAGTCCTATCACTTGATGTTTCCTTGTACCAACAACACAGTCGAGTATGAAGCACTTATCATTGGAATCAAGATAGTTGTGGAATGGAAAATTATAGAGTTGCAAGTCTATGGGGATTCACAACTAGTCATCAATTAGGTCAACAATGATTATCAAACCAATAATGATAAACTAGTGTCCTATAAGAGAATGATTGATGACTTCAAGAAATATTTTATTGACATCGAATTTGGTCAGATTCTAGGGAGTGACAACAAAATGACCGATGTTATGGATACCATTGCTTCTTTGTTGTAAATTCTAGAAAGACATGACTGCTATGAGTTCATGGTGGAGCAACTATTTAACCCCACTTACGATGACTCTGAGTCCCAACTCATTTGCCACTTAGACAATGTTGATACCTCCATCTATGGGAAGATCTACACTTACCTAAAATATACTACCCTACATCCTGATCTTTCTCGCAACCAAAAATGAAACTTCATTCACCAATTTGCCCATCATACCCTTATAGTAGATGTACTTTACTGTCGAGGTCTTGATGGAACTATTTTACGATGTCTAGAAAGCGATGAGTTTGAAACAACTTTACAAGAAGTCCATGAGGGTATTTGCAACACTCATTCAAGTGGTATAAATCTCACCAATAAACTCCTCCATTTGGGATATTACTAGCCAGCTATGGAGAGAGAAGCCTTCCAATTTGTCAAGACATGTCAAAAATGTCAGATCCACTGCAATCTTATCCATGCACTAGCACAAGAATTGCAGCCCTTTGCATCAACATGGCCATTTTGTTAATGGGGGTTGGATCTTATGGGAAAAATTCACCCATCTTCATCTAATGGACACAAGTTCATCATCATAGCTATGGATTACTTTAAAAACTGGTTCAAATTTGTGCCTCTAATCACCATCACAGGGAAGCAGATCTCCCCGTTCATCCTGAACTACATCATCTATCAATATGGTATCCCTCAATCCATTGTCACTAACAATGAAAGACCTTTCAAGAATTAGGATATGCAAGAACTCTGTGAAAAGTTTCATATCCAACATCAATTTTCTACGCCTTATTACCCTCAAGGGAACGGCCAAGCAGAGGCCTCAAACAAAACTATCCTAAAAAATCTTAAAGAAAACCATCAACGATGGTGGACATGATTGGCATGTTCAACTGAACCCTACTTTGTGGGCCTATTATACAAGCATCTGAACACCCATGGGAGCCACACAATATGAACTTTTCTATGGATCTGAAGTATTATTTCCCATTGAGGTTGAGATATCGTCACTCTAGGTGTCCTTGAAAGGTCTCATTTCAGATGAAGATTACCACGTGTCTAGACTGCAGGAGCTAGAATTGTTGGATGAACGTCGTCAGTTGGTAGTAGATCACCTAAAAGTATATCAGCAGAGAATGTCTAGAAGATACAATCACAAAGTCAAACCTAGGACATTTCAAGTAGGTGATCTGGTATTGAAAGAAAATCTTCGTAATCAACAGGATCGAGAAAAGAAAGGAAAATTTAAGCCCAATTGGCTAGGTCCTTTTCTTGTTATTTTAGTCTTTGGATCGGGGGCATATCAATTGTCTACACCAAAGGGGATTTGTTTGAAGAACCTATGAACAACCTTCACTTGAAGAAGTTCTACACATAATGCATCTAGTGCATGTTTAAAATGTCCTGAAAAAATCCTTAAAAGTAGAAAAAGTCCTGAAAAAATCCTAAAATGTAGAAAAAGTCATGAAAAGAACCTAAAAAGTAGAAAAAGTCTTGAAAAAATCCTAAAGAGCAGAAAAAGTCTTGAAAAAATCCCAAAAAGCAGAAAAAATCTTGATTTTTTTCTAAAAAGTAGAAAAAGTCTTAAAAAGCAGAAAAAGTCTTGAAAAAAATGGTCACCTTGATGAAAACCTAGCCAATAGGCGTCTTGGTGACAACATAAAAATCAAAAAGATCAAAAAATGGTTGCCTTGATGAAAACCTAGCAAACAAGCATCTTGGTAAAAGAAAAAAAATCATAAAATCTAAAAAAGTGCAATAAAAACAAATGGTGAAAACCTGGTAAAGAGGCACTATTTGTGATAAGTCGGCTCCTCCATCTATTTGAGCATGTGTTGACTGTTCGCTTATGCCATCACTGAGCATTCACAACGAGCTTCATATCCATATCTGGCTACTACGGTCATGTCCCACCTTGGCTTGGTTTTCATTGTACATATCCATAATAAATTTGGTTTGTTCTCACTAGGGGAAAAATCCTAATCTCACTGGGGGAAAATCACCGTTGAGCTTAAATCAACAGGAAAGCAAACAACAAATGCAACCTTGGCAAAAAAAACAACAATCGCAATAACCATCAAAAGTTCAACATCGAACATCAAGCCAAATCAAATCAATCTCATTGAAGAATCATCTTCTGAATCATGGTTGGATTACTTTAACACAAATGTTCAATTGATGCATCTTGATTTTTGTTATCATTCCTCGAGAGTACCTCAATGTTGTCGCAAACTAGAGGGGCTATAATCAAGAATGATAATTTTTATTTGTCTGCTATTTGTGAGTCAATCAGTACTACTGTGCAAATTATCGTGGGACATGCTCTACAAAGTATCATTGATGAAATTTTTAATTTGCATAGGAACATGATTAACTCTTGTCTATATATATAAGTGATACTCAAGTCATCTTCGTCTAATTATACCTAGATGCTTGTGTTATCTTGCGTTAGAAAATCTCAACGAAATATGTATGGAAGTTATACTCAGGTCATCATGGTTTAATTATACCATTGATGTTTGTACCAACTTTCAACATAATAAAATGCTCAATGATGATAATAAGCACAATGAATTAAATGGCAACATTGCATAGATAGGCTTGCATTCATTTTAGTTTTGCATTTGCATTATAGATTTTCCAAGCTGATAACTCTCAACATGATGCCAGTTCTCACAATAGGATTGAGTATACTTGACATAACAAAAAAATCATTCATTTACATTAACATTTCCATTCCATATCATTATAAAGCATTATCATACATCCAATATCACAAATTATTCATGCATTCATTATAATATTTGCATCATGAAAAATTCCCAAAATAAATCATTTTTCAAAATACCATAATTATTCATAATCCATATCATACATCAAGGTCATAATAAATGCATTCTTTCATTCATCCATAATCCATCCATATATCCATTCATCATCAATAATAACATCATAATTCCATTCATAATCCATTTGCATTCATGATCATAATTCATTTCACACATTTGCATAGAAAATACCAAAAATATAGAAAAGTGCATTACATTTCATTTACATAATAACATCATAAGTCCATTCATAATCCATTTGCATTCATAATCATAATTCATTTGCATATTCATTCATACATCTAGGCCATTTATTCGCCTCATGAAAAATCCAAAAAGCGAGCATTATCATAAATCCATACATCTGCATGTGTCATTCAAAATCTATTCATTCATACATTTGAAATCCATAAACCATCTATATTGATCCATTTATCATACATTTGCATTCCATAATAAATCCATTTCTACACTCATATTTTGCATCCATACATCGATATATACATGTGAATTTTTTTTTTACAAAAATACAAATGCATCTTGTATCATATTGCATATCATCATTCATCTCATAAATGCACCATTCATAAACATATAAAAGTATAGCATCAACATCTCATTAAGGCATCCATAACATAATTATATAGAACATCTCATAATCACATAGAACATAAATTAAATGCATCCATCCATAGTAAAAACATCAACACATAGATCACTAAAACGTCATTGCATATCATATAACCTCAAAATAGTAACATGTCAAGTATGCAATGATATCAATGAACTAAGAAGTGGTACATAAAAAATGTGGAAAAATCCAAGGTCTTTGAATCAAGTACAATAAATCAAGCATGACCATGTGCTCCTATGGTGCTTCCCCCAAAAGTCTCAGGCCTCTGCCCAACACCACCTGCCCTTGATGGTCTTGCCCCTAATGGCCCCTGCCCTAGTGGAGGTCCGCCTAGTGGTCCCCCTAGAAGTGGTTGTATCACCCCTCTGCTGGTGGTACGGGACTAGGAATGACTAGATCTTGATCAAGCATAGCTGACCCTCTGCTCTATTGGTACAACCTCATGGTACTTGCCTTTGTAGTACTTTGCCTCCTTGGTGAACTCTCTGAGCTCTCTAACAAGGTCACCTGTACCAGTCCCCTAGGCTATTGTCTGTATCCTGTCAGCCAATGCCATAGCCTGCTCCACCTGTCTCCTAGTGGAATCTTTCTCATCAGTAAGAGTGGCTACCTAGGTCTAAAACTGTACCATTTTCCCTGTACCTATAAATGTGTTAGAGCATGTGCCTGTGCTTGGGCAAGTTGTGCCTATAATGTTTGTATCTAGCCCTGAAGTGTCTGCACCTGAGCCTGTAATCTAGCTATCTGAGTCTGCTACCTCTAAGAGGGCATCCTAAGAATCATTGTCTATTGTCCACTAGATGTTGACCTCCTCCTCTTGAGGATGACCCCAAAATCTAGAGCATCCCTCTATCCCCCTCCACCATCTCCACCCCCACCTCCCCCTCCATCTCCTCCATCATCCCCTATGTCATCTCCCACCTCCTCCTTTGCCTCCTCCTCACCACCATCTCCCCTCGGTTGCACTACTGGCCCTACCCTCCTCCTGACCTCCAAAATGGGTGCAGGCTCATCTAGACTAGATATATGTGGAAATGGGTGTATATGAAAATACTCAGCATAATCTATCATCATCTACCCATCCACTATCTCTCTAAGGTACTACCAAAAAATTAGTTGTAAGTCGTAGTACTTTGCACAGGCTACATCATAGTCAAGGGTTGCCCCCCACTCTAGAATATCCTTTATGTGCCCGGCATAATGTGCCACTCCCTATGGCATATTATAAATATGGCCATAATAACTATACACTCTACCAAAAAGAAACCTCTTAATGATGTAGGGGGTCCTACCAATCAAATACCAGCTACAAAATGCATAAGGTAACTCAGAATCATCCTTCAGCCATACCTCACAATCAAGATATGGCCGCCATATCACTATGTCCAAATCATCAAGGAATCGCCTCTAATACTCCAACTTTCCTAGCTAATGTTGGACAAGTGGCCCTGTGTATCCAAAAAAATATGGTCGTCCTACTGGCTGAGCCCTACCTCCAACTGGTCATGTAACTACTATGTGCTCCCTGGCCCAGAGTTGCAATAAGGTACATCCTGCTATGAGACTGCTCACCTGAAGATATACGACCTAGTGCAAATCATGATATAAATGTGCCAACATGCATAAATCCTGGGCATATCTCGTACCATGGGTGATCATGTTATCCAAAATTCGACCCCACCCAACTGAAAATCCCTTTGACCTACGGTCGGGGCAGATAAATCCTCCAATAAATCCTGCAAGCACGTAGTGTAATGGTTTCCCAGATGCAATCAACTCCCACCATGGAATCTCATACCCAATGAACTGATCATCATGGAAAATATGACAATAGCATCCATCCTCCCTGCTCCTCATGATCATATACCACTAACTCCCCCACGACCAGCATCCTCAAAATGCGGTAAACATCCTCAAGGGTAACTGTCATCTCTTTGGTCAGTAGATGGAAGGTGTTGTGGTCACTATGCCACTACTCTGCAAGTGTCATCAATAGCCCTCGGTTAATCCAGTACTAGGGAATATCTATCAATGAAGTCAAACCGCACTGGTCAATAATGGCAAGATCTATCGAAGTCAGTTGTGGGATCATGTCCCATGTCTTTGAAAAGCACTCTTGAACCTGTAGGCTCTCTAAGCCACTCTCCTAGAATAAAATTAAAGCATCAAGTCAGAAAATCAATCAAATCAGCTCATGGGAGATTTTGATCAAATCTCAACGAGCACCTATCCTATCACTCAACTCTCATTTGTCATGAGATCAATCATCAATCAACCTGTCATCGTTCCTCGCCTATCATGAGGACGACCATCAATCAATCAATCAATCAATCAATCAATCCTATCATCGTTTCTCACCTATCATGAGGACGATCATCAACCTATCAATTAACATCATCCTATCATCGGCTGATGTGATCATCCATCATCAAAATCTAGGAGGAATCTATCAAAATCATCAATTTTGGTTGAATGCACTAAAATAGAGTTTCTATGCACCAATCTACCAGATGCATCAAAATAGAGTCTTGATGCACCATTTCATGGATGTGTTGGAAAATGGATCGCATGCACCGGAACAGGGTCCTAATATGTCATTTCCCAGATGTGCTACTTGACCTACCCTATGCGCGACTTTATCCTATCAATGCGCTAAAAACCCTATGCACTAATCTAACATCCTAATGCATTGAAGCGGGTTCCAGATGTGCTAACCTATTTTTGGGATCCTAACCTAACCCTATGCACTAATAAAGTGACCCAATGCATTGTATCGGGTTCTGGATGTGCTAAAATTATATCCTAATGAGCTAAAACATGTGAAAATACTGAATTTTTAAATGAAATTTAAGCAGGAAAAATTCAAATTCAAAATTGAAAAAGATGTTCTTGAGGTACGTATCATAGGTCTATAGGTGGCTAGACGTTGGTGGCGATGAACTTGCTCAAATCTATGAGTGTGGCGTGGAATCCTATCCATCTTTGCTCTTCAGGCTCTTAGTTTTCAAAATGCACAAGTTACAAATGAGCTATATTTTACACTTTTTGACCTTTTAAGGGTTAATTAAGGGGTAGTTATTGTGGCATTTATTTAATTTTTCAAAATGGGTCTTTTAATCAACTAATCAACAATATGGTGAAACTATTATCATTATCGAGAGATAAATTAGGTCATCCTCATCAAATCTGACGATCATTTGTATATCATCAAAAAATCATTTAAATCATCAAAAATTCAAAAATCCCTGATTTATCTCCTGAGGGGGCATCCTTTCATCATCACTGAAAAATCAGCATCTGGGGCATGTCGAAATTTTATCATCATGATCGAAAAAATTATTCTTTGAATCAATGCATCTATGCACATCACTTCAAAGAGGGGAAAAATGTATGTACTTAAAAATGGTCTGAGCACGAATTAATTAAATACTTGTTATTTAATTAATAGAAATCTTAATTCCTCTACTTATAAAAAAATTGCAAAATTTATTTATATAGTTCACTTCTAAATATTCTTCTTATCTAAAATCATTTTCTTCTTAAATTAATTAAATGCACAAATAAACAAATTTGTCATTTAGTTAGTTTTCCCTCTTTCATTTAAATTTGAATTTTTAAATTCAAATTGGCCTCCAAAATCACTTTCCTCTTAAATTGGTTAAATGCACAAATTAATTAATTCGTCATTTTGCTAATTTCCCATCTCCATTTAAAATTGAATTTTTAATTCAATTTGGCACATTTCTAACTACCTTCCACCTCACCGGCCACCTCACCTTGTGTCACATGAAATTGAATTTTATAAATTATAAAATGTGGGTTTTTCATCAACAAACTTGTAACCAATTTGAAAGCTCCTGGACACATGGCTTCTTCTTTCCTTTGATTCCCTTCAACACTTGGTAAATTTTTTTCTTGGAGGGAACCACCTCCATGATTCTCTCTAACTTCTTCGTACTCAACCGTTGATGCCGCGGGATCACAATCTCAATCGTTCATCGCTGCCACATCATTCCCAGCTTGGAAAATTCTATAAATAGAACACTTTGATATAACAAGTAGAATTTGACAAGTTTATGCTACATAAATCTCATTGTAGTTTGAAATAATTTAAAGTGCATTGTAGTTTCATTTTAGTATTTTTAGTTTGATTTATCATTATCATGGCATTTCAATTCTAGCACTTAGTTTCTTGCATCTTTTATACAACACTACCTTTAGCTTTGCACCATTAGCTTTAGCATCATTTCAATAATAATCTCGCATGATAGATTCATTTAGCAATTTACTTTCAAAAACACAAAAATATAAGTATGTAGGAATTTTAGTTTGCAAAGCACAATAGTTTCTCATTTCTTAGGTTGTCATTCCATATATTCATGTGCAACACAATATTCTGAGAGCATGAGTTGAGAAATCACCAAGAATAGAGGATGATGAGATGAGTTCAAATGCAGGATTGTAATAGTTTGTTTTATTACTTTTCCTTCATTAGATGTAATACATTTCATTGCTTGTGTGTTGTATAGTTATGATTATTACTCTCACTGATACATTTAAATCACACACATATTTTTAATCACATAAATGTGTTCACTTTTATGCTTGTGTTGAAGATATTGGAACAAAAATTTAGAATCTCGATCTCCCTCTTTAATCCATTGCAGAAAAGTACATATTTGAGCTCCTTTTCCTTTATAGACAACCATTTTACATAATTGATTTTTAGCATTAATCATAGATTGTTGTAAGGACTTGTCAAGAGGATTGTAGGCTAAATAGGCCTAACTATCTTCTAGATATCCTTTGAGAGATTTCTCAATTCTACATTGTTTAGATGCAACTCTCCTACCATAGTCACAAAGGAAAGAGGTGCATCTATTAATTGTTCTTTCACACCAACTAATCCAATTGCTTTTTTATGGTCTTGGTTTAGCATTCTAGGTGGCCAAGAGGCCATCAATACAATCTTAATTTTTCATATGGGTAAAATTTAGCTTGTAAGGGAGATTATTAGGGATGGGGGTAGGTTCAAAAAAGGAAAGCATAGTGAATATTGGAAGGTAATTAGAGAATAGTGGAAAGGTCTAAATAAACAAGGAGGCTATCATGGGATAGAAGAATGGGGTAGCTAGGAGAGATGTAGAATCGGTCCAACCTACGCATTTTCCTTAAGGATCCTTCACGACATTTACTCCAAGTATACCAATAAGGCTTTTGGAGTTTGAATTTACCAAGAAGGGGGTTATGAACACTGGGGGAATTCAAGGGTAAGGTCCAAGCTTCAAACTCAAGGTTAGAAAAATGAGTAAAGGGTTCCCAAATACTATTAGAAGTATGTTCTACCATGTTAAAATCACCCCCCAAAACCCACTCAACATTGGGAAGTGATGAACGTAGCAAGTCCCAAAGGTTGATTATCTCTGAAGAAGAATTAGGAGCATATATTGAGAAAAATCCCACAAGCATTTCCTTCATGAGGGTGGTGGCCCAAACACAATTTCCATTGGGATCATAACCATAATCCACCAAAATTTTAGCCATCCATGGAGCCAACCCCAACACCGTACCTCCTCCACCATCAAAATTATTTGTATGTATAAAATAAGCCCTAGGCCAAATTGAGGCGAGAGTTACATCGAGATGAATTACACTCACTTTAAATTCTTGAAGCATAAGGATGTCAATATGATTACTTCGGATAATTTTTTTGACATGATATTTGTGTGTGGGGAGGGTCAATCCACACACGTTCCAAGATTGAAATTTTCACTTAATTGAGAGGAGTTAGGGAGGGTCTCCTCATCTGACTATAACACATTTTTATTGATTCTCTAGTGATCTATTTTGAGTTGAACCATCATAAGATCTTGT
This sequence comes from Sequoiadendron giganteum, assembly GCA_007115665.2. NCBI lineage: Eukaryota > Viridiplantae > Streptophyta > Pinopsida > Cupressales > Cupressaceae > Sequoiadendron > Sequoiadendron giganteum. The sequence goes on along the minus strand of CM021100.1, from coordinate 195,359,956 downwards.
CCAAGGGGCTTAGCCATGTGATCATGACTTATAGGCAAAAAAAATTTCATTATGGGTTTATTTTCTTATAGGGCTTCTTGTTTGGGGCAAGATACTATAGTTTGATTTTTCTTCATCCTCTTAGAGGCTCTAGCTTGGGATACCACAACAACATCTTTGTAAGATAATTTTTTTGAGGGAGTTGATGAGTGAATAGGAGAGGTGGGCGGAGGGGGGTGTAGGAGGGAGGTTGGGAGAAATATGGGTATTATGTTGGGTTGGAAAAGAGGGGTGTGATGGGTGAGGGCGCAACAAAGATGGTCGAAGATCATCAATAGTTATGGGATCATCTAGACAAAGGTTTTTTTTAGAAAGATGGGATCATTTGGACTTACAGAAAGGGAAGTCACGAATCAAATGTCCTTACTTGTGGCAATAAAAAATAGATATTTGGTTTATTAAGATAAGTGGTGTGTTGGTCAAAAATTCAAAACTAGGTCCAACTAGTTTAATAGTGTTGGGTAAAGGGTGAGTTAAGTCCATTTCAATACAAGCCCTGGGGTGTGAATGTAGGCTGGCCCATTTATCAGAATTTTGTTTACACCACATAACTTATCAGAAGGTTAAGAAAAGGATATTCTACCCACATCGGGTATTTGGACTTGGTAATCCCTTTTGAATGGAAACCAATATCCTAAGCTTGCATATAGCAAGTTTTTCCACATATAATCTAGGAGTCGTATTGACGGACAACAAGGGCATGTTCATGGTCAAAGAAGGTGCAAGCAACATAGCCTCTACCTAAACCCCTAAAAGATTCAATCGTCCAACCTTTTAGTTCCTAGTTGTTTCGAGCCTATCTTAAAAAGTCTTGTTCATATGGGATACCTCTGAGGAAAAATAAAATGATATTTTTTTCTTTGCATTCATAGATTACATCAATTATATCATCTAGGAGGGAAAACACAATCACTTTACCTTCCTGAGAATTAGCAACAAGCATGTTGTTCGTTATAGTAGCTGATGTGGAGGCATTATAAGATATCTTGTCTTTATTTGCTAGTTGTAGTAGGGGCTGGGAACCTCTAAGAGACATGTCTACAATCATGGCAACCACATTTTCCACACCAAGAAAATAAATAAGGGTGGATGTCGCCACGTTATCATCTTTCATTTTTGCTAGTTCAGACCCACTTTTTTCCTATAATTTTTTCTTCATACTTTAAGGCTTAACTTTTAGCAAGTGGGCTCCAATATTCATGGGTTGATTTTCGTCTTTATTTGGAGAAGAATCCAAGGCAATTCATGGATCTACAAAAATACTAGGGTTAGGGAATGTTGTTGTTGTTGTTTCCTTTGTAATTGCTACTCTCAAGTCCAAAATTTCCCCTCCTCTATAATTATTTTCTTATAGCTACAAATTTTTCATTCATTTATTTTTTAATTAATATAAATAATTGTTTCTAGTATATAATTTATTATTTTTCAAGTTGTTTTTTTATTTTTTTTAAATATATTTAGCAAGTGTAGTGTAGGAAATTGTATACCTTTACAATTTCACACTATGTTTGGGTCCCTTAATTAATTGGACTTAATTAAGATTCTAATTTTCCAAATTATGCATTTCAAAGCCTATTTTTCCCATTTTCTAAAAGGGGGGCCTACATTTAATTAATGCAATTAATATCTTAATCGCCCTGAAATGAGTGTGTCCTAGAATTTTGGGCCAAGACCAAGGGCGAATGAGTCCTCTTTAGGTCCTAGGTCCTAGATTTTAATATGTTTTTGGCAGTATTTTAATGATTCAAATTTCATATGCAATTTTCAACTTTTGGAATCTAATTTTTGGGAAATTAGATAAACACCTATAAATACAATTATTTTATCAATTGAACATCAACAAGCAAGAGGTGAATTTTATATGAGAAAATATTATTTTCAAGAGCATTCGAGAGAATATTTTCAGTCATTTGTTACAGCATTCAAGATCTTATCATCATTTTCAAGCTTATGTGTGTTCATTTCATATTGTGAAGGCCAATATGCATTGTTGATCCTAAAGCATCCAAGCATTCAAGTATCCAACAAATCAAGCAAAGAAAGATATGATTCCTTGGAGTGATGTGTTTGACTTTAGTCCTCTAAGGGAAGCCATTAAAGATTTGGTGAGTTGTAGCAAGCAAGTGTTCATTCATCATTCCTTCCATTTATCAATTGTCATTATCTTTCTATCAAGGTTTAATTACCAAACATGGGGTTTCACTAAGGCAATCCCCCATTCAAAACAAACAATTTTTCCTCTCTTTGTATGTGTAGATTACAGGTGAAAGGACTAAAAAGAACTCAAGGAAAATTTTTGCAACATTTCATAAGTTGTCACCATTGTTGTCAAAGCCATGGAAACTCAATTGAAAATTTTATTTCTGACTTTTTGATAGTGGGACCTGTGCCAAATAGAAGCTAAGATCCTGTACCAGAGGACTATTAAAACTTATTCTAGGCACCCTGTCCAGGTCCCATTATTCCTAGGGAAAACATGTCCTTCAACATTGCTTAGAATATAATTTTTATGCTAGGTACATGTGTCCAGACCCTTCTCAAATCTAAGGTTGCAAATTGTCAATTTGATTTTTGTAGCTTAAGGAAATTGAATTTTATCATCTAGGTCTTATTATTCATTAAGGTTAGTTGCATCAAATCATTCCCATCTAACTCAAATCCATACTACTATCCTAAGAAACTAGAGATTTAGGTCAAATTGGCTCACCTTAGGGTTGAAATTCAATCTCTACACTTTACAATATCTTGGTTTCAATGAAATCTAGGAAGGAGGGACACCATTAGTTCCTAAGTTATTTGTATGAAGGAGCTAGGAAACCCCATTTCAGATCTCCCCTTTCTTCCCAATATTTCATTTTTGTGAACCTGATATTGTGCATCATACTTTTTTGATTTGGAGATCATTGAAACCCTAGACCTAGGTTTTACACTATCTAGTTTTGCATTGCATTTAGGGTTACAAATTGCATATTTGCATCATATAAATTCATCAAAATCCAAAAAAATTACATACATTATGCATATTAGATTGCATAAATGTGTTTTTTAGTCATTGAGATCAAAATTACGTCAAAAATTGCATTAAAAAAAGTTATCATTTTGTTCACAAATTATCACAGAATTGCATTTCTTTTTCATCTAATATTTTTAAAATACTATCACTGAAGAATCTGTTTGCAACTAGGAATAGTGAGCTTAAATATCAAAGTAAACATTTAGAATTTAATTTTTTAGACCCCTATCCAAGGACACATTTTTCTTGGGGCGAACTTGTCCTTGTACAAGAAATTTTCCAGAATTTTGTACATTTATCATTGTCTAATTTCTTTACTTTCCTATACTTGTAGATCTTTGTTTTAGTTTCAAAAATTGCATTTTTCTGTAATTTTTTGCAATTTGTTCAATTAGTGAAAGAAAGTGCATTGTTTGAAATCAAAATTTGCATTCAAATCATCAATTTTAAGTTGTGGCATATTACAATCAATCAAATATTTTATTTTACATCTGAAATTTGCATTCAAAACTTTTCACAACATTTCCACCTTTGTTTCATACTTGCATCTTGCAATACATTGTCTTAATTTGACCAAAATCTAGAAAAACAATCACTGTTTAACCTATTTGTAATTGGAGAGACAAACATCGAAAAACAACATAAAACTTCAAATTTTCACTTTTTAGAACCATGTCCAAGGACTCATTCACCCTAGGGTGAACCTATCCTTGTATAGGTGTCGTAGACAACTTTTGCACAGTCTTTTGTCTCTGTATTATCAGTCTATTCAACATGTAGAAGTCTGTTTTAAAATTCTAAAAAATTACTATTGCATGTGCATGAAAAGTATTTGCCAATTTGGGAAAAAAAATGTATTTTATATCTATAGGACAATCGTTACATCATGTTCTCGTTGCAAAAATCTCTAGTTATCATACTTCATGTTCTATTTTCAAATCTTGTTGAGCGCTTTAAGAATTTTTTGTTACAAGCATATGAATATGAATTTATTTCCCCTCTTTTTTTTTGTTTTCATTGATCCCTATCCCATTATCCCTCCTATGAGTGAGGATAACTTAGTGAAAGAGAAAACAAACTTGTAAAATCATGATAATCGCATTTTTTCTTCTCCCAATATCTCTCCTATTTGTGAAGAAGATGTTTTGGTGTTAGAAGATCCAATCATTGAGAGTCATGAGAATCTTATTTATTTCTCTTTCCTTGCCTCTCAAACTTTGGAAGACATTATTGGAAAAGGAGATGTAATCATAGATAATCATGACAATCACATTTTTTCTTCTCCCAATATCTCTCCTATTTGTGAAGAACATATTTTGGTGTTAGAAGATCCATTTATTGAGAGTCATGAATATCATGCTTCTCCCTCTCCCAATGCTTCTCCATCTTGGGAATATATTGTTGGAAAAGAGGAGGAATTCATTGATAAGAAGGAAAATAATAGTTTTTCTTCTCTCAATACCTCCCTTACTTGTGATAAAGTTATCTTAGAAGATCCAACCATTGAATTTCTTGAGAATATTGTTTACCTCTCTCATAAAACCTCTCCTACTAGGGAAAATATTATGGTACAAGAGGACGATATCATTGATACATGTCTTTCAAATGGTATTAATGTGGCTTGATTGGATGAATATGATAAGGTGGCTTTAGATCCCCCCTCGATAGATCATCAAAACAAAGTCAAATCCGCTAAGGTTGTGAACACACAATTGACCACTAGATCTCCCATGATTATTGGACCTCCAAAATCTTCTTTTGGACCTCCCAATAGTCCTCTAATCATTGGACCACCTAAGATTCCTTTTGAACCTCCTAACATTCCTTTAGTTATTGGACCTTCTAAGCCACTTCTTATCATAGGACCACCTCAACACCAACCAAAACATCTAGAGGCTATCTTGAATTTCTCAAGGAAACTCACTAATAACAATGTTTTGTAGCAACCAAGTTATAATACCATTTCTCATACATACAACACAAGTAATAATAGGCAACCACAAACCATTCCTACATCGATACCACATCCTCAACCCATTTTGCTTAGTTATCCATGTTTACCTTTGAATAGTGGAAAGGAGTATGATCTTGTTGAATAGATTCGTTAACACTCTTGCTAAGATATCCTTTTGGGATTTAATTCAAAAATAACCTCTTTACCATAGCATGTTGCAAAATTCTTTACAAGAAATTTTTATCCCTCTGAGTGCACAACCAAACAATGTAGCAGCTCTATTATTTTTCATCAACTAGAAGAATGACCTCCATTGGAAATACAAAAATAAAATGAGGCTTTGGTGATATGGGCTAGCATTAACAAGTTTGACATTAAGATAAGTACTCTCATTGATAATGGTTCAACACTCAATGTTTGTAGTGTAAACCTTTTGGATAAAATTGGAGTGGACAAGACTAATACTCAACTTGATTCTTTATCTATTTGTGGTTTTGAAAATGTGCAAAAATAACCACTAGGTGTGATAACATTTCTTATTAAATTAGATAAAATATTCTAATCTTGCATTCACATTTTCATTTTAAAAACTTCATCATGGATATGTATTTTGGTAAAATATGGGTGTCCTTGAGGTCTTTGGTAGATGTTTCAAGTTATGGTTTTGGAGATGATCCTAATGCAATTGATAACATTCATGAGCCTTCACCTCCTAATGAATGTCCCCGTGAGGTGGACATCTTAGGCGAAGATGAAGATAGCATGCAACAATTCATACAAGACTCCCTACATAACCTAAAGAACAATGCATCCTTTTATCCATCCATGCAAACACCTCCTATAATCCCATCACTTGATATGTTCAACCTTAAATTACATCTCGAAATTGAAGAAAAAAGAAAGCCTCAACCATAAATCTTGAATGAAATTGTTAACAATAATAGTAGTGATACTCTTCTATGGACAATGCTCATCAAGTTGCCAATACACCCATTAACTTAGAAGAGGATTATGGTTAAGGCTTTAAGATATTAAACAAATAAGGATGTGACATAACAAATGAGCATAGAATCCCTAAAATATTAGATAAAATACTATCCAGGTATACCAAGGGGTTAGGATACCAATATCCTCACCCCCTTGCACATATCCTAAGGTAAAAGGTGTTCTCTTTCATAATATCATTTCAAAAAACCAATTAATACCTCACAAGGATGATAGGGTCACCTTGGATCCTCCACTTCCACCTCAACAAGTTTCCTAATCAAGAAAAATATAAAGTCCTTACAAACTCAAGAAGTTTCAATTTCCTTGTCCTATGTCCAAGAATGAAAAATATTTAAACACACTTCTTAATCGAGGACTTATAACATTGCCATCTATCAAACAAAATCAAAAAGGAAAAAGTACAAAAATGTCTCATTGTCAATATCATAGAACTCTTGGGCATAATACTAATGAGTGTCATTCTTTAACAAATATTTTAGATGAAATTAAATTCATTGATTAGCATGTATGCACTTTTCTCCTTATCATGTGATAGTTGTAGGATCATTGCATGCTCAATATTACATGTTTTAAATTTAAATGCAAATTATTTTCTATATTGCAAGGAGCACATTCTCATCACTTATCTTGGTTCATCCTTTTCCTACAATTGGGGGGAAAGGAGTTAGATAGACTTTCTCCTAGAATGAATTTTGTCATTGTTCCTTTGGCTAGTTTTCCACCTTCCACCTATGATGAACAAGATTGGGATGTGGATGACCTGATATAGGTTCTCACATGTGCCATACTAGTCTTTTCTTTGTCTTATTTTCATGTTCTTTATGATTTCATTTTCATAATGTGACCCCCCATATCGTGTTGATTGGTGTGTCTTTATATGTTTGTGAGCCTACTTTGGATGACCCTTGTCACTTTGTTGGTGTAAGGATACAAAGTAAGCGGATTTGTCATGAAATTCTTATATTTGTATCTCCATTCTTCTATATGTCATCAACCATTATCTTTTCATTTGTCTTGTTTTTTCCTTTTGGGGATGACACAAGGCATTGAGACATTTAGGTATCTTCCATGTTGACCCAAAAGTTCTTTTCTTTTTTTTCTCTTTGTGTGTTATTATTCCTTTGTGCTCATTGCTCCATGAGTTATCTGGGGAATGATGATTCTAAGCTCGATTATATCACTATAGAAAAGACATGCACTGACCCCAAATTTTTTGATCCCTTACGTGTTATATTAGGATTGCATATGAGGGAAAACCTCCTTTCCATGAAGTAGCTCTATTCAAAAACATATGTTTACATAGGGCTTTCCAAATAAAGTTCTCATATATTGGCATTATCATTTTACTACTTTAAAGTAATTGCTCGCAACATGGTGTTTATCAATTTCTTTAAAGTGGGGGAATATGCATCCCCACACATTGTTTGCTTCAAAGTGTGATCTTCTTACTTCAAGTGATATGTATTCTTGGTGGTAAAATTGGGTTAGATGTCCTTCAAGAGTGTGACCTTTCTTGGCATATGACATCCATCTTAGTGGTAATGCTATGGCTTGCATTTTCTAAGGTGTGAATCTTTTATCCTCGACTAGTCCTCTCGTGGTGACATTAAGCACAATGTTCCATAAAGTGAGACCTTTCATGAATTAAGATAAAACCCCTTTGAATATCCTATCCTATTTCATTTAAAACTTTTTCATGGCCACCAACCATAGCATAACTTTCTTACCAATGGTGCCTTTTTAAATTTCATGAGTGTCTAGCATAATGTAGCTTGCTAGCCTTATGTAACCTTTGACCATTTTTGTGGCACCTTATCAAAGTTATCAATAGCTATAACTTTTGATATGGTTGATGTATGGGAGCTTGTAGACCTGGCATCAATTTCCCATCAACCACCTTTTGTGGGTACATAACGACCTAGTGTGTGTTTCTCGCTTTCTTGGGGCTCACCTAGTGGACACCAAGTTTCACTATTGCTAGCCCTCATGAGTATATTTTTTTTGCATAGTGGACAACTAGTTTTCATTTGTGAACACATCTTATGGAAAACAACACAAATGTGGCTAGTCCATCCTTCCTTTTTTTATCATTAATTTTGACATTGTGTGATTGTGCATCTTGTGTTGCTACTACAGGCATGTGCCTCTTTGTGCCTTTGGTTGTTTTCCATGAGATCTTAGACCTTGGGGGATTGATCACCCTCCTTGACCTTTGTCATCTTATCTTCCCAACACAATTAGACCTCTCTTGAATTATTTGTCTACTTTATTGTGATTCTGAGCGTAAGTTCACACTCTCACTAAAGTGGGGGCTAAATGTAGTGTCAAAAAATTTACACCCTTACATTTTCACACTATGTTTGCATCCCCTTAATTAAGCCTTTAATTGGCCCAATTATTTATTCACAAGCCTAATTAATTTTATTTTTTGAAAGGGAAACCCACATTTAATTAATTCCTACACTTAATTACACATCTTGGAAAATGTGTGTCCCAAGTTTAGGGCCTAAGATCCATTCACCCAAGGGTGAATGGGTCCTCCTTAATTCTTGGATCCTATTTTATAATATGTTTTTGGTAGCATTTTTATGATCTAAATTCAAATTGCAAAGATCGGATTGTGATGTTTAATTTTCGGGTAATTAAGGAATCACCTATAAATTCAAGACCTTATTTTATCAAATTCTAATCCTAAGCAATATAAGACTTCAAGAGATAAATCCTAAGAGCATGGATTATTTTCGAAAGAATTGGAGAGCATATTTATTAGTCAATTATTTTAGCATTCAATATCCTATCATGATGTCAAGATTTATGTGTGTTCATGCACATTTTTGAGCTAACATTGTGATGTATGTTTCAAGTTTTAAGCAAGCATTCAACTATCAAGATCCATCATCAATCAAGCTATTTCATGCAAGATCCAATCCTTGGAGAGATGTGTTAAACTTCATTCATTTAAGGTAGCCATTAAAGGGTTTGGTGAGGTGTAACAAGCTTTGTTCATTCATCAATTCCTTAAATTTATCATTTTTTCATTATCAAGGTTTAATTACCAACCTAGGGTTTGACCAAGCCAAACCCTTATCCACCAAAAAAAAACATTTTTATCCTCTTTGTGTGTTTGAAGATTTACAGGTGAAGAAGGATTCAAATTGGATCAAAAGTGCAATTTTGCAAAGTTGTTAAGACATGGAAAATCACCTACAGGTTTTATTTCTGGCTTTTTGATAGTCAAACCTGGGGGAATTAGAATCTTAGATCTAAGATCCGAGGACTATAAAAATAATTTTCAAAGCCTTGTAGAGAGACCCATTCACCCCTAGGTGAATATTTCCTTCAACAGAGCTTGAAATCTACTTTTAGAGCTAGGTACATACCATCTTAACCTCCTCAAATCTAATGGTTAATGGTTGTTTATATCAGTATTATCATAATAATTTGTGTTTCAAGTGATATATCTCATAATTTTTATTGTTAATGCACTTTTATTCTTCTCCCAAAACTGTTGTTCAGTCATTTTTGTCATAAGGAAGTTAGGGCAACACAATGTCCAAACCTAGGGTTCACCTTGAGGGTTTCAAGTTAATTATAAGAATTTGTGGCACTATCCCTCTTCCTAATGAACATGGAAAAGGTGGATTTTTTATTAGGTGGACACCCCCTTTTTCTTTTTGGTATAGGTCCCTCATTCTTAGATCTCCTATTTCAGCCCCCCCTTTTTCCTATGTTTCAAATATCAACATAATCTAAGTCATCAAAACCATGTGAGTCCACAACTTGTAGCAAAGAAGAAAAAAAAAATTATGCATCCACATATGATGAGAATGATCATGATAAACATCCTTCCTCAAAATTAATGCAAAAACTCTATGGAAGGGGTTACGAACTTTTGAAACAATTTGGCTATAATGGAAAAGGGTGTGGGATAAGGGAACAAGGTATCTATGTCTCTATAGAGCCTAACATGCAAGAAACAACTAGATTTCTTGGTTATGGTAATTCAATTAAAAAATAGCATTAGTTGTTGCTCTTTTCCATGTGGTAAATGTAGTATCATAGCATATTCATTACCATGCATGAGGGTATAAAATTCGATTTATGCAATCATATTTCCTTTTTGCAAGAAGCAACATATCATCATTAATTTTTAGCTCACCTTTTTCCCTTACACTTTGGGGGCAAGGGTTTAGGTAGCCTTGTCCTAGTATGGCACTTTTTCTTACCACTTTTGTCTAGTTTTTCGTCTTCCATGTATATATAATGACCAAGCTTGGGATGTGAATGACCTACCTTAGGTTGGCTCACATGTGACATACTTCTTTCTTTTCTTTCTATGTTATCTTTAGCATTGTGTTTTGGGGGAAACCCCTCTTCATGACACAAATTTATTTGGAAACATTTGGTTGGCATAGGGCTTTTCAAATAAGCTCTCATTTCCCTTTTATGAAATGGAATTTCTCATTTTCTACTTTAAAGTAATTTCTCATAGCATGGTGTTTAGTAGTTCCCTTAAAGAGAGGGCATACATTTGCATTACTACATTGGAATTATTTCATTTCTTGCTTCAATTTGTTCATAGAGGTTGAGCTTAGTGTAGCATTGGCATAACATCTTGATCATGTTGTGGCACCTTATCAAATTTATCAGGGAGTGTAACTTTTGGTATGGTTGACATATGGAAGACCTCCATCTGCCACCCTTTGTTATGAGTTCACACCTTGTAGAGCTAGTGTGTGTTTCTCATTGTTTCCTTAGGGCTCACCTAGTGTATACCGGACTACACTAGCCCTTGTGAGCATATTTGATGGATGTTGCATAATAACACTTGCTAGTCCATCCCTTTTTACATCAGCTTTAACATTACGCACTTGTGTATCTTGTATTGTTGCACATATCTTACACATCTTGTGTTTCCCTTTGTCCTTATGTTGGTTTTCCATGATATTTTAGATCTTGGGGGCTTGATCACCCTCTTTGATTTTTGTCATCCTATCTTTCTAACATTTGTACACTCAAACCTCTCTTGATGCATATTTTTCTACTTTAGTGTGAGTTTGAGTGTGGGATCATACTCTCCCTAAAGTGGGGGCTAAATGTAGTGTAGGAAATTATACACCTTTACAATTTCACACTATGTTTGAGTCCCTTAACTAATTAGACTTAATTAAGCTTCTAATTTTCCAAATTATGCATTACAAAGCCTTATTTTGCATGTTTTCCGAAAGGTGAACCTACATTTAATTAATGTAATTAATATTTTAATCACCACAAAATGAGTGTGTCCTAGACTTTTGGGACGTGACCCATTTTCCCAAGGGCAAATGGATCCTCCTTAGATCCTAGGTCCCATATTTTAATATGATTTCGATGGTCTTTTAATGATTCAAAATCCATATGCAATTGTCAAATTTTGGAATCTATTGTTTGGGAAATTAGATAAACACCTATAGATACATAGTTATTTATCAATTCAACATCAATAAGAAAGAGGTGAACTTTATATGAGTAAATATTATTGTCAAGAGCATTCAAGAGAAAATTTTCAATTATTTATTGTAGCATTAAAGATCCTATCATAATGTTCAAGCTTATGTGTGTTCATGTCATCTTGTGAAGGCCAATATGCATTGTTGATCCTAAAACATCCAAGCATTCAAGTATCCAACAAATCGAGCAAAGAAAGATCTGATTCCTTAGAGTGATGTGTTTGACTTAAGTCCTTTAAGGGAATCCATTAAAGGTTTGGTGAGTTGTAGCAAGAAAGTGTTCATTCATGATTCCTTCCATTTATCAATTGGCATTATCTTTCTATCAAGGTTTAATTACCAAACATGGGGTTTGACTAAGGCAAACCCCCATTCAAAAAAAATATTTTTTCCTCTTTGTATGTGTAGATTACAAGTGAAAGAAGGGCTGAAAAAATCTCAAGGAGAAATTTTGTAACATTGCATAAGTTGTCACCATTGTTGTCAAAGCCACAGAAACTCAATTGTAGATTTATTTTTCAACTTCTCAATAGTGGGACCTGTAGCAAAGAGAAGCTAAGAACAAGTACCAGAGGAATGGAAAAACTTATTTTGGACACGCTATCCATGACCCATTTGACCTAGGGAAAACATGTCCTTCAACAGTGCTCAGAATATAATTTTTATACCACGTACATGTGTCCAAACCCTTCTTAGATCTGCCTACAAACTATCAATTTGATTTCTATAGCTTGGAAAATTTGTATTTTATCATCTAGGTCGTCTTATTATTCATTAGGTTTATTTGCATCAAATCATTTCCATCCAATTCAAATCCATCCTATTTTCCTAAGAAATCGGAGATTCGAGTATGATTGGCTCACCTTAGGGTTGAAAGTCAATCTCTACACCTTACAATCTCTTGGTTTCAATGAAAGTTGGGAAAGAGGGACAACATTAGTTCCTAAGTTCTTTGTATGAAGGACCTAGGACACCCTATTATGGATCTCCCCTATTTTCCCACCATTTCAACAAGTAATTTTTATTAAGAAATGGATGTTATAAACATTAAATTCATATAATTTAAAAAATTAAAAGATATAGATATTTACTATATTTTTTAAAAAAATATGAAAAATATATATTAATTGATTTTTTTAATTTATAATATCTTTAATATATTATAAAACTAACAATCTTATTTTTCTTTTTACTTTGTGAGAATAATACATCTTTTATGATTGAATTGTTGAAAATTTTAATTTCTATTTTTATAATATAAATTATGTATATTTGTTGAAGCAATTTTTAATTACTGAAATCTAATAACACTTTCTTTTTTAAACAAAAACTAAAAAACTTATAGATAATATTTTAATTCAATTTATGTATACAATCTTTTCATTTTACTTATTATTCAATAATTCAAAGTTTTTTAGAATATTCAATTATAATACCAAATAATCAAAAAGATCAATTAAATAAAGGTGAACTTCCTAAAACATTCAATGAGTGTTGCTATGATTTTTTAGGAGTATTTTAAAGAAGTTAGCCCCATGAATCCAAATTTATGGAAGATAGTGGCTTCATGAATCTTATTAGTTTGTATATTCAATTCCACAAAGTATAAAAATATAAAATGATAAAAAATAAATTGATATATAGCACGTAAAAATATATTGAACAAGAATTTAATTCAATGTCTAGATACCCATTATTCAGCGTCTAAGTTTTCTTACATTCAAAACTTCAAAATACACAAGAAAAACCTCCAAAAAAAACCTATATTTAGTTTGCTCTATGAAGTAGTAGTGACAAAAATATAAATTAAAATAAATTTTATTATTGAAATATGCAAATGATAGTTTAAAGTATTTGTTGTTGCAAGAAGGAGAAGGAGATTGATGAAATTTTTGGTCTATTGGAAACATAGGCATGAATTGTGTAATACTGCTTGATCTCATGTTGTCATTGATGTCAACATTGTTATTATTAGCTTAGTATTCTTTCGAAGTGCTATAGAAGATACATGTACAAAATAAGTTGGTCTAGTAAATATGGTTGTACAAAAAATTAGCTAAGTGCTTCTTGTAGACATCCAAATTTGATCCTTTACATAAGGACAAATGTATTCATGCCATTCATCCATTTCATCAACTTAATTAAATCATTTATTTAATTAATGTTCCCCTTTTCCCTAACATCCCTAAGGTATTTAATCTAATTAAATAAATACTTTACCATTAGCCCATTCCTCTCTAAATTAAATCAATCAATCAATTTATTTAATTTAGTCAATTATCCTTTTCAATTTTAATTTCATTCTTTCTCTTTTTGTCTCATCCTCCATAAGCTTTCCAATAATCTAGGTTAATCTAATTAATCCCTCATTAGGATGTGCAAATCCTTAATTAGGATTAATGTCACATCTTCCATATCTATTCACTTGCCTCTAATCTTCATTAATTAGCCTAATCACCTGTTTGCACAATCCTAATCCTAATCACTTACCTTTTCTAACATTTCCTTAAGTCAACCTTTCATGGTACTTACCTTATTTGGTTTGACCTCTTCCCCATGTGAATTAAAAATTCATACGTATTCCCCCCATGCATTTGTCTTCTCCATGACCTCTCAAAGGTCACTTAAAATACATGGACAAAGACCTCCTTTTGAGAGAATCTTCCTTGTCCATTGGTTCTTCCAAGCAAGTGAATTAAAAATTCACTTTTATTCCTCCAATGCCTTCCCCATTCCCCATGGTGACAAGGGTGGATTTTCTAAAAGTCATCACTTGTCACTTTTAGCCCCATATGGAGCCAAGGAATACATTTTTGGGGAAATCCTCTCCCATCCCAAGGTACTTGTGAGTACCTTGGGACCACATGGCCTTTTCCATGTCACCTTTTACCCTTTCTATCTCACCATGCCCTTGGCCACTTCATCCGCCACATGGTGAGATGTGAGGGATTGTGAGTCCTCAACTCACCATAGCCCTCCATCTTGGCCATGGTGGCTCAATCTTGACCATTTAATCCTCTAGAGAATTCAAATTCATCTATAAATACCTCCCTTTTTACATCCATTAAGGGACCTTATGATCTTCATGCATTATAGTAAAACTTATGCTCTCAGGCCACTTTGCATTCTAGCCATTGTTATTGCAACTCTCTTACATCTTGCATTTTGCATCCTAGCCATTATTACTTTCATCCAGCCTCATTAATCACCCAACTACCACTACCATCATTGCAAACTTGCAATCAAGGAGCACACATTATCAACCATCAAAGGGCCAACCAAAGATCAACTCAATACAAGGTAAAATTTGTTGTTTCTTTATCTTTATTTTGTGTGAGTTAATGTAGCCCTATCTAAAGGTGTTAGGTGTCATTTGCTTCTCTTGCATTCTATTTTTTTTTTGCATTTCTAGACTAGGAGATTTCACCTGATCACATTTTTGGCATGCCCGGTGGGACCTACATCATGGGTCCATTACTTTCACGTGTTTTGTTGTTTAAAATTTTGCAAATTTTGGAACACAGAGGTGACTCTACCTTCAAGGGGTGACCTTTCCCATAATAGGTGACCTTGCCCAAAAACATAGATTGTTTTATTTTGTGTTCTATTTTTTTTCTGCTTTTTGACTTTTTGTAGGTTAACAGAACAGGCGACCTTGCCCAAAAAGCCAGACTGATTTGTTTTTTGTTTTGTTATTTTCTTCTTTTTGACTTTTTGCAGGTTCATAGAATAGATGACCTTGCCCAGTAGGGGCGACCTTTCCTAGAACAAATGACTTTGCCCAAAAACACAGACTGTTTTATTTTTTGTTTTGTTGTTTTCTACTTTCTAACTTTTTGCAAGTTCCTAGAACAGGTGACCTTGCCCAAAAAGCCAGACTATTTTGTTTTATGTTCTGCTATTTTCCGCTTTCTAACTTTTCACGGGTTCATAGAATAGGAAACCTTGCCTAGGAGGGGTGACCTTTCCCAAAAACACAGACTGTTTTGTTTTATGTTCTACTATTTCTTGCTTTCTGAATTTTTGCAGGTTCCCATAATAGGTGACCTTTCCCAAAAAACTAGACTGTTTTGTTTTTTGTTCTGATGTTTTCTACTTTCTGACTTTTTGCATGTTCACAGAACAGGCGACCTTGCCCAGGAGGGGTGACCTTGCCTAGAATAGACAACCTTGCCCAAAAAGTCAAATTGTTTTGTTTTTTGTTTTGTTGTTTTCTGCTTTCCGACTTTTTGTAGATTCACAGAATAGGCGACCTTGCCCAGGAGGGGTGACCTTGCCCAGAACAAGCGACCTTACCCAAAAACATAGACTGTTTTATTTTTGTTCTACAGTTTTTTGTTTTTTGACTTTTTGCAAGTTCACAGAACAAGTGACCTTGCCCAGGAGGAGTGACCTTGCCCAAAAATCGACACTATTTTATTTTATGTTATGTTGTTTCTGATTTCTGACTTTTTGTAGGTTCACAAAATAGTCAACCTTGCCTAGGAGGGGTGATGTTGCCCAGAACAGGTGACCTTTCCCAAAACACAAAGGTGGCCACGCCCAAAACAGAGGTACAAATAGGTAAACAGTCACTCAAAATTTTTATTTTAGAATTTGATTTTTTACAGTTTTTTTCATTTCTGACCTACTAACTTATGTTTTGAATGTATTTATACTAACTCTTGCACAACTCGCTCACCAAAGCCACAAAAAAAAAACTACTAATACGCTTGTTTCAGGAGGATAAACTTTATTTAGTTAGTTTTGTGCTTTTTTTTCTTTAAACTAAGAACATAGGATTAATTAAAGGGTCAATAAAGTTGTTTGTCATGTCTGAAAGTGGGCTATTGATGTATCCAATCCCCTTGCACCATTTGGCGATCTTGGGTGAAGAGAAATCATATCTCACTTAGTCTTTTTTTTACCCATTTTCATTTTATTAGAGGGACCTACTTGGGGATTTCATCACTCCAAGGGATGATCCCAACCACGTATTACCGCATGGGGTATATAAAGGGGGGAGAAAAAATTTATACCTCAATGCAGTCATGTCATGTCTGGCAGAGAGTCAAAGCTAGGGTGATACCTAGATAAGACGTGAAGAGTTGGTCTGAGCTCCCAATATCTCATTGGCTACTCCTGACTCATGCTTGTGATGGACTGTTGTTCACAGTTGTGCCCCACATACCATGCATATATCAAAAAATCCCTAGGAAACCTTGTTAAGCCTAGATAGAGGACCGTGTTGACGATACCCTTAATACTAAAACTAGGCTTATGTTGTTTGAAGTGTTTTCTTATGAAAAATCGATGCTTATCAGTCAATTTTGGCCTTTTACTTGTCGTTTTATCCTTTGCCATCACTATTTTTTACTAAGTTAGGTTCAAACCAATACATAGAGGTGGCTCCACCTAGAAACGAGCAACCTTGCCCTCAAGGGGCAACCATGCCCCCTGTTTTAGCTATTGTTTACCCTGACCAAGTTAAACATTTAGTAGTTTTTCCTGTTTGAGCGACCTTGCCCCTTGTTTGGGTGAACCTGCCCTAAGTTTGGGCAACCTTGCCCTAAAGGGGTGACCCTGCCCTTTGAACAACCCCTTTTTAGCCTCCATTAACTAGTCGTTACCCTATTCCGAGAACCCATTTTTCGGTTCTAAGTGTCGTTCCCTCATCCAAACTATCTATGTATCCATTCTGACCATCTTTTCGGCCATTTTGAATATCTGATTGCCTATTATGAGCATCGTTCCCCCATTTCGACTAGCTCTTCACCCATTTCAACAACCCATTTTACCATTCCACAAACCCAATTGCCCGATCTGGGAGTCTGTTTATTGATACCGTTTAATCATTTTTCGCTCTAAGTTAAAACTGAGACCTATTTGGGAAACCTTGCCCTTATTTGGGTGACCTTTCCCAATTTGGGTGACCATGCCCTAGTTTGGGCGACCTTGCCCAAGTTTGGGCGGCCCTGCCCCAAAACTGCATTTGTTTCCCAAATTTGATCTGAAAACCCAGCTTCCCATGGTTTCTGAAAGGCTTGTTGACTGTCCAATTGTTTGCACATCTCATTCACCTACATCACAATCCATTTGCATCCAAATCATCATCCAAACAATCAAATAGGTGCATCCATAGTCATCTTTAAGTTTAACATCCACTATCATTTCCTTAATCCAAAAACCCCTAAACTTTGTTTCAAGTGGTTATCTAAACTGACCTAGGTGTCTGAACTTGATCGTCATCCATCAACATCGGCTTAGGATCACCATCCATCCTAAGTCGATCATAATCCTTGACCCTATGAATCCCCTTCCATCTCAAGGCAAGTCCAATGTCCTAATCATCAATTTATCCTTTAATCTGATCAATTAGTACCTTAATTCATCTAGGGTGATCTTTGAACTCGGTTTAGAATCCCTTCAAACCATCCAATCAATTGATCTTTAATCCAATTCCATTCAATCCTATCAGTCAATTTATCGATCCAATCCACTCTAATAACATCTAATTATCCATTCAATTGATCCATCATCATCTGTCATCCAATCTAATCAACCAATCCAATCAATCAATCCAATCATCATTTAGATCATCTTTGCATTACATCCTAGCATTAGTGAAATAAAAGACTACCTAGTTGTCTTGCACGTTCATGCCCATTCAGACCTAATCAGAAGCAAAAAATCAAATGGCATATCAACAAGCCCAAGGTACTCAGCCGAATATCCCACAAGATCCCAACAAAGTTCCTAATATCCCACAAGGTCCCCATAATGGTGCTTCATCACAATCCAATACTAAAGTTCAAAATACCACACCACCTTGTGACGAAAACATGGCCAATCAACCTGAACTCACTGTTGATGAATATCTTAGTGACCCTGCCAATGTTCAAATGATGGATCACCTTCTCAATGAGCGGGGGGATAATATTATTGCCACTCTACTCATAAAGGGAGTCAAACCACCATCTGATTTTGATGCATCACAATATGCCCTTCTAGCATCTATAGATCTACAAACTTCATAAAACATCCCAGGGAATTCATATGTACTTGAAAGTACACCTATAGACAATTGGTACAACCTTGAGTTTAGAAATGTTGTAATACATCAAGTTTAAAGCTATCCTTGTCTCCCCACCCCAACCTCTATTGTCCCATCACTTGATCCTAACAACCCATATGCTTATGGCATGCCATCATACATTCCATCCGCTCCACCACTTCTGCTTCTGCTTTCTGGTCAAGCACCCATCAATATCGGGGGCACACCCATCCTTACAATAATTCCACCCCTAGGATCTCCATCCGTCAGTAACTTACCACCACCTACATTCCAACAACCTCCAGTTAATCCTCACTAATCCACTACATTGCAATCACCGCCACAACATACTGTTACTACTGTTGCTTCATCTCAACCCCCACATCAACAACCTTTGCAACACACCGTCACCGTTCCAAAACAAAACATTTCAATTTCCCAGCAACACACTACCATTCCTACACAACCACCACATCAAGTGGTACAAACTACATCACAACTACAACAACCACCACATGGTGTTTCCATCGCAATCCCAAAACAACATGTTCCATCTCGCCCATCTTACCAACAACCATAGCAACAAAATCCACCACAACATACCCACATTCCCATGCAAATGCAACACAATCCTCTTATGAAATATCTTTATCATCCATCTAGCACGTATATTGCTCCATCCCATCCTAATCCTCATCAGGCCTCTTTAAATCAAATGCGGACCCAACCACCACCATACACCAATCACTATCAACAACCATCAAATCCACAACTACCTCCATATGTTACACAATAGCCCACAATGGTGCATCAATATCAATCCCATCCACCCTATCTCCAACAACAACAGTCTTGTCAATAGGGTGCCACAACCACCTCTCATTACCAACAACCGCCATATGAACAAGGGGCTTCCACCTCTTCACACCATCAAAATACAACACAATACCAACAATCCACCTCTTATTATCAACAATAGCCACCCTACCAAAAAATGGTTTCCACATCTTACCATCAAAATCCATCATCCTCATATCCGCCATATGTTAATCCACAATCCCTTTACATCAATCAAAGTCAACAAGCCCCTCCATATACATCTCAACCTGCTTATGACCCAACTGTTGTGGTGCCATCCTCATCATACCAACAACACTATTTGTATAGTCAGCCTACTTCGACTCTTGAAGCACCAATAAACAAAGACTTGAAAGAAGTTAAAGCTGCATTGAAGGAATTATAGGCTAGAACGGGAAAACAATCATTCAAATTTGAGAAAATTTGCCCTTATCCATTTGATCCATCCATTTCCTTGGTTCCCTTCCCCAAACACTTTGAAAGACCAAAATTTGATAAATACAAGGGAACAAAAGATCCCAAAGCTCATATGCAAGAGTTTTATGCCCACTGCTAGGAAGTCATGCACAATGAAAACTATCTCATACGATTGTTCCCTAAGAGCCTACAGAGGGTTTCCCTCAACCGGTTCATGGGCCTTGAAAAGGGATCCATCAAATCATTTGTGCGGCTATCAAAACAATTCATCTCCCACTTCTCCTTTAACTTGGAGAAGGATATTGGCATGCTTGATCTCCTGAAAGAAAAATAGTGTGATGGAGAGACCTTTGCAACCTATCTGCAAATATGGCTATCCTTAGCCAGCCGAATGAAATCCCCACTACCAAAAAAAGATATGGTTACATTGTTTATCAAAAATTCCCATCCATACATGGCTCACAACTTCTGACTCCACTACATCACCACCTTTGCGGCACTAGTGGAGAAGGTTCATATCTTGGAAAGAGCCCTTGTTGCTAAAGGGCAAGTCAAAATTTTCAATTATGATAAAGAGAGGTCCTCTGGAGATAAACCTCATTATTGGAATAAGAATAAGAATGTTTTCAATGATGGTGTCACAGACACCAAACATGTCCAAGTGGCCAATGCCTTGCAAAAGCCACAATATCCTCCTCAATAGTAGTAATCAATCCCAAATGCCATATTTGTGCCCCAAGGGGAACCCCATCAACATTCAAATCAAAATAACCAAGGGGGAACTAAACACCAGTTCACTCAATTAGGAGAACCCCTTAGTGTCATATTCAACAAGCTCCTCCAAGCTAACTACCCCATCACGTATCCTGTAACCAAGCCCCTTGATGAGTCTAAACCCAAGCCAACTTGGTTCAAAGAAAACGAGTATTATTAATTTCACAAGATCAAGGCACATACCTTGGACAAGTGCCAAGGTCTAAAATCTTACATCTAGGGTCTCATAGATCGGGGTGAAATACATGTGGATGCTAACACGACAAGCTCGTCTAATGCTCAACTTCAAATATATCAGAATGATTTTTCCAAGCATAATCAAGGTCCTAGTACATCCAATCCTGGACCTAGCAACAACCAAAATAACATCACAAATAACATCAATTATAAAAATGTGCCATGCAATTACCAAGGTCTTGTCACATACATAGAACAAGTGCAGCCATGTGTGTCCATGATATGTGTTAAAGGAAAAGACCCACAATGTGTTGTTACCACCCGTCGCACCCACATCACCATCCCAACAGCCCCCAAATCTACCCAGCTGCCATCTGTCAGTTCACAGTACAACATCCTTGATCACTTAAGAAAAACCTCAGCTCAGATCTCTATCTTGGATCTGCTTAAGTCTTCCCCCATACATCAAGATATCCTGAATAAGGCCTTATAGAGAACTCAAGTACCCAATTACATAGATCCCACTCAATTCCAAGCATTGGTAGGAAATCTCTCGGCAACCTACCAATTAGCATTTAGTTAGAAAGATATGCCATGCCTTGACTTGAGTCATAACCGTCCCCTCCACCTTGAGGTTGGGGTGAATTGTCATAAGGTAAAAAGGGTACTATTAGATAATGGTTTGGTCCTAAATCTTTGTACATTAAATTTTATACAGCAGGTTGGATATACCCAAGTTGACCTAAATAATCAAGTTATCACCATCAACGCATATGATAATGCAAAACGAGATTCTAAGAGCACTATTTGTCTTCCTATTCAGGTGGGCCCCATTGTGTAGTATACTATGTGTCATGTTCTGGACCTGTAACTTCCATATAACATCCTTCTTGGCCGCCCATGGATCCACTCTATGCAAGCCCTCCCATCAACCTATCACCAATGTCTGAAATTCCCCTTTCAAGGAATGAAAGTAACTATACAAGTTGATCCTCAACCATTTGAATATTGTCATCCCCTTGAGGCTTCCTTTCCACATTCTCATTATTGCCCTAGGGTAGAAACGGGGGCATCTCAGACATCAAATTCTCATCCATTCATCGACACATAATCCACCACTTCATCCACACCCGATTCCACCATTACTAAGGTCCAGATCATTAACAAGGGATGTGGTGAGTACAAAATGCATATAGCATTGAACATGGCAACCATGCCACCCTCGCCACATACATATGGTCAACCATCTCCGCCGGTTCCAAAAGATGAAGATAAGACAATCACCCTCAATGCTCCAAATGTGGGGTCTAGCACTTTCCACTCTCTTGGATTATGATAAGATACACCCGAAGAAAACATTAGCCAGTGGGTGTACCATGAAGAACCTGAACCATCTCCCCCCTTAAAAGAATACTTCCAGGAGGCTTATCCCTGGCCCTCCAATTTTGTAGAAAAACAAAACTATCAGGGGTGAGGCCTTGGTGTAGCAGAGCAAGGTTGACGACAACCAATAGAAGCTACTATCTGTCCAAAGAATATGGGCTTGGGATATGATACTAAGAAAAAGGGTCCTATAGCATCATCTAGTACTTCTAACAATGTTAGTATAGACGGCGGTTCCATCGAGGACATTCCAGAGGAGGAGTCCATCATACATGCATATGATGACGTTGATCACATTGACCTCCCTACCATGTTTGAATGCCTATCCATTTTCACCATCACCTTCTCCCTTAAACACCCAAAACTTATAGACTATTACCTACAAGGTACCGTAACTCTCAACACCTTTCCCTCAATGGACCAATATGTGCACCTCATCGGATTGGGGGAAGATGAATGCCCTAGTTGCAAAAATAAAAAGAAACAAAATCAAAATGTGTCACCTAGTGAAAACCTCCCTGAGGCACTTTGTAACTATGAAATAGTAAAAAAAAAGGGTGTATCTACTAGTGAAAACCTCAAAGAGGCACTAGAAGATGGGGAGGTTCATCTTCCCCTTGTAGGAACTCAATTGTTTGGTCGATCATCCATCTTGATCGAAGAAACACAAGTAGTAATCTTGGGAACCGAAGAGACCCCCAAGATCACTTATGTGGCTAAGGCACTATCAGAAGAAAAGAAATCTACCATCACCAACCTCTTGAAAGAAGGAATCATCAACTTTTCCCAGACATACTCAAACATGCCCGACCTTGATCCAGATTTGGTGGTACATCACCTAGATGTTCACCCTGATGCAAAACTTGTTAAACAAAAGCTCAAAAAAATGCACCCTCAAGTGGCCCTATTGGTTAAGAAAGAATTAGAAAATTTGTTGGAAGCAGGGCTCATCTGACCGATTGACTACTCCAACTAGATCTCCAATATAGTCCTAGTTGCTAAACCTAGCGAAGACATTAGAATGTGTACAAACTTTCAAGATCTTAATAAAGCTTGTCCCAAGGATGACTTCCCTCTACCAAATATTGATATGTTGGTCGACCTCACCGTAGGACATGAGATGTTGTCCCTCATAGATGGTTTCTTCAGCTACAACCAGATCAAAATTTCCTCCGAAGATCAACATAAGACTGCCTTCACAACACCTTGGGGTACATTTTGCTATAATGTCATGCCTTTTGGCCTCAAGAAAGTGAGGGAAACATACCAGCAGGCTATGACGGTTATCTTCCATGACCTTATTCACATAATAATGGAAGACTATGTTGATGATTTGTTTGGAAAATCCAAAACAAGGAAAGAGCACCCCACCATCCTTAAAAAGATCTTTCAACATCTGGAACAATACAAGCTACACCTCAATCCAAAGAAAAGTGTTTTCGGTGTCACGGCCGGAAAACTCTTGGGGTTCATTGTCTCTCATAGAGGAATTGAGGTTGATCTTGCTAAGATCACAGAAATCATGGAAATGCCTCCATCCCACACCCTAAACCAACTAAGAAGTCTACAAGGTAAGCTCCAGTCCATCCAAAGATTCATTGCTCAACTCACCGACAAATGTTAGTCGTTCACACATCTCCTGAAGAAAGATACTGCATTTAAGTGGAACCAACAATGTCAACTTGGTTTTGATAAGATCAAGGAATACTTGGCACACTTGCCTATTATCATGCCACCTATCCCAAGAAAGCCCCTCCTCCTTTCTATTTTAGCTACTTCCATGGCATTGGGGGCATTATTCGCACAACATGATGAATCCTCTAAAGAATGTGCAATTTACTACATTAGTCAGACTTTGGTTGGTTATGAGCTCAATTATTCCCCTATGGAGAAGGCTTGCCTCACCATCATCTTTAGCTCCCAGAAACTCAGATACTACATGCTTAGTCATTCGGTTAAGCTAATCTCCAAAGTTGATCTGCTTAAATACCTGTTACCTAGAACAACATTGACATGCCACATGGCTAAATGGGTCATGCTACTAAGTGAATTTGACATAGAGTGCGTGGATCGTAAATCAATCAAAGGAAAAGTCATTGTGGATCAATTGGCAGATGCTCCATTAGTAGATGCCTATCCTTTGGAAACAGAGTTTCCAGACGAAGGGGTCTTTGCAATTTCGAAAGCCATCACGTGGACACTATAATTTGATGGGTCACACACTAACAATGAATCAGGAGCAGGAGTCTTGCTCGCCACCCCCCAAGGTGACTATATACCAAAGTTTATTTAGATTGGCCTTCCCTTGTACCAACAACATTGCCAACTATGAAGCTCTTCTCACATGCCTTGAGATTGTCATTCAATGACGTATCCCCCACTTGCACGTCTTTGGTGATTCCCAACTAGTTATCAAGCAAGTCAATGATGAGTTCCTAACAAAGAAAGACAAACTATTACCCTACAAACGCATTATGGATGACTTCAAGAAATATTTCTCCTCCATCCAGTTTGATCAAATACCCAGAGTTCATAATAAAGCAGTTGATGCCATGGCCACCATCGATTCTCTCCTGGACATGCCCAGAGATCGTCCTGAATGTGAGTTCCTTGTAGAACAACTGTTAATCCTTGCATACGACATCCCTACAAGTGAAATGGTATGTGATATTGTAGGTCCTGAATCCCCCTAGTACCAAGACATCTACACTTATCTGCATGACAATACCCTACCATCTGACCTCACACGAAACCAGCGAAAATCATTTATCCAACACACATCCTGCTACACCGTCATCAGTGATACGCTTTACCGACGTGGGTATGATGGAACCCTCCTCCGGTGTTTAAACAAGATCGAAGCCCGCGCCGCATTGGTAGAAGTACATAGTGGTATCTGTGGGGCCCATTCTAATGGTATGGCCCTAGCCAAAAGGATTTTAAGAGCAGGATATTACTGGCCTACTATGGAATATGATTCCTGTGAGTTCATCAAGATTTTTTTTCCCTGTCAGCAACATGCAAACCTAATTCATGCTCCCACACATGATTTATAGCCTATCACGACACCATGGTCATTTTCACAATGGGGTTTCAATTTGGTCGGCAAGATCTACCCTCCATCCTTCGACAATCATACTTTCATCATCACAACCACTGAATACTTTACCAAGTTGGTGGAAGCCATACCACTCACCCAAATTATGGGTGTTCAGATATCCAAATTCATCCTCTACCATATCCTCTGTAGGTATGGAATCCCCTCTACCATTATTATTGGCAATGGAAAGCCATTCAAGAACAAACGCATGAAATTCCTTTGTGAGACTTATCCAACATTGTTGGTCTACCCCCTATTACCCCCAAGGTAATGGTCAAGCAGAAGCCACAAACAAAACCCTAATTAAAATCTTTAAGAAGATGGTTAATAGCACTGGTTGAGATTGGCATCTCCACCTCCATCCTGCTCTTTGGGCCTACCACACTTCTATCCACACCCCTACCAGTTCCACTCCATATTCACTAGTTTATGGTTCCGAAGATATCTTGCTGATCAAAGTTGAAATCCCTTCGCTTTGTATATCTTTGAAGAACCTAATCACTGATGAAGACACCCAGGTTGCACGACTTGCTCAGTTGGAATCACTGGATGAAAAATGGGTCAAAGCCTACAACCATCTACAAGCCTATCAACACCGGCTTAAGAGAAGCTACAATAAGAAGGTTTTCCCTTTTCAATTCAATGTTGGTGACTTAGTCCTCAAAGAGAATCGACGGAATCAACAAGATCGGGATAAGAAGGGAAAGTTTGAAGCTAATTGGTTAAGCCCTTATGTCATCACTACCAAATATGGTTATGGAGCATATATGTTGTCTAAACCTTAAGGAGAGCCCCTGGAAGAACCCATCAACATCATGCATCTGAAGAAATTTTATACTTAGGTCAACTAGGGTATCCTTCCTAGTAAAATCTCAAAAATACAAAAAAAGTGAAAAATTGTCAAAACTACAAAAAAAATAAAAATAGAAAAGTCCAAAAATAGTAAAGAGAAATAATTCATCCTATGGTGAAAACAACCCCTACGTGGCAACAGGCACCATTCATATAGGGCTTAATTATTATCTACCTCGCGTCCTAGTTATTTTATGATTCACCCATCCAGACCATCCTATCGATCCTATCATTCCATCCATTGGCATCATCTAGTCGCTTGGTATATTTTTGGTTGAGCATTGGACGAACATCATCTGCTATCTAACATCCTGAGCTTTTATCCTAATCTGAGCTTGTGTCCCCTCGTTTTTTTTGTTTTCGTCTAGGTCGTTCATCATGTCGGTCTCCATCTAGATCCCATCTTATCTTTGGTGAACTACATTGCCCTTATGCTTTCACATAGGCAAGGCCGATCATTTGATCCACCCCCAGGGATTTTGTTGTCTGTCTAGTATGTCCCTCTTTTTGGTTTTGTCTTTCCTATCTTTGGCAAACTACGTTGCCCCTGCGCTTTCACGTAGGCAAGGTCGATCACTTGATCCACCCCTGGGGATTTGTTTATTTTCATCTCCCTATGTTTGTCTTGTCCATCTTGTCATTGGTCATTCATCCTAGGAGAACTACGTTTCCCCCGCGCTTTCACGTAGGCAAGGCCGATCATTTGATCCACCCCTGGGATATTTTGTTCTTCATCATCTATCACCATTGTTCTCTTTCCAATCTTATCCATCATGTGTATTTCATCCTTTTCAAACTGCATTGCCTTTGTGTTTCCACGTAGGCAAGGTTGATCATTTGATCCACCTCGAAGGCTTTCCTTTTCTTTTGTGGTCGATCTGCCCGATCGACATCCTCCATCATCTATCTTCATGGTCTTCTTTATGCTTTTACCCATGATCTTTTCCTAAACTATGGGGGCTTTGTGCTTTCATGTAGGCAAGGTTGATCTTTGATCAACCCTTGAGCCCCTAGGTCTTTAGGTTTTTTTAGTCTTGTGTCGTGTTGTCAAGGTATGTCCTTATCTAGCTGGTACTTCACAAATGGAATTCATTCGTGTCTCAAGATTTGATCGATTCTTGAATATCCTACATCATTATTGATCTTTTAGTTTAGCATCCATCTTTGATCTCAACAGGATGTATCCTTCCTAACAGACCAAATCAACCCCATCCATCATCTTGATCCTATGGCAAATGATGTTTTAAAATTGATTGCAATTTTTTGATACTTTTGGTTTTGTTTATCATTTGAACCCCCTATCATCACTCACCAAGGCTGCCATAATCTCTCATATTATGGTGTGTTTTGACTAGTTTACATAGGGGCATATCTTGTTTTTTCTCTTTTGTTTGTTTTTTTCCTTGTTGTCCCACATAGTACCCACCAAGACCCCTGAGGTCTTGCATTATGCTGGGACATCCTTTTGTGCTTGTGGTTATCTCAATACCTAGCTTGACTAGAGTCATTGCAACTTTGGGGTATTGGGATAGCCTTCTTTTTTATTGTGTTTGTTTATGCATTAGACACTAATTCACCTTGGTCCATATACCATGGTATCTGGTGTCTTATGCGACAACAAAAATCAGTGCTCTGAGGATGGTAAATTGCATTGGGATTGCATTTCATTTCTCCTTTGTTGCCTTCATCCTTCCTTTCCCATGACTTAGGATTTTGGTTGTGCAAACAGTGTTTCCTTCCATCTTCCCCTTTCTTCTTATAAGTCTTGTGGTTCTTGACAGGTGTGGTTACACATCATCACATCCTTCATTTCCATCATTATGCAGGCCCCTATTTACATTCTAGGTTCATTAAATTGCATGAACATAATCATTTTAAGTTGTGCAGGTTAATTTTAACTAATTATCATATGCATCTTAAAATTGATTTATTAGCACATTCACTTTAGTTCATATCATTAGGTTCATTTTCACATCCATAACATCATAACATTATACATATCACATCCTGCATCACAAGTGTTAAGACATCAAGCATATCATAATGAATAATACACATAGAAATAATCATACTTCATCCATCACATCCTACACCATCAATGCTAGGCATCAACATAATCATACATCCATCTAAGCATATACATAAATCCATATAGGCATATCCATACATTGCATCATAATACTCATCCATCATAAAACCATAAACATGCATGAGCATAAATAAATCATCCATAACATAAGCATAACTGAGCTCTCGCATATCATATCAAAAATCAAAATACAATGTCCATCACACGATCCATATCATGTCCATCATAATCATCAAAATACATATACATCATATGTCATCAAAAAAAAGTACGAGTACAAAGCTATGGCTTTGCTCTGATCTCTGCTACTCTATAATGTGCCCCATCCTATACCTATCAATAACCGGGATCATATCCCTCTGATCCTCTAAGCCATGAGCTGCCTACGTCTGATCGTTGTGGTTAATCTGGTACTGGCCCTCTGCATGGAGGTGTCTCTCTCATGCTACTATACCCCCAGGTATGTGTCCCTGCCAACTGGGATGGCCCTAACATCTGTGGTGGCGCTCGAACATAGGTAGGTACCCGTTGTACAGGATTTGACACTGTTGTGTAATAGGAACACATATAGTAGTTCGCCTCTCTCATATACTCATCCTGCTCGACCGCCTACAGTCGAGTTGAGTCTCGCTCTACTTTGTATTTGTCCCAAAATCCACAAATGGACCTCCTCTCCTGGGCCCATGCACTTCACGCTAATTGTAGCTGCTCAATCTCTACTCCCATCTGCGACACATGGTCCATGTCCATGTCCCTCTTCTCCCACATAACCTAAACCTCTACCCCTAGATCACCACCTTGTGTTGTCGGTGCCTACCTCTATGATGCATCTCTCTCCATAGCCTATACTTGTTCCACTATTGTATCTCTCTCCCCCTGCAGGACTTGCACCTGTGACTATAAGGCATCCCTCTCAGTCTCCATCACCTGTATCTGAGCCCCCATGGTCTCCTCCCTCTCCTGCATCAATCCTATATCTCCCACTATCTCCTCTACTACCTCCACCCTGTCACAGAGCTCATCTCACTCCTACCTCAACTCCCTCCTCTCTCTCAACAATCCCTCTACTTGTCTCCTCATATTCTCCATAACCCTCTCTACCTTTGCCAGTCTTGCTATCGATATCTGCTATGTCGATCCTCCCGACTCTCGTTGACCCCCTGCCTGCAATACCATCACGGTAGCCTCCAATCCGTCCCTCTCCCATCTTGCTACATCCCCTGCCTCATGCTCCCTCGATACCTCTCCCTCTAAATGTGTCACCTCAGCTTTTAGCTTGCCCACCTCTGCTCACAACTCCTCTATCTCTACCCACAACCTCTCTCCCTCCCTCTACATCTTCGTCTCATGCCGCAAAAATGCATCAGCCACCACCTAAAACTCCTTCTCACTCTCTGATAGCTGGGCTCACAACACATGCACCTCCGCCTCTGAGTCTCTCAACCTCTTCTCGACGATATGTAATTTTGCCTCTGCTCCTCTCAATCTTGTGACCAGACCTTCTGCTACCGGTGGCATCATTGCCAAGGGATGAATATCATGTATCTCTATGTCCATCACCTCTACTCCCCCCTCATCCCCTATGTACATCGCCTCAGCCTCATCCCCCTCCTCCACCGCCTCTACATCATGTCTCTCCTCCTCGAGCTCCACCCACGCCCTTCATCTCCTCCTCCTCTTGCCTACCCTCCGCTGACCTACTGCCTCATCCTCCTCTAGCTGCCCCTAGCACTCTCCTCCCCCATCCTCTTGCTCTACCTGCCTCAGGCTCTCTCTGTTGATCTCCTCCTGCTTGGGCTACCCCTGCCCCTCTCCTCCGCTGCCCCCCGGCCTTGCCTGCCCACCATCTCCCCCTCCCTCTTGCTAATCTAGCCTCATCCTCCAGTCCAAATCCTAATGCCCCTATGATCGACACCTCTAGTGTAATCCATGCAAATCGGTGTTGTGCAAACTAGGTTGTATATCTCATAGTGATCCCTGCATCTACCAATCCCTCAGCACTCTCTAGGTACTCTACTAGCTCTCGCACTAGTTTCACCCAATGCTCTCATGCCAACTCTGCTGAAATCGCATCACCCCATGGTCGCTCTCGTGTAATCTGTCTGAACATATCAAGGGCACCTAGAATATCCTATACCAGCCCATATTGCCTCGTCACTCGATCTGGCTTGTATGACTCTACTGTCTGAGGCTCTCTCCCAACTATATAACGAGTCATGAAGTATCCCTTATGCCTAGCCTCATCCTTCCTCCATCTCCTAAAAAGTCGTGTCATATATGACCTCCACACTATATCCTCCTCCTCCAAATCATCAAACAACCTCCTCCACCTATCTAAATCTTCTGCACCCCGATATCAAAAAACTCAGTCATACTCTGCACCGTACCAATAGGCCACCGGAAATGTCATATCCTCCTGACCCACTCTCACCACATATGGCCTGACCAGACTGATGTGCTCCCAGGCCCACACCTGCAACAATGTCACATGACACATGCTAAGCGACCCTCGATAACAAATCATGTGTATATCTCTGTATAGTTGTGCAAGGATGCATGGACCCCATGCGAACTATCCATCCCTCCCCTTGATAATATGTCGAATAATCTCCATGTAGCTAAGGTTGCAGAATCTCCCACTCTTATCTGGTATGAGTATCCCACTAATCAACATGCAAAGATACAATGACAGTGGTGGTACTCTCAACTCCAAACACATGTCCAATGCATTCTTCTCCATCGACAGGTCCTCTCACCTAAACATGACTCATATAGTATGATCCAATGCCTCTCCCTCTTATCTCAGCTCACTCACCATATGCCCTGCTATGGGCAATCTCAATATCCGCCAAACATCCTCCAATGTCACTGTCATCTGTCCTATCGGGAGATGGAATGTCAACGTCGTTGAATCCCAATGCTCGATCAAGGCTATCAGCATCGCTCAATGTGCCCTAATGGATGGATACCCTAATAGGTGCAGTAGCCCTACCTAAGCCAAAGCCTAATGATCTGCTCTAGTCATCGCTTGTTGTGTTGTTGCCAACACTTCTGATCTCCTCTCATGTGTCTACAAGTTGTCGAACCTTTGCAGTCACACCACACAACCTATCAGTCACCACATCTTTCCCTTTATTTCTTTCCTAGCCCCGGGTGCCTTTTCGCACTAACTTTTCCTAACACTCTTCCTTGGGATACTTTTCATAAGTTATCTCTCTTCTTTCACTTTTCTTTCCCCTCCATGCACTTGGTGTATCCCCTTTTTTGGGCGCAACCGCCCCTTGGGGCATGACCGCCCTTTCTAGGCACGACCGCCCTTTGGGGCGAGGTCACCTCATTGGGGCGGGACTGCCCTGCCAAGGCGCGACCGCCCCGGTGGGGCGTGGCCGCCCCTCTCAGGGGTAGGGCAGCCCTACCCAAGTGCGTCCGCCCCTTTTTGGGGCGGGGCCGCCCTTTTGTGAGGCATGACTGCCCCTATGTGGGGCAAAACCCCGAGTTTGTTCCTCTACCTCTAATAGTTTTTCTTTACAAACCATTTTCCCCCCCCATCACTATGTGACATTTTTCTCTAGCCATTCAGCGAAATTAATTTTTGTTTTCTACCCATTTTTCTAACCTACTTCTACTCCCAAAC
The DNA here is from genome assembly GCA_007115665.2 of Sequoiadendron giganteum. Classification (NCBI taxonomy): domain Eukaryota; kingdom Viridiplantae; phylum Streptophyta; class Pinopsida; order Cupressales; family Cupressaceae; genus Sequoiadendron; species Sequoiadendron giganteum. The sequence continues at coordinate 195,328,136 of CM021100.1, read as the reverse complement.
CCACATTTTCAAATGGCATTTTACCTACAAACATATCTCAAAAAATGTTAAAATCACAAAGGGGGGTTTGAAGCTAACCTAGCATGGGACCGCGCGCTCATGATAGAGGCTCTGCATCTCATCCTCGCAATGGATGATGTCATCCTCCTAATCCTCCAGCATCTTCTCTCCCTTTCTCTTCCCTCTTCTCTCCTCTCTTTCTCCACTACTAGTTGTCCAAATGAGGAATAGTAATTCTAAAATTCCTATTTAAAATTTCCCCCCTCTTTTTAAATAAAGAGGAATTTTTTTCCTCTATTTAACTTTTTCTCCTCTAATTAATTCACCAACTTCTTGAGGCTGCCATTTGCGCTATGCCTGTTTGTTTGACTCTATTTCAAAATCCATTCTTCATGGTTTTTTAAGCTCTATCCAACGGTGCCTTCCATTTTTTCATATCGAGACGTCGCCCGAGGCCCCTTTTCCTTCCCCTACCGCCCTCTCGAGGGGGAATACCCTACCCAAATCCATTCAAACCTCCTTCTTGGTCATTTTCCCACGAGATTGGGGCATCTCTTCTCACTTCCCTCCATTTGAGTAGCTCACGTAACCTCTCTCGCACTGGGGAATCTTTTTCTAGTCACTTCCTCTATAGAGTTATCTACATTTTATTTTTCTTTGAAACACTATTATTATAACAATATTTGGAAGAGGGGCAAAATGTAGACATCCAAATTTGATCCTTTACATAAGGACAAATGTATTCCTGTCATTCATCCATTTTATCAACTTAATTAAATCATTTATTTAATTAATGTTCCCCTTCTCCCTAACATCCCTAAGGTATTTAATCTAATTAATTAAATACTCTACCATTAGCCCATTTCCTCTCTCAATTAAATAAATCAATCAATTTATTTCATTTAGTCAATTATCATTTTCAATTTTAAATTCATTCTTTCTCTCTCCTTGTCCCATCCTCCATTACCTTTCCAATAATCTAGGTTAATCTAATTAATCCCTCATTAAGATGTGCAAATCCTTAATTAGGATTAATGTCACATCCTCCATATCTATTCACTTGCTTCTAATTTTCATTAATTATCTTAATCACCTGTTTGCACAATCCTAATCCTAATCACTTATCTTTTTCTAACATTTCATTAAGTCAACCTTTCATGGTACTTACCTTATTTGGTTTGACCCCTTCCCCATGTGAATTAATAATTCACACTTATTGCCCCCATGCATTTGTCTTCCCCATGACCTCTCAAAGGTCACATCAAATACATGGACAAAGACCTCCTTTTGGGAGAATCTTCCTTGTCCATTGGTTTCTTCCAAGCAAGTGAATTGAAAATTCACTGTTATTCTTCCAATGCCTTCCCCATTCCCCATGGTGACAAGGGTGGACTTTCTAAAAGTCATCACTTGTCACTTTCAGCCCCATATGGAGCCAAGGAATACCTTTTTGGGAAAATCTTCTCCCATCCTTGGGACCACATGGCCTTTTCCATGTCACTTTATACCCTTTCCATCTCACCATGCCTTTGGCCACTTCATCTGCCACATGGCGAGATGTGAGGGCTTGTGAGTCTTCAACTCACCATAGCCCTCTATCTTGGCCATGGTGGCTCAATCTTGATCATTGAATCCTTTAGAGAATTCAAATTCATCTATAAATACCTCCCTTTTTCATTCATTAAGGGACCTTATGACCTTCATGCATTATTATCAAACTTATGCTCTCAAGCCACTTTGCATTCTAGCCATTGTTATTGCAACTCTCTTACATCTTGCATTTTGCATCCTAGCCATTATTACATTCATCCACCCTCATTAATCACCCAACTACCACTACCATCATTGCAAACTTTCCATCAAGGAGTACACATTATCAACCATCAAAGGGCCAACCAAAGATCAACTCAAAACAAGGTAAAATCTGTTGTTTCTTTATCTTTATTTTGTGTGAGTTAACATAGCCCTATCTTGAGGTGTTAGGTTTCATTTGCTTCTCTTGCATTCTATTTTGTTTTGCATTTCTAGACTAGGAGATTTCACATGATCACACTTCTAGTAACTATTTTTTCGTTCAGTACGTTAGTTTTTGGGTCCACACTCCACCACACTACATGATCTCTCTCTGCACTTTTAACCATGGGTTGATGTCTATCAGATTCTGTGATGTTTTGTGAAATATCCTGGAAGTTATGCATGACAAAGTTTAACTTTATGTATCTCAATCATTTCTTTGTTTGGTATATTAGTGTGGGAGATTCCACATTTCCTTGAAAAGAATTATTTTGTGCTATGGTTCTAAAGGTAGTCTCACTAATGTCGATGAAGTGTGAAACTAAAGGAAGATCAAATCTAGACGCCGCTTGTATGAGAAGAGTATGCATGATTGAAAGTTTGTGATTAGGTCCATTCTTGGCTGACCTAATACATCATATGTGTTGTAAAGATTAAATATACATTGTGGATGTTAGTTGGATCTATTTTAGGTCCGTGACAACCTAAATTATGCATCACATGTTTGGTCTAAGTGTGAAGATAATTTTGAATCATGTGTGAAGCTGACAAAGCTATTTTGAATTGTTTTTGTTTACATATAATTAGGCCGACCTGATTGATGTGTGCAGATGTAATTCGGCATATATATATATATAATGAGACATTTTAGAGTTGAGATGACAAGAAGGGTGTGTAAGGAATGGCATATCAATGTGAGTGATCTCATATGATGTGAACATGTGAATTTAGTGGTGAGAGATCATGATAAGAGCAGAGTTGTTGAGCGACTGCTAAGCAAGGCAATACTTTGTATTCAGAGCTTCAAATGAACTGAAATACAACACAAGGGAGGAGCACTTTGTATCAGTTCATACTTTGGAAATGAGTCATTTTTGTATTGTGTTTAACTCTGGTTGTGAGCTTTATAAGGACGATGTTTCTTGGCAGTGAGCCCCTATAATATACTATATCCAAATATAATATATTGTGAGCTAATCCTCACCATGGTTTTTTCCTTTTTGGGTTTTCCACGTAAAAATCATGGTGTTCTTATGTTATGTTACTTTGTGGATGTCTCATGCTTTCATTCTTTATTTTTGTTAATGTGTTTTGGTGATTGGATAAGTTGTGTTCAAAAGTTTAATAGAATACTGATTCACCCCCCCTCTCAGTATTCTGGATGTTCAACAATTGGTATCAGAGCTTGGTTCCTTCATAAAATCCTAATAGCTTGAGGAAGATCTTGGAAGTTTGAACACATGGCTAACAAAAAGTGTCATATTCCTCCAGAAGAAATTTTTGCAATTGAATATGAATATGACTGCATATTTGACAAAGAAGAACTTAAGGTTGCTCTTGAAGATCTTGATAGAGTTGAAACTGAGAAAAAAAGTCTAAAAGAAAGCCTAGGAGAAGCAAATGAATGCATCAAAAAATTGAGAGAGCAAATCAAGAAGTTTAGAGAAAGGCATAGGGAAGTCAATGTATAGTTGAAGCAAGCAAATGAAGAAATCATCGGATTGAAAGTGCAAATGGAAGAAAAGGGAAGGATTGAGGAATGTCTGAATGCAAGACTGAAGAATGCTCTAGACTTGAACAAGAAGTGGTAAATCTCATATTTGATCTGGAAAATGAAAGAATACATGAGGAGAAATTCAAAACAAGCACCACAATGCTTGATGAATTGATTGCAATACAAAAATCCTCTAAGGAAAAAGGTGGTTTGGGACTTGAAGAAGGACAAATTTCAAAAGAAAATCAAACACCTACCAAGATTGATAATCAAAAGAAGATTCAAGGTAATAGGAGAAAATTCAAAAATCAAAGAAGCAATACTGGAATACCTTCTATCAGACAACCAAATGCTCAAAGGTACCCATCTTTCTATGGTATTTGTTTTTCATGCAATAAATTTGGACATAAGGCAATAGAATGTAGTAGTAGAATGAATCAGAATGTTGGATCCTTCTCTGGACAATGTTTTGCATGCAATAAATTTGGACATAAAAGTACTGAGTGCAAAAGTTAGATGATGAATAGATATAATAATCGGATAATGTTTCAATCTTTCAATGGCTACTGTTATACATGCAATGTATTTGGACATAAGGCAAACTAGTGAAGATCAAGGATGAATAGAAGTCAGAGAAGTGTTGTGTGCTACTTTTGCAACAAGCCTAGACATATTTCAAGAGTTTGCAGAAGCAAAAATAGAAGACAATCTAATCTAGTAAAGAGGAATGAACCTGTGAAGAGAACTGATCCTAGTGAGGTTAAGAAGGAAATGGAAAGGATATTGAGAAAAAAAGAAGAGTTTGAGAACAAAGATAAATTAGGTACTTCAAATGCATATGTGCCACCCTTTGGTGCAGATAATTCACTTGAAAATTAAACCAAGGCATGGGCATAGGGGGAGCAATAACAAAAAATTCTTATAGCCCTTGGAAATATGAGGTGTCAAGACATGGCACAAAGATATATCATGGAAGAGGAATTTCTAAAGCTATATAAGAAAGTTGCAGAAGAAAATATTGCAACGCAACAATTTGCAGAGCTTGGAAAGATGTTTGTACACACAATTCTAGGAGCATCAACTTTTTGGTCTGAAGCATTTATTGCAAGGATTAGGTCAAATCAGAGAGTTAGATTCATTTGTGCAAAGGAAAATTCATTTATTCCAAGGCATCCGAAGAAGAAACGAAGAAGAAAGAGGTGAAGAAAGTTTCAAAGCATCATCTGAAAGTTGAATATCAAGACCCTGGTTCGCAGAGCTATTCAAGAGGTATTTTCACAAATCCTGCACACTTTTGTCCTCTGGAACAATTCTTTGGAAGAAATTTAAATATAATGGAATTACCAAAAGTAGTAGACAATTCACAAAGACCACATCCTATACTTAAGAGGCATTCTACTAGAGTATTGTTGGATGATCCCTTAGGTGCATTCTCTTGCACTCCTATTGGAGTTTTAGCTACTAAAGATATTAATGCATATATTCATGAAAAAATTGAAGAGGTTTCACCTGGAAGATTATTAGTTTTATGGACAAATGAACTGGGAGAAAATGATGATGATGCCCTAAAACCTAAGTACAAAACCCTAAGTGACAAAAGATTGGATATCTAGGGAAAGTTTCCAAATTTTGAAAATCAAGAGAGATACATAAGAATGGTACTAAGCAGAATTCATGGAGAATCCATATGGATTGATGGCCCTCACTCAATAACAAAGGGATAAATTAAGGAAGTTACTGGTTTGTAGTCCACTGAACCAGTTCTTGATCAGAAGTCGGTTGATACAAAGGATATAGTGGAGAAAACCAGTGCCACTCTTGAACAATAGGAAATTACAATAAACTCCATTACAAACCCGATGGTTAGATTTGCAGCTATACTTATTGGTAAGAAAATTTATTGGTCAAATAGTTTGGGCACTATCCATCCCATTGCAGTTCATATGGCCCTTGATATGTTTGAGAACAATGCTCACTTGGGAGAAAATGATGATGATGCCCTAAAACCTAAGTACAAAACCCTAAGTGACAAAAGATTGGATATCTAGGGAAAGTTTCCAAATTTTGAAAATAAGGAGAGATACATAAGAATGGTACTAAGAAGAATTCATGGAGAATCCATATGGATTGATGGCCCTCACTCAATAACAAAGGAAGAAATTAAGCAAGTTACCGGTTTGTGGTCCACCGAACCAGTTCTTGATCAGAAGTCGGTTGATACAAAGGATATAGTGGAGAAAACCAACGCCACTCTTGAACAACAAGAAATTATAGTAAACTCCATTACAAACCCGGTGGTTAGATTTCCAGCTATACTTATTGGTAAGAAAATTTACTGGTCAAACAGCTTAGGCAGTATCCATCCCATTATAGTTCATATGGCCCTTGATATGTTTGAGAACAATGCTCACTATGACCTTTGTGAGTTGCTTCGACAACAACTAATGAAGAACCTAAGAGACATTAAGAAAAGGAAGAAGTGTACATTCTAGTATGGAACACTGGTACTTTGCCTATTGTTCTACTTCATGAATGAAGTACTAGTGATTAGACAAGTAAATTGGAAAAATGCAGAGCTAGTTGCACATCAAATAGAAAAGTACATGAGAAATCTTGGAAGTTTGGTTGCTCAGGAAGAGGCCCTTGTTGCCTTCTTTGGGTTATTTCAAAGTAGAATGGATAAGAGAATGAGGATTCCCAAAGAAGTGGTAAAGAGATATTCAAGAGACATTACCTTTCTTGTCCCCACAAACTTTTTCTTTATTGAAGCTATCAAACATAGAACCATTTGGATTTCATAATTGGATTATGAAGTATCTAAAGATGAATTAGTTACCTATGCAAAAGCTCTTTTGGGAAATCTTGAAGATTCTGACAAAACAGAGGTAAGTGCAAAGGCCTTCGGTAGCCCTAAGAGAGCTAGTAAGAAGAGAAAAGTCAAAGATAGTCCTCTGGTTACTGGAGGAATCAAACAAGAAATTGTTGATATTGAAAGAGTTCATGATGTTAGTGTCAAGCCTGCTAAAGCACAAAGTTTAGATGAAGCAGTAAAATCCCTACAAGAGGTAATTCCCAGTACAAGCATTGATGTTTCATTATCTATGATAGAAAATCTAAATCTCTTGGTCAAATCCTTTAAAGAGTATGTCCTCGAATTAAAAAGACAAATTGAAGCTGAAACTGAGCCATGGGTTGAAAGAAAGAATTTGGAAAATATCTCAAAGAAATGTACAAAAGCACATCAAAAGGTCGCAAAATGCTTGAGAGAAGTGCAATAATATGCAGAAGAGGAAAAGAACATTCTGTCATACTACATGAAATGGCCAAAAATCACTTGAGGTATGAAGAATGACATGAGTACAATTTAGACTTAGATAAATATGGTTGCATGTTCTTATGATCCTGTGCAAGACAAGGATGATCAAACTTGGATCTCTATAATGGAGCTTCATGACAAATTCTTCACCCTACAGAGTCAAAGAGATGAAATGATAAAGAAAATTATGATGTTAAGGGACTTAGTTAAGGAAAAGTATATATTGGTCTCGAATGCTCTTGGTAGTATTGATAAACTCTTAGAGGTAAACATTAATCCCAGTACTCCAAAAGAAGGAGCAAAAACTCTACTAGAGCTTGAACTTCTATATAAGACTCTTACCGCAACAAAGAAATCATGGGAAGAAGGTAAGTCTAAATGGCAATCTATACTTTTCAGAAGGTTCAAAGTTTTGCATCCTTAGGGTAACTATCTATCATGATTTAACAAGTTTTTTGAATATTTTGATATATGCGCATATATACATAAAAGGCAAACAAAAATTTGGGTTGACCTCCTAAGGGGGAGCTTATGAAGTTTTGGCACAACCTTTGCTATTGATGTCAAAGGGGGAGAGATAAGAGGAAATGGGTATGATGGTAATGAAGAGGTGAGATTTCCTATTCTTATTATGCATATTGCCATCAATGACAAAGGGGAAGATTGTTGGAAGAAGGAGAAGAAGGAGATTTTTGGAAGTTTTGATTTGTTGGCAACATAGGCATGAATTGCATAATATTGCTTGATCCAATGTTGTCATTGATATCAACATTGTTATGATCAACTTAGTATGCTTTGGAAGTGCTACAAAAGATAGATGTACATAATAAGTTGGTCCAGTAAATATGGTTGTACAAGAATTTAGCTAAGTGCTTCTATTGACTGTTTTGTGGTTAATGATTTCGCTATGTGCTTTTAACCATAGGTTGATGTCTATCAAATTCAGGAAAAATCAAGATTTTGTGATGTTTTGTGAAATATTCTGGAAGTTATGCATGAAATTTTTTAGCTCTGTGTATCTCAGTCATTTCTTTGTTTGGTATATCAGTGTGGGAGATTCTGCATTTCCTTGAAAATAATTATTCTATGCTGCAGTTCTAAAGGTAGTCTCATTGATGTTGACGAAGTGTGAATCTGAAGGAAGATCAAATCTGGACGCAATTCTATGCTATGGTTCTAAAGGTAGTCTCATTGATGTCGATGAGGTGTGAATCTAAAGGAAGATCAAATCTAGATGTCGCTTGTAGTCTCATTGAAAGTCTTTGTGATTAGGTCCAAACCTGGCCAACCTAATACATGATGTGTTGTAAAGATTAAATAGACATTGTGGATGTTAGTTGGATGTATTTTAGATATGTGCCGACCTAAATTATGCATTGCACATTTGGTCTGAGTGCGAAGATGATTTTGAATCATGTGTGAAGCCGACAAAGCTATTTTGAATTGTTTTTGTTTACATATAATTAGGTCGACTAATTAATGTGTGCAAATGTAATTGAGTATATATATGAGACATTTTGGAGTTGAGATAACAATAAGGGTGTGTAAGGAATGACATATCAGTGCGAGTGATCTCATATGATGCGAACATGTGAATTCAATGGTGAGAGATCAAAATAAGAGTAGAGTTGTTGAACGACTGCTAAGCAGGGTAGTACTTTGTATTCAGAGTTTCAAACGAACTAAAATACAACACAAGGAGGTGCAATTTGTATCAATTCATACTTTGGCAGTGAGCCATTTTTGTATTGTGTTTAACTCTGGCTGTGAGCCTTATAAGGACAGTGTGTCTCGGTAGTGAGCCCCTGTAATATACTATATCTGGATATAATATATACTGTGGTTTTTCCCTTTTTGGGTTTTCCACATACAAATCCTGGTGTTCATGTGTTATGTGACTTTGTGGATGTCTCATGCTTTCGTTCTTTATTTTTGTTAATCTATTTTGGTGATTGGATAAGTTGTGTTCAAAATTTTAATAGAATATTGATTCACCCTCTCCCTCCGCCCCTCTCCGTATTCTAGATGTTCAATAGTATTGTTATTGTTGTTCTCTGATTTATGCACTACTCTCATTGATAATTTTCTTTCCAAAAAAAATCCTAGGTTAATTGTGAATAATCTAAAATTTTCAATAATTGACAAGTACTAAAATAATTTTCTTAGCTAGTGGAGGAGAAATTCTAGCCCCACCCTAAATGCACCTATTCAAAATTAAAAAGTAAGGACTCATTTATCATAGAAAGTTTCTAATTAATCCTTTAGCATTTTTTTGTCTCACAGAACCCCTACTCATAAAGCCCCTTCATATAACCCCACCCTAAAAATTGTCATCTTCTTCACAATTAAAAACAAAACAAAGATTCACTATCACATAACACTTGCTATGTCTATAACTATAACTAAGTACACTATCTACTTAACTAATTTAGATTTATTTATACTTATACACATTGCATTGGTTAGCCTAGATTAACATTAAGGGAATTTCATTTTAAACTTCGATCTATTAAGAGACATAACAACTTACTCACAATTCTTTGTTTTTCTTTGCTAATTGTTTGATAACATATGGAAGACCTAGTAAAGAAGACTCAAACACAAATATAAGATATGGAAGAAACAACAAACATTTCATTTTCTTTTGTTTCTTTTTGCCAATTTTTTGATAACATTTTTCCTCAAATCTAACCTTTTTAACTTTAGAAATGGGATTATTGATCAGTAAAGAAGACTCGAACACAAATATAAGAAATGGAAGAGACAATGAACATGCATAAACAAAAATAAATGATGGATTGTAACGTTGTTAAGGACATTATAAGTAAATTTTGTATTCTATAAGCATTCAAGGTGGCAGCCTTCAACCATTGTAGATGTACTGAAACCGATCAATTTAAGGCCAATGAGAATGATGCTTACCATTGAAATGACAACAATACCATGCAAGGAAAACTTCTCTTTGTTGAGAATATTCAATATCAAGCAATCAGGAAAAATTAAGGGAGCTCAAGACGATTAATGGAATGCTCAAGAATGCCGCCAAAATACAAATAGTTGCCCAACCTTACTCCAGCGGTAATAAGTGGTCTTTTAGAGTCAAAGAAAGCAATGGGTTCTCCATTCTCATTCAAGTTCAGAATGGCCCCTTTCTTAAACAACACATATGGGTTTATGGTACTCCACATCCTCACCAAAATATGCCTCAATGCTGGATATTTGACAGTCAGATCCCATAGCAAGGTTCGTCTCTGCAGAAAAGAAAAAACTGCATTGGGCACTGGTAAGAGATAAAAAATAGGATTTCAAAATATATTATAATAAAAGTGCATGATCTTGTCAGTTGTGGCATAATGTGATGGTTAAGTTGTGGTGTTGTTCTTGTCATCAAAGTTCAAACTCCCCAGTTGTTATTGTTGAATGTCTATACAGGAGATGAGGTCTTCATTTGTGACTTCAGTAGTTCATAACTCCAGGTCAAAAGCGTTTAGCCCCTAAGAATGCATGAACAGGGGAAATTTGTTTCCTCCCTCTATCTAAAGGTCAAACACTATTGATAGTCGTGCATTATGCACATGAAGGAAAGGCAGAGAGGCTCTGCAACCAGATGATGGGAGAAACCATTAACGTGCATCTCTATAGCCTTAGCCACTTGGATATGTTGTTGTGCATGGTGTTGAAAGGCGAAACCTCTCCTCCTCCCTTGATCTAGAGTTCCAGTTCTATTTTGGTGGTTAAGCATTATGCGTGTTAGGAGAAGGCTATGTGGCTTGAACATGGGAAGATTAAGAATGGCCTAAGCTTGCAGGACATGCTGACGTACATAGTATTGGGAGGGAAAGTCTCTATCCTTCTTTCTCGGTCTAAAGTTCAAATCCTTCTTCTGTGATCAAGCCTTATACGCACGATGGGAAGGAAAAGGGGGTCCCGGTCAACAACAGGGAGATAGGAGATAGTGTTTATGCTCTCTTATGGGCTAAGTTTGTAGGACATGTTCATGTGCATTTGCTGATAAGAGAAGTATTTCTTCTTCTCTCTCAATCTAAAGGTCAAGTGATCTTTGATGGTTAAGCTTATCTGCATGAGTGGAAGGCAGAAAGGCTCAACCACAGGAAGATAGGAAATGAAATTTGTGTTCCTATATCCTCATCTTGTCCTAATAGTGTTAACAGGGATGCCTCTGTTCTTTCCCCTTGATCTAAAGGTGAGTGCTGTTTTACCAGTCTAGCCTTATGCACATGTAGGAAAGGCAGAGGGATTTGAACACAAGAAGATATAGGAGGGAAAATTTATTTTCTTTAATGGCCTAAGCTTGCAAGGCATATTGTTCATGTTTTAAGACTAACGTAAAGGTTATGGTGTACAACCATTTGTTGTAGCAAGATTTCTGGGATTTTAAAAAGAAGAATGAAGAAAGGATAATGGCAGAAATATATTTACCCCAAGAAGACCAATCCAGAAGGTGCCTTCTGCATCTACTCTAACATTATCAGGAATTCCAGGTAGATTTTCTATGAATGTTTCAATTTTCCCTGATTTCTCTCCTTTTAGCCAGTATTTCCTACACCTGAAAACAAAAGTTTCACAGAAAACCAGGAAGTCCTCTTGGGCAGAGAGAGCAACTCCATTGGAGAAGTAAAGGTCCTTGAGCAGAACAGTCGCAGTTTTTGTGGTGGGATCGAATTTGATCAGCCTTCCATGAGGACGATATTCAAATATCTCTAACTCAAATTTTGCAGGGCTGTATTTATAGGTAGCATCTGTGAAGTAAATCACTCCATCTTTTGTAACATCCACTCCATCAGGCATCCTGTGAAAAAAAGAGATGTCACTTTTTAAATTGGTCGCATATTTCATTATGAAAATTTCAAACATTTTATAAATGCCGTGCAGGGAATTAGATAAAAGAATTCATACCACATGTTTTTCAGTGTACAACTTTATATTGCCCGTTAATAAGAGGATAAGGTTGTTTCTTAGGACACAGCAGGCCAGATGACAATTTGGAATAGAAACCCCCTAGTAAAACCCTACAAGGGGATTTCTTTGCGAATATTTTATGTTATAAATATATATTTCAAATTTTGTGCAGGTAAGCTCACCTCGTTACCAAGCTTGGGAGTGAACTAAACCTTACCGATCCATGTAGATCAGCAAAGGTTAAACCTCTGCTTAGGAGAGGGTTCCAAGCCAAAACAGAAGCATGTTACTGAAAATGGGTTAAACCTCTGCTTGAGAGAGGCTATAGAGTCACATCAATGAATACCCCAATTTCATTTTTTCATATGGATTTATAATTTGAAGTACAATGACATCCGTTCAACTCCTTTGAACGCTGTGCGAAATGAAAATTGATTTTTTGCAGTTTGGCTAGCCCATTGCACAACCACAGACAACCTTCATTTTTTGGCCATAGCATTTTGGGTAGCCAGTATTTTTTATCCTTGACAATTTGGCTAGGTCATACTGTCATAGTTTAGAGAACCCTACATTGTTGTGGTTTGGCAATATTCACAACCAAAAAATTCACTTTTGATTTTGATTTGGGCAACTTAGCAGTGACTGGTATTGTTCCTCTTTGGACACAAAGCTAATTGGATATCATATAAATCACTGATAAATACTAATTAGGTGATCCTAAGTGACAACCACTCTTTTTTTCCAGTATAACTGCGACTCTGCCCCACTCAACTGCATAATGCTCTATGATTTTTGAGTTTGAACAGCGAATAATTCCTTACGAAGAGCCCCAAAAGGATTAACTTAGCCATTTAGAGTCAGTAAGTCAACATGTTTGGAAAAAAGATTCCAACGGTTGATTTGGGAATTTATTCAGCCCAGCTGCTCCTGATCCTATTTATGTAATACCTTCACACTTTCCTACCATTTACCTAAATTTTCAATATAAGATTATTAAGGACAATACAATCATAAAAAATAAATATCAAAGTAAATTTTCAACATGATGAGCATATCTATCATGAAAATACATATAATTGGCCTGACTAAATGAGAGCTCATGATGATTATATTGAAGACTTCGGAAATTAGTATTACCCTATTGAGGGGGTGTTACAATTGAAGGTGATTGAGGTTGAAGTTTTGAAATGTTGGTTCGCTTCTTTCTATGTTTATAGGAATGGAACAGTGGCATCTACTTTCATGCTTTAACTTTAAATCTGACCAAACAGCAATTTTTATAAACTCGTGAGCATTTGTCTAGTTATGGTCTATGTATTTCAGTTTGAAAAAAAAAACTTAACAGGGTAACTTCCAAAGAAAGAAAAATATTGTTTCACAATGTATAGACGTGTATTAAGTCATTACAGAAAAAAAGAAACGAAAAGAAAGAGTATTGAGCCACTATGGTCCTTTTCCTCTTTGGGAATTAGGCCCATCTTATCTAGTACTTTTCCTTTCGGTGAGCATTAATTTCCTTGCTCTGAGGACTGTTGTTCCAACAAATTCAATTTTGAGTTTCAGCTGGCTTCTCTTTCTATGTATTGGGTCAGTCAAACTACAAACATGTACAGATATAATAGGTAAATAAAAATGAATTGAACAGAGTTTCCTAAATACATGTATGTTTGAAAAATAAAGGGTTCTGCCTGCTTCTTCACTTTTGTATGGTTTTGACAGCGAATAAACTGTTTACCAATATTATAGGAAGATTGTTGCATTCGTTGCATCTATAAATATGCAAATATGTGAATGAATAAAGCATTGAGCGAGTGCGTGTTCACTGTTCTGTTCTTTGAATTCTGTTTGTTTCAAGAAGCAAAACAGATGAAATAGAAGGAGGGGAATTGATATAATATCACATACTTGAATTTTGATCCGCCAGCCTCGTTGCACAAGACCTCCACATTGTCTTTTGTCACATTCAGTAAGCCCTAATATAATTTTTACAAGGAAACCATGAATCTTCAATTCAAAATTTTAAAAGCATGAAAATACTACCTTTAAGAGATGGTATATAAAACACAAACATAAAGAATACCTCTTGAGGATGGTAAGGCATGGATATATAACACATGTAATCTCCATTTAATAGGAATTAACTTTTAAAACATAATATTCACTTCTTAAACATAATTCTCTGCATCAAATTACTTTTAAAACACAGCAGAGAACATTCTAATTCTTGGGACATGTAAATGTATATGCCTAATTAAACAGTTCAAATACACTGAACTACTGCTATACTTTTGCAGAACATTACCATTAATACATAGTAAATAACATGTACAAGATAAGTAGCTTACCTTACGCAGTTCACACACAATGAGCTCCTCATTCTTACCAACCGCCACACCCAAAGGCCGCCCCCCAACAAATGTCCAATTTTCCACCCTCCCTTCATCAAACCAAACCCGCTTAATCCACCCATCCTCACATCCAGTGAAAAAGGACTTCTTTTCTCTGTCAAGAGCTAAATCTTCTGGCCCGTGCAGCAGCCCTAAACCTATCTTTTCTGCCTTTTCAAGCCTCTCATTGGGAGCATAAATACCATCTTTCATGGGAGGGGAAGGCAAAAGACTTATGGGGGCAGGATCAATTTGAGATGTTCTTACCAAGTAATTCCATGATGCTGCTGAGGCCAAGCACAGAACAGCCAATAAGGCTGCACCCTTCACTTGGGCTTCTCCCATCTCAATTTGACTCAACGTTTTTTCTTGTGTGGTGTTGCTTCACATTGAAGTCCTCACAAAGAGCATGGTTGTAATAGACTTTTTATAAGGCACTGCATCTACTTAGTTAACCTCTGCCATGTTGAATTCTAAGTAAAGAACTGACCACTATGAACATGCTTTTCCTGTTGTCTGTTTTATAATTTAAAACAGTATTGAGAATAAAAATTGTTTATGCTAAATAGCTCTCTTAATCGTAAGAATAGGTCAGCAAGTCCTATTGTTTATGCTGGTCAATGTTGGAGGAAGATAATGGGGGTTGGTGCACCTAATAACCTGTTATTACCCAATTAGTTGAAAATTATTTTCTTTTAATTTCTACAAGGTAATTAGTACAAATTAGTCATGGCCCCACTCTATTGACACATAACAACTAAGGATTGACCAAATACTTGCAAGCTAAATTGACATTCTTTAGAGTCCGTGCTATATTTATTTTGTATTTGATTAATTAAAAAGTTGAGCTTAAATTGACATGTGCTAAAGAATCATTGATTTGTACTTGGTTATTATTTATTTTTGTATGTGTATAATAATGGATCTCTATTTACAATTATGAATATCAATGCAAAGGAGCATGTGTTGTATATTTTTGGAGAAAAGTGGTATCTTATTGTAAATTCTTGCATTGTTTCATTCACTTGTTTTTATGTTGATTTGTTCCTCTTCTTAATACTTTGTTGTAGTTGTGTTCATGTTGTAGTTGCTTGTTCATGTTTGTTGTAGTTGTGTTCATGTATAAGTTGCTTCTTCTAAGATTCTCATCTTGAAAGTTGCCTCTTTTAGGATTTTTTTGTTGTATTTTTTTTATTAATAATATATACAAATTTTCAATTAAAAAATATATATTCTTAAATCATAAATTTTAATAATAAAAAATTAGAATACATCATTTTAATTAATGATAATAAAAATTAGTTGACATGTGTGAGGGTGAAAGTTGTATACATACTATTATTCCCTTTGTTTTGTGTTTGTTTTGGTTCAATTATCTTTAATCAAATTCAAATATTGCGACTAATCTAACTTTCAAATAGTAATTATTTGTTAATCTAAAATAGAAAACAATAGATATAAAGCTTTTGCAAAAAAATGTGTTTAAATGTTTATATCAATGTTTAATATCGCAATCAATGATCTACCGTTTCACCTATTCATCTTGATGATAGATCATACAGTGTAATAAAAAAACATTGATATAAAAAACTCAAAGACAATATTTTTCTAGAAATTTTCTAACTAACTATTATGTGGAAATATTATGTCTTTGAGCACAAAATGTCTCATTGACTATCTTTGGAGTTGCATTTATGGACTAGCCCAGATTAATTTTAAGGGACTTAAGGTCATGTACCTAGATATATTGACCATGCCTAGAGAACATTCAATCACACTGTCAACACATTTATTATTTTGTTCTCTTCCTGCATCAACATTTAGGACATTCTTTGCATGATTGTTTATTGTTTTAGAGAATTTATACAAAAATAGTTTACTCGTGTTAGAATAGTGTGATATTTTTTTATTTCATGAAATGAGCATTTATATCAACTATAAAAGTCTAACATGTTTTTTGAGTGAAGATCCTATTTAGCATTTGGAAAGATTGAATTCGACATCTTTTTTAAATAGTGTGATATTAAATTACAATCGCAATATATAATGTTGAGTCTCTAACTTTCTTGGAATGGATTATTGGTGTAAATAGTGACTTTATCAAACTAGCTAGTTGTTAATCTACCTAAGAGTGCTATTCACATTGTTTAAGTCTCCACTTAGGGACTTTTATAGTTTTGTCTCACCTCATGTGGTTGAGACATGTGTCTTCACTTGTGAGACACCTCTTGCATGCACACTTGTCACTCACTAGCACACTTGTCATGTGAGTTAACAAATGTTTCATCATTGGAGCGGTAGTAAGTCATCATGTTCGACTTGCTTACCTTCATCACCTTGCCTATATAAACAATGTTATGTTGTACATTCTAATCAACTCTTGATAGTCTCATTTGGCTTATTGTGTGGATGCATTATATGAAAGTTTTTTTTAATTTTTGATTTATGATCTTGGAAATCATAACATGGTATCAAAGCCATGAAAGCAAAACCCTTCCCAAAATCTTGTATCAAGCTTAGACAATAGTTCAATTTTTTGGTTTGATGTATATATTTAGATCTTTGTTTGAGTTGTTGGTTGAATTATTCATTGTTGCTCGTGAAGCTTTGACATGACAGACCTTGGAATTCTACATTTCTTCCTTGGTCTTCAAGTTATTCAGTCTATTGAGGGGATTTCCATACATTACTCTCTAAGTTACACTTAAGAAAGGGTGTTGTGAAAATAGCAACTTTATCAAACTAGTTAGTTAATCTACCTAGAAAAGTCATATTCACATTACTTAAAGTGAATGAATAGATGCATTAAAATACAACATACAAAACAAATCAACATGTGTGTGTTATATCAATTAAAAACAACTAATAAAGAAGATTAGACATAAATTTGAAATTATAATTTTAAAAATTCAATATTAGATCAAAGTCTACATTCACAAATCTAATCCAAAATAATGAATACCTAAATAATCTAAAAATCAAAGTCACATCTTTGAAAACTAGTGATAATAAATCAGATTATAATAATATTATGAATCGAATTTATAAAAGGAATACCACTTGTAAACGGACTGTCAAATTTCCCATTAACAAAATGCAATGCTTTGAATTCTGCGCGAAGAGGAACTCGTCAACGAACACGCCCGCCTTTGACTAAAATGTTTTGATCCACGTAAACCATGATTTTATGAGAAGATGCTACCTACCATAACCATTTTTTCCTTTTCTTTTGGGTCTGAAGCATGACCTCAATAAGAGAATAGTCCGCAAAAGCTATGTTCATGGTCGTCTTGTCCTCTTGAATAAAGGGTTCCAAAAGAAAAAAGTTAATGTTACATATGGTAAGATTCATATAATTTGCCAATGTTTTCTCCATTATGTGATGCCCTTGAATCTGAAACAAAATTCTTCTGCGGAAATTCCGATGGATTTACAAGTTCAAAATGTTGTCCTGTTAGTTGTTATCTGCCTGGCCTCTTCGGCAAAATCTCAAATGGTTTTAGGCTCCATTGATCCCACGCCCACTTTTCTCATGACTGATAGCATTAATGCACTCAATAATGGGCTTGAAAGGGCAGAAAAGATTGGACTAGGGCTGTTGCCAAGTCCAGAAGATTTAGCTTTTGACAGAGAAAAAAAGTCATTTTTTACTGGGTGTGGAGATGGTTGGATTAAGCGGGTTTGGATAGACGGGAGGGATGCAGAACAACAGGTGGAGAAGTGGGCTTTTGTTGGGGATCGACCTCTAGGGGTGGCTCTGGGTCCCAATCAGGAGGTTATTGTGTGTGAACTTACTAAAGTAAGAAAATTTCTGGTGTATGCATTCACATGTTATTTACCATTAATTTTAGGTTTAGGTTTATAAATGTGATGCTTTCTAATGAATTTTGATTATTTACACCTTTTTAAAAGATTCTGGAATGAATATGATTATGTATATTGATTTTATTGGATTTAGTTCATAGTTTTTAATCTACTTTGATAATGCATCATGATTAAATGGCTCACAAGAATCTCTCTTTTTGCATAATGTTTTTATATTTTTAATTTACTGTTCAATATAGAAAAAACATTTGTATGAAAAGTGAAGACAATCTTTTCATCAAAAGAATTATGTTCATGTTAGGGCCTGCTGAATGTGACGAAAGACAAAGTGGAGGGCTTGTGCAGTGAGGCAGATGGATTCAAATTTAAGTATGTGAATTATTTTTTCTCTTTCCTCTTTACTTTTCATGTGAAATTTATGGGTGGAAAAAAATGATTCTGGGTTCATACTGGCATGGTTCACTACTTGAAATTGTTATAATAGAATAATTATATTTCTTTGGAAGTTAATGTACACTATTGAAACTTGTGGAATATGGGAAGTGTTAGTAGTTTACTGTTATTTTTATGTTATATATATTGAAATATTTACTTTGTGTAAAGATATTTATTCATAGTTATTTTGTTTTATTTACAAATGTTGAAAATATTTTCATAAAATGTTGTATGTATTTATGATAAAAAGAAGGGAAATATCTTAAAAGTTATTTTTCTTTTCATATAGGATGTTTTTATCCAACATTATATTATTAGTTACATTAAGAGGCATTTTACAATGACAATAGAGCATAGAATCTCATGTTGTGATTATATACATAAAAACTAAAACACAATTGACATTATTTAAAAAAAGATCTAAACTAAAACTATAAGATTAAAAATATAGCAAAGGATTCTTATTGAAAAAGGGTGGATGGATGCAAGAGAATATGAAGCCAGTGAGAATGATATTTTGAATGATCGTCTCTAACATAACACTTTCTTAACTAATAGATTGACAATTCTAAGAGTAAAAATAAGAGAACACATTGTAATATCTGACATTCAAAAACATCTTGATTTTTAATCACTCCAAACTAGTTTTATAAGATTCCTAGAGACTCACCAAAACTTGACAAGTTCCAAGACGAGGAGATCAAAATAGAGACTTGTGACTTGGTTACTCATTGAGTTCTGATGAGTAGTCTTAGCTAGTGAGATTTAAACAAAATAGAACATATAAAATAAACTCCAATACTTAGAAAGCACACTCATTTCATTTGCAAGCACAAGCGGGAGATAAAAAAGACTATTGGAGCCAAAATGACATGTCATGGGAGAAAGAAATAGCACACAAGTTGAACAACAAGCATTGATTGAATACCATTTGGGTAGGTTTGTAGTACCCTTTGTTGAATCTAAAGGAGCCTATAGAGAATTTGGGAGAGTCCACTGTTGATTTTGAAGTAATTCATCTTTGATTTTAAACAAGTTTGAAGAAGTAATTTTGTATTTTGAATCTTTTTTATTTTAATTTAAAAATTCATTTATGTTCTACATTATTTATTTATTTTAAGTTGTGAAACAAAAAACAAATTCTTACTATCTTTAATTTCTTTTTATAAACAAACTCTAATTGTTTTTGTAATATTTTTACTATTTTATAGTTACAAATTTAATTATTTTTATTTTTAAATTTTTTCATCTTAATTTAATTAGAAATCATAAATGTTAATTTATTTTTCATTTATTTTTTATTGCAACATACTTCATATTTATAAATTGTTCTAGTGTCACACTCAATTAGAAATGACTATTGTTGGAAAGATGTCATCCTTGAGTCAAATAAATGGGAGATAGTTTGTCTATATTGTAGACAAAAATGCTCGGGAAAGCATTAATCAATTGAAATATCACCTTGCACAAATACCATGCTGAGATGCTAAAGTGTGTCCAAAAACATTTCTTGAAGTTGTATGCAAAGTACAAAGCCAATTAAAGACTTTTAAGCAACAAAAGGAACTAAAAAAGAGAGACAAAGAGAAAAGATAATAGCTATTTATGGAGACTCTTCTTCAATTTCTCTATTTCTTAGAGTTTTGAATAGTGGTAATAGCAATGATAGTGTTACTGAGTTTGTGGATCTAAATTAGATTCATATATTATACCATAGATTAATTTAGATTCCCAACTATCATTTGAGAGCATGAGTTAAATCAGAACAAATATATGCAGCAAAAAGTGTAATATGATACTTCTGATTTAATTGTACCGTTTCATTTCACATAACTAAGTATTACATAAACCATGAACCTGAAACCATATGCTCGCTAAGTCATGACCTCCCAAATTAAATACATATCCAATGTCCCATTAAACTTATCTTAATGATGCACATCCTAGAATGCACCATAGCTAAGCAAAAATATATTACATGATGTACAACCATAGTTGCCAGGAGACTAGTACTGGTACTAGTACAGGAGATTGGTACCGGTACCGGTACGACATTTTTTTGAAAATAAGAGATGGGGGTACTTGGAGATGCCATTTTTTTTTAATATAAAAATTGATATACAGAAAATCTGAAAATATTATGACATTGAACTTTCAAAACAATAGCAGTAGTAAAGTTTAAGAATGAACATTAACTTTAAATACACAAAATTCAAATCCAAATGTCATTGTCACATTGTGTCAAAGAGTCAAAGAGTTCATACTTCAAATTTCATAATCATAGTTCACATTTGACATTAAATATTCGATTACATATTGAAATTCAGAAATATTGATAATTTGATTGGCTGATAGGCAAACAAAAAACAAAAATTGGAAATCTATCTAATATCTCATATCATCTACACCACATCATCCATGTCAAGGTCCTCAGCTATGATGCTCTCCAAATACTCGTCACTCTCTAACTCAGGTTCCTTTGCTGGTAGTTGAACTAGGGGTAAATCAGTAAGGCCATTTGGTTCAACCACTTCATCCACTATGGCTATAACATCTCCATCAGGTGAAATTTGGTCCCATTTTGTTGAAGGACCCTCCTTGTATGCAGGATCTACATGAGAGAGAAGGCAAAGTGAGCTATGAATGTACACTAGGTTCTCTGCTTTCTTTGACCCCAATCGGCTCCTCTTTAGTGAATGAATAAAACCATTAGCACTCCAATTTCTCTCACAAGATGAAGAGCTAGCTACTTGTGAGAGTAATCTTATTGCAAATGATTGCAATTCAGGTGTTTTACCTCCGTGGTTCCACCACCACTCTATAGGGTCTTTCTTTGCTTGCATATCATATAAAGCTTCCATGAAAGAAAAATCACCATGCCCACATGAAAACTTATTCCATTGACTCCTCATAACTGATGCTTCCTCACCTCGGCCATATATCTTTTTTATTTCAGCCCGAGACCCCTTCATTACCTCTCTATCCTCATATGGAGCCCTCTTATTGGTCTCTTGTATATTATTCCATTTAGGATTTAAGGCATAGGCAGCACAATGAAGAGGTGTGTTAAGTTTGTTCCATCTTCCATGTAATTTTTCTTTTATCAAAGGATATAGTGAAGGATGTTTTACATATATTATTTTCTTAATTCTTTCACACATGGAATCTATTTCTTCATAAATTTCCCCCAAACATGGCTTGTCTGAATCTGCAAATTTGATCACCTCACATATGGGCTCAATAAAGTCCACAACAAATTTAACATCAGCCCAAAAACGGTTATCAAGGATCATACCTCTCACCTTAACTGCATCATTTGATGTCGATTGCCTCCAAGCTGCCCATGCATCCCTAACTACTATGGAACACAAAGCACCTTTCACTTCACAAATACGGTGAAGAAGAATAAAATAAGAAGCAAACCTTGTATCAGCTGGTTTGAGAAGCTCCACCTTGGCAAATTTTCGATAAATAGCTTGTGTTTGGTGATGGTTACATATGAACATTTGAATTTTTTTGCCCTTTTCTATGAGAGATGAAACGGTCCACCCAAACTTGCCGATATCTTTGAGTGCATTATTCAACGAATGCACACAACATGGTGTCCAAAATATATGCTTGTATTTCTTTTGCACCAACATGCCTACTGCTTTACAAACAAGGGCAACATCTATAACAATTTGGACTACATGTAGTGCCCCTACCTCCTCAATGCCGTCACATAGCTGGTTAAAAAGAAACTCTGCATTTTTTTCTTGCCCCGAACAATCTAATGCCTTCAAAAAATAAGGCCCTTTGCTACATGTTACCATGATATTAAGTAGTGGATGGTTTCCAATATCTGTCCACCCATCCATCACAATGCTACATCCTTCTGAAGCCCACACTCTTTTCAATGGTGTAGTTTGTTGCTCTAATCGAATTTTTTCTTTATCAATTAGAGTAGTGCGAAGCTTTTCATACATAGGTGGTTTATATCCAGCTGGTGCATTGCTACCAATGTGTGGCCTCTTGTGAGAACTTTCTGTTGCTACATCTCTTGAAGACACATCCATCTTTGCCTCTCTATGCTGATTTTGATTTGCAGTAGTTGCCCCTGTTGTTGAAGTGTGAGAGCTCATATTAGAAATTAGAAACTTTACCATCAGCCCTTTCTTGATCCCTCATAGCCTCATATCATTCCACCTCATTTATACAAGGATCAACACCTTTTCTAGGTATGTGAAGGAAATGAGCCCTCACCCTCGTGTAAGTACCTTGCCATGACATTGGGCATAATTTACATGAGATCGTGGCTATTCCACTTGAACCCTTTGGCCACTTAACACAACCAACATACTTCCACAACAGATACAAGCCTTGTTTGTTTCCCCCAATCAACATTCTTGATTCAATAATTCAAATTCTACACAAAAAAATAAAAATAAAAAGACATTATGATTAGAAATGGCTGTAGCTAAAGTTATGAAAAAGGAAACAAAAAAAACATGAAAATTTGAAATGGCTGTAGCTAAAGTTATGAAAAAGGAAACAAAAAAAACATGAAAATTTGAAATGGCTGTAGCTAAAGTTATGAATACAGATTCCACGATTTTAAACAGGGGCAATGCTCTTGTGGAGATTACTGGTGATGTAGCATCGATTCACCGACAATCTCCACAAGAGCATTGCCCCTGTTTAAAATCGTGGAATATAAAAACAAGGGCAATGCTCTTGTGGAGATTACTAGTGATGCTAAATAAAACAATCTGAAAAATGCTATGAAAAATCAAAAAAGAAATAGACATTACTTGCTTGAGCGGTGATCCATGGTTTCTAATTTTTTTTATAATGTTGACATTATTAGTGATGCCGAATCACTGAATAGTGAATGGTGATGCTAAATAAAACAATCTGACAAATAGCCTTGCACTATAATAATGTGCAGTCAGGAGTATGAAATTGGGAGATATCTAGGGTTCAAAAACATGATTTTATCATTTTTTTGAAGTCGGGAGTATGAACTATAAAGTATGACTATGTGTATGAGCAAAAAAATAAAAAACAAGCAAATGAAATATAAAAAATACAACTTACTAGTTCAATGCTCAACTCAATCGCTCTCTTCTGCAGTTGCGCGATTATACAATGAAGCCAGATTAAAAAAAAAATTGCGTTTTTGGGTATTATTGTGCGGAGTTTTCAACGACTGACCCATTGACTGGCGGGAGACTTCGTAGGAGACGGTGGGAGATGTCATTTTAGGTTTCGGAGACGTGAAAGACGACGGGAGACATCCAAAAAGTTTCTTGGCAAGATGAGGCATTTCAGGAGACCGGTACAATACCGGAGATGCATCTCCGAGGGTAGGAGACACGTCTCCCAACTACTATGTGTACAACACATATTTTTCAACAATAAATATTTATAATAAGAATACAAATTTATTTTCAGTTAATTTTTCTTTTACATGATCTCCCATACTATAAGAGATGCTTTTATTTTAACTTTCCAAAGATAACTTCTCCCAAATCCATCCTTGTGAATGGTGAAGCATTCATTCTATATACATGAAAAAGAAGATACAAAATATAAAGAAGGAAAATACAACTGTAGACATTAAATGTCTAACAGCTGACTACTGTAGCAACAGTAAAAAACTAAACTAACCAAACCATTACATTTGACCATTAATATAAGTAGATAATATTCTAACGCCTTCCCTTAATGGTCAATCGATCAAAAACACCAAGTTGCCCCCGGAATTCGACAAATTTATCTGGGCTCAGATACTTGGTGAGAATATCTGCAATCTGATCCGTTGTTGGAACATACTGCAGTTGAACTGATCCGTCTTCTACCAACTTGCGGATGTAGTGACAATGAAGCTCTACATGCTTGGTACGTTCATGGAAGACTAGATTTTTGGCTAGTTTGAGCACCCCTTGATTATCAGTGTACAAGGGAGAAGGACTTGCTTGTGACATGTGCATGTCAGAAAGCATCCTGCGGAGCCAAACTGTCTCACATGCTGCCTTGACGGTTCCTCGATATTCTGCTTCAGTCGAGGAAAGAGCCACTGCCTATTGCTTCTTGCTGGTCCATGTTACAGCACCTGTACCCAAACTGAATACATATCCAAAAGTAGATTTTCTGTCATCCATTGAACCTGCCCAATCTGAATCTGTATAACCAATCAGCTTTGGATCCTTGCATCTGCCATACAGAATGCCATAATCTGAAGTGCCCTTAACATATCTCAACGCTCGCTTCGCTGCAAGCCAATGATCAGCTTTTGGAGCTGTCATGAAGCGAGAAATGTAGCTCACTGTAAAAGTGATGTCAAGTCTAGTGGCAGTGAGGTAGATGAGACTGCCCACTAGTTGCCTGAATGTCGTTTCATCAACTGGAGATGAATCAGAGTTGGCCGATAACTTCAACCCCTTCTCCATAGGTGTGGAGGCAGGTTTACAATCCTGCATCCAAAATTTGTCAAGCAGACTCCGAGCGTATTTAGACTGAGAGATAAAGATGCCACCAACGGTCTGCCAAACCTCAATACCCAAACAATAATGGAGAAGCCCCAAATCTGTCATGTCAAAAGATTGACACAAGTCATGTTTGATTGTTGTAATCAAATGTGTTGAACTGCCAGTAATGATCAAGTCATCAACATAGATAACAAGAAACAAAACATCATCACCAGAGTGTTTGACATACAAATTATTGTCAGAAGGACTACACTGAAAACCATGATCAACCAAGTACTGATCAATCTTGATGTACCATGCACGAGAAGCCTGCTTCAGTCCATAGAGTGCTTTCACGAGCCTACATACCTGATGTTCTTTTCCGACAACCTTGAAACCAAGAGGCTGCATCATGTAGACTTCTTGCAAATCACCATTGAGGAAGGCACTCTTAACATCCATCTGATGAACTGTCCATGCGAATTGGGCTACAATAGCGAGAAGAAGACGAATTGTGCTCATCTTGGCAGTAGGAGCAAAAGTCTCCTTGTAGACAATGCCCTGTCGCTGTGTGAAGCCCCGAGCAACTAATCTGGCCTTGTATTTATCCAAAGTACCATCTGCATGATACTTGACCTTATAAACCCATTTGCAGCTGATAGGTTTCTTCCCAGGAGGAAGATCAGAAAGAACCCAAGTGTGATTCTTTAGAAGACTATGGTATTCGGTCTCCATAGCCTTGTCCCACTCAGGAATTCTTGTAGCCTATGAATATGTTTGAGGCTCATAGATGCTGTGTATGTTGGCCATAAGAGCAAAATTGACTGTGTTGGGCTGCTTGCTCTTTCTGCGAGCTGCTCTACCCTCAATGAGTTCATCATTATGAAGATCTCCGATAGTCTTGAGCCACCACTCAGGTCGACTAGTAGAAGTACCAACATCTGGAGTCGGAGAAACAACATCTTTTGGGATTTTTGGAACAAAGTCATCTAGATAGGAAACCTGAGGAAGATCAGGTGGTGCTATATCATGACCGGTAGACTCCTCATCTTCAGAGTTTGAATGCTCTGAAGCCCTCCCATTAGGGGAACCAAGAGGAAGACGAACACCATCATCAGGAACCTTCATAGGCTGATCCTCAGGGCTGGTAGTAGGAACAAATGGACCAGTAGTCTCATCAATCACAACATCACGACTGAATATGAGATGATCCGTCTCCACATCAATCAACCTGTATGCCTTGTGATTGTCGTTGTAACCAGTAAACATAATTTTCTGGCTCTTGGAGTCCAACTTGGCACGCTTGGCTTCTGGAATCCATACATGAGCTGTAGAACCAAAGACTTTCAAATGGCCCACCTTAGGCTTACATCTTGACCATGCTTCTTCTGGAGTCATCTTCTTAACGGCCTGTGTAGGTGACCGATTCAGGAGGTAGACTGCAGTATAAACTGTTTCAGCCCAGTATATCTTGGGTACATACTGATACTCCAACATAGAATGAGCCATTTCAGTAATGGTGCGATTCCTACGTTCAACGACACCATTCTGCTGAGGGGTGTATGGTGTGGTGAGTTGTTGTTGAATGTCGTGTTGAGCACAAAAAGTGGAGAAGTCAGTTGAACAAAACTCCCCCCCATTATCTGACCTTAGAGTAACAATGTGAGAACTTGATTCCTTCTCAACTAAGGCCTTATATTGCTGAAATGTACTGAACACATCTGATTTATGTTTCAAAAAGTACACCCACATTTTGCGACTGAAATAATCAACAAATAATAAAAAGTACCTGGACCCAGTAACAGATGGAGTGTTCATTGGTCCACATACATCAGCGTGAACCAATTGAAGTACCTTGGAGGCACGCCAAGAATCACCATCCGAGAACGGTGTCCGATGCTGCTTTCCAGCTTGACAGGCTCCACAAACTCCATGATTTTGAGTTTGGATCTCAGGTAGACCAGCGACCAAACCCTCTCGAGACAGTTGAGAGAGGTAGTGCACATTCAAGTGCCCATAACGCTGATGCCAAAGTTTGCTGAAGGAAGTACTCCTGGCTACCAGAGTGTGCTCCTGAGAATCACCGGAATCAGCAAGTCTATACAGACCATGACCCTCAAGTCCCATAGCAATCGTAGTACGTGTCGCCTTATCAACAATGCTGCAAGTGGACGAACTGAAAATAACATCCAACTGGGGAGAATGCTTCATGATCTGGCTGACGGAGAGAAGATTATGTTCCATGCCTGGAACATAGTAGACATCAAGAAAGAGTAAATTTCTTCCTCTAGAGTAAATCTGAACATTGCCCTTACTGGCAACTGTGTACTCTTCGCCGCCTCCAAAGATCACTGAGTCAGTGAATGGTTCATATTTGGTGAACCAATCTCGACGATGAGTAAAATGTCGAGAAGCCCCTGAATCAATATACCAGGCAGAAGATTGGACTAGATCTGCAGTTCTCTTGGCCATAAAAGCATAGAATGCAGACTCTTTCTGCTCAGTGTGCTCTGCGACATTTGCCTTTTGTTGAGACCCTCCCTGCTTCTTTTGTTCAGAAGCCATCCGAATGCGACAATCAGCCTTCATGTGACCATATTTATGGCAATAATTGCACTGAACATTCTTCTTCTTGCTGTCTTGAGAAGAACCAGAGCCTTTCGGCTGAAAAGATTGAGCCTTCCCTTTGTTCTTAGCAAAAGATTTGGCAAAGAACGCTTGCTCTGTGGAGGTGGAATTGGTACTGCTTCCAAACTATTGTCGCCATCGATCCTGCTGCAAGAGCTTGTTGCAAAGATCTTCAAATTTGAGATCAACATTGGTGGAGGTGATATTTAGCGTCTCAATGAAGTGCTCATACGAACGCGTAAGACTCTTTAGAGTAATGACGACCATGTCTTCTTCCTCCATTGTTCGACCAATCGCCTCCAACTGATCACGAATGTCCTTAATCTTCGTGAGATGTTCCTGTAAGGACATTTTCTCATCCATCATGATGGAAAAGAGCATGTTCTTGAGAAAGAATGCCCTGCTCTTGTCGGAGGTTTCATGAAGAGCCTTCAAATGATCCCAGATTTTCGGAGTAGTTTTGCTAGACGATACCTGAGGTAGCTGCTCATCTGTGACTAAGAGTTTGATGAGCATGACGGCTTCTCGGTTGTGTTCATCCCATTTGTCCTGGTCCTTTCCGACTACAGTGGGACGAGTTGAGTTCCCCAAAACGATCTGATCGAGGCAATGATATTCGAAGATCGTAATCATGCGCTACTTCCAAGTGTTGTAATTCTTCCCGTTGAACTTCTGGCTGCTTTCGAGCATTATGTTCGTCAGAGATGCCATCACGTACATTGAGGTCGAATTGGTGAAGGCAAAACAAAAACAGAAATTGCACAAACTCAAAGCAAAAACCCTAACACGGATTTCGAGGTACATTGAAAACAAAACCCAAAAGATCTGAAGAGTACCCAAAAAAGGATGCTGAAAACCTAAAAAAATTCGTCAACACCCAATTGCACAAATTTTGAGGCACAAAAATCAAGACACCCAGAAAAAACTAATAGCGACCCAGATGAGATTTCGAAAAACCCACAAAAAATATGTAATCAAAAAAAAAAATTGATATCAGAAAACTGGTCAAAACCAAGGTCAAAATTTTCAAAGGCCCTAGGCGGTCATGAAAGCTCCAAAAATTTGCAGAAAATGGAGAACTCAAGCCAGCCATGAACAAGAACAAACAGGAACCCTAGCCGCGCAGAATATGCAAGAAAAAACACATCAAAAATAGGTAATAAACGCGACCAGAACCAAATGAAAAATTGCGTCCAATATTCAGTGAAAACACGGCCAAAGGGTGAACAAATCGCACCAGAAAGAGGTCAAAGTCGCGTGGCCAAAGACAGATACGTGGATTTATGGCTAGAAAAAAACCAGAAATCGTGGATTTCAAAACGCGACCTGCTAGAAGGGTTTCAGATGCACGAACAAGGGTTCTAAACACACGCCCAGCAAAGGTCGCGAAAACAGGTGAAAAACAAGCAGAAAGAACTTTTGTCCCTTTTTTTTTCACTTAGAAAAAAAACGTGACCTGAATTCAGACGCCAAACCCTAGACGCGATCACTCAGAGGCACATTTTAAAAAATTCCGAATTATAGCCAAAAGAAGGCTCACGAAATTTCCTAGAAACCCTAGAAGGCTCTGATACCATGTGAATGGTGAAGCATTCATTCTATATACATGAAAAAGAAGATACAAAATATAAAGAAGGAAAATACAACTATAGACATTAAATGTCTAACAGCCGACTACTATAGCAACAGTAAAAAACTAAACTAACCAAAACCATTACATTTGACCATTAATATAAGTAGATAATATTCTAACAAACCTGACTTTTTGAACCAGCCGGATTTGTTTGTTCGGTCTAGACTTTTCAATTTATACAGAGGTTTAACCGATATTTATTTAAAAAAATTGCATTTCCTAATTATTTTGACCTCCCAAATAAATCAAAATTTTCAAACTTGCTAATTATCAAGTCCCACAGTCACAGACCTTCATTTGTGGACATCATTACATTTCACCCGTCTTTCTTTCTACATTTTAAATCCTTTGCTATTGCATATATCTGTATTTATTTTCTTTGAGGACAGTTATGCATTTGAATTTTTAAATTATTTGTTTTTATTATAAGTATATTTAAAATACTGTTTAGTCAAGGATGGGGGCTCTGGTTTGATTGGTTAAAGCATTTTATTGAAGGCAAGAGGTCATAAGGTCCAGTCTCCCGTCCCCATAGTACCATAGGGCGTGTCACACCAGCATCATCAGTCATGGTAAAAAGTTTACCAGATGCACTATAGATTATAAAAGGGATTACCGATTCTTGCAGTCTTTAAAAAAATGTTGTCTGACCTGAATTAAAATATGGACGGAAACTGATATGGTAAGAGAAACTTCCTTATAATTATCATCATAAACAACCCATCAGTTCAAACATAGTAATCTTCAAGCGCACTATCCAATTTTTTTATATTGAGGTTGAGAAGTTTACAAAATTATATGCACCACCTTTGGGCAGTGAATGGACATAATCTTAAAATATTAAGTACAAACTAATCATTGTAAACTAGAAAACTTCTAGGTAAAGCCCCTATTATCCCTTAAACTTAAAACTGTGATTAAGTGAAGGCAAGAAAGCTATCAATTTGGAGAAAAGTACCACATCAAGCTGTCCACTCAAAAGCTCTTCGTCATCTTCAACACCTTTGGGCAGTGAATGGACATAATCTTAAAATATTAAGTACAAACTAATCATTGTAAACTAGAAAACTTCTAGGTAAAGCCCCTATTATGAATTATCCCTTAAATTTAAAACTGTGATTAAGTGAAGGCAAGAAAGCTATCAATTTGGAGAAAAGTACCACATCAAGCTGTCCACTCAAAAGCTCTTCGTCATCTTCAACAGGGTCAACACTACCTGTTGCACCTTTAGAGAAGGATCCATTTCACAGCCAATCTCCTGAGGAATAACAACAATTTAAGGTTTTGCCGAGTAGATTCCTACAGAGCCAGAGCTTCCTTTCTGCTCAAAGTGAACCTGCTAGTCTCCAAAGCAGGCCCTAGCTAAAAGGGCCATGCATATTTATTCTTAAACTGTACAATTCAAACATAATTTCCCTAATTCAAAATCCTTAAAGGGCCCTGGTGGTTGGTGTAAATATTATATTTCACTTAATATAGTTTGTCCTAAGTTTAATATTGGATCCATTTAATTAAGTTTATTTAGAATATTATAAATATTTAGTTGGCAGTGTTGATGTTATAGCAGTGGGATATATCTTTCTCTCAAATTTAAAAATGATGGATAAATAATACCAAGGCAAGTCGGACTTGCTATATATATAATAATTTTATGAAGGGTCACCTTGTTTCTTAAAAGAGTCACCTAGTTTTGTACAAATACAAGGTGGTGATCATTCATTTGATCATCAAGTTCATTCATCATAATTCACATTCCTAGAAGAAGTTCATACTTGAGCATCAGATCATCATCTTGTAGCAGCAGATCATCATTTTGTAGCAGCAGACCGAATTCAAGGAGAAACATATTCATTTGTATCTTTGTATCTAGGAGAGGTGCTATTATTCATTGTATCAAATTCGGCATTGTGTTGGGCCTGAGTTGTAAGCAGATTTCTGGTCTTATTCCTTCAATATATAAGAGATATATTTGCTGGGTTTTTCTCCCTCGAGTAGGAGGGTTTTCCCAGGGTATCTTGTTGTGTTCATTGTCTTATGTGTTGCATTATCTGGTTGCTTTCATTTCTGATCCTAAATCTAGCAGGCAGGTAATAATGATGTGTACATTTTGTGTTGAGGTACTCAAGTGCACCACTGTTTCATCAATTTTTGATTGATAACAGTTGGCTGCCACTTTTGTTTAGTTAAGACCATCTCTATTTCAGTTACACTGAGTTAATTTACCTTCTTATGATCTCTTGGACATGTCATCTCTTCAATTCACGTATTCAAGAGGCTTATATATTTATGCTTTATTCGTTGTAATTGGCTCCATTAATTGAATATTGAATGCTTTTATTTCTGATTCTAATTTTGTGATTAGCTTATAGACATTAGATCTTAAATAGATTTGTTGTGTATATGACAATTTCTAACACTCTGCAACTGCAACCCATGCAGAAGGGATTCTTCACCACAATGATAAAATATATGAATGCCAGGACAAATGAGGGGTTACTCTAGTCTGCATTCGATGCCTTGCAACCAAATAGTATTACAGATTCCCCGTTACCATCCTGCAGCGAACCAAAGAAGGAAATAATTGAATTGAAATTACATTAGTGTTCAAAGATGACAATAGGTCAAATGATTGAAGGTCAAAGGGTTTTGAAACCAAAACCTGATCAATGGACAATTTCTTTAAGGACTCTTAGTGGCTCCAGCTTCCATCCAACTTAATATGAGGAGCATCATGTGCATATAAGCTGCTATCTATATCATCCCAATGATCAAATCATCCTGCCCCAATTTCCTTCTTTCACTTAATCTGCTTTTTATACCCTACTCAGAGTTGATTATTTTCATATATAAACAATTGTTGTAATGGAGTCACAGACCACATGAAGCCATCAAACGTGCACTTTGGACCTGCCGGACTGTCCTTTTGCCTGAACTCCTAATGTCACAAGCAGAAAACCCTACCATAAGAGTTTATTCGTTTTGTAGTAATTTTTTTTTTTGAAATATGCATGTTAGGGTTCTCTCTATTGACCCTCTCTATCCGGGCTTTTTTGGTAGGCTTCTTATTATAGTTTGGACATTGACAATTTTCTCCAACAGCTTCCCTTCGACTACATTTTAAAGTTTGAGGCTATTAGTCTGACACTTGATTCCATATTATTTTGGACAGACTGACTAGAACTCAAACCTAAACCCTCTCATTGCTTGCTGAGGTGGTCTCTGCTAGTCGTCCTTATTATGGTTGGGGTATGGTTTATTTTTTCCAACAAAATCTGGGATGATGTCACTTTGTGGAATCACAGCCTACGGGCAGCCCTGGAACTCAGACTTGGACCAACCACGGTAAACTCTTGCTGACCGACCACTAGATCACAGCTATAATGACTGATACTAGTTGATCCTTACCTCCTTGATACGATCCATGGACACTGACCCACACCTCAATCATCTTTAGCATTGAATCTTAACGCGGATTCGTTTCCCGTGGCAGCGGGGCCTGGCTTGAAACTGCGGCAACCGATATATCACTATTTGTTGATCCGCTTCAAACATTCATTCTAGCTTATTGTTGTAGTTTTTATTAATACGTGTAAAGGCATGGTGAATGTTGATTTGGACTAGGAAGCACATCCTACAGCCAGGGTGCGGAAAAGTCTATGCCCCCATAAAAAAAGACGTTATTGGATGGTGATTAATGCGATCAGGTTTCATAATCTTCATATTCTAAGATATCTTTCAGACCATATCAGATCTGAGTTAAGATGGAACTGGGCTAGCTCTGATCAAGATTTGGCTAGTTAATACGAATGCATGGAATAGAAGCAGCTAGTTACAAAAGTTCCAAATCTAATGATGAATATTTTTATAGAATTCTCTTGTTTCCTTCAAATTTCATCTCATCTTCGAAATATCTTGGTTTGCTTCATATTAAAGGGATTGCTAGAGTCTGAATGCAAAGTTACAGAACAGGACGAATTCAACAGAAAAAGCCACAGATAAAAACAGATATTAATGTCTTGATAAATATGATGGTTGCTGTTGGCAAACACTTTCCCCTGCCCTCAAATGCAATCATTGGGAGCACCATAAACTTCTCCAACTATGCTGCGGGAATATAATTAAAGATATCAAGTTATCAACATTCTATTTTCACAGTCCATGATAATGGTATTGAGATTTCTAGATTGTACATTTCGAATCATACTCCATGATCCATCATCAGAATGAGAAGAATTTTTTCTCTCTAAATGCTTCTCATACTGATGATGGATCATGCATATCAAATTGTTTACTTCTGACTTTGGTCATGAGATCAAAACCTAAAGCTGTCAAATCTCAACAAATTAAATGTAATTGAAAAATGTTCCAGTATGAACTTCCACAGAAAAGGTCGTTTATGCCAAACTGGCATCTGCCTGGGCTTTGACCTTGGAAACAACCTTTATAACTAGATTGGTTCATGTGTTCCCTTGATTTTATGTGAGGGCAGGGGATGGTGATTGTCCTTGTTGTCAAATGAATCCCATGATTGCCTAATTCGTACTTGTCAGTGAATAGATGGTATCAAATTACCATTATGAGAGTCCATAGATGACCAAATACAACTATTGCTAAGTATCCCCACAATGCTGTTAAAGTACATCTCTGTTAACAGACCCTTTCATAGATGGTTTTATTTTAGGCCCAAATCTGGTGACTACTAAATTCCAGTAACCTCTGCTAAACACTTTCACTATCATCGGCTTTAAATGCACTGAGGACTTCTAATGGCCATTAAAACCGTAAATAATGTCCTTCAGAGTCAACAATGAGGCGCAATAATGTATAGTCTACTGGGTAGCAAAAGCCGATGTGAAAGACATCACAGCAAGATGAAACTTTATATCTGAGCCAAGATTGTAAAACCATGCTTTTCAAAAAAAAAAAAAAAACTCGTCTTTGTATCCATGCCTCCAAAATAACCATAACCCAGATTCGATGGGAAATAGACTCGAGGAGGTTTCTATCAAGAATCACTGGTAGGGTTTGGTAATTTATCAAAAAAACAAAAGTCCAGTAAATTTGCAACTAGCAAATACTCAATTGACAATAAAC
Source organism: Sequoiadendron giganteum (assembly GCA_007115665.2). Taxonomy (NCBI): domain Eukaryota; kingdom Viridiplantae; phylum Streptophyta; class Pinopsida; order Cupressales; family Cupressaceae; genus Sequoiadendron; species Sequoiadendron giganteum. The sequence continues at coordinate 195,293,941 of CM021100.1, read as the reverse complement.
AGAAAAGGCTGTAAGACATGTAAAAGTTTAAATTTTTTTGACAAAGAAACAATGCAGGTCATATTTCTTGCAAATAGGTTTATTTTTTCGGGGTGGGTTCAGGTATGTGATTCTTAGCAATATTGCCTCCCTGCATAGATTTTGGAGGTGTGTCTTTATATCACCCATAGTTGCCGCGACACTGGTACTGGTATTGGTACGGGAGACTGGTACCGGTACTGGTACGCCTTTTTTTTGAAAATAGGAGACATGGAGTACTTGGAGACGCCATTTTTTTTAATATAAATAAAAAATAAAAAATTAATAATTTATAAAAAATCTGAAAATAAATTTAGTAATTTATAGAAAATTTGAAAAATATGATGACATTGAACTTTCAAAACAATAATTTAATCACTCTTAGACGCGTCAAATACATTATGCTTTAATTTTTAAAGTTTCAAATGTTTAAACTTAAAAGTTTTTTTAGGTATTTTAGTGGGAGACGTCGTTTTTTGCAGTAGGAGATGGTAGGGTACTCGGGAAACTTCAGCGGAAGTCTCCAGCCTCCTGGAGACATCTCCGGAGATGGTACTGGTCTCCGAGACGCGTCTCTGATGGGGGGAGACGCGTCTCCCGGCAACTATGATATCACCTGTTTTTTTTAATTATATTATTATTTTTTAGTTTAATGAAAAATTAAATAAAATTTATTCATTATAAATAAATAAAAATCTATAAATATAAAGACATAAAATTTTAGTTTTTCCATAATATTAAAAATGGTCGGTTTTTTATTTTTTTCGCAGAGGAATGGATGGAGTGGATGTTTCAAAGGATGGTATAATTTACTTCACTGATGCCACCTTGGGCTTGCTCATTAAATACAATACCAGCTCCAAAACTTCCACTGTTTTGCTCACTGACCTTGACTACCCCAATGGAGTGGCCATCTCTGCCCAAGAAGATTTTCTTATATTCTGTGAAACTTACTCTCTCAAGTGTCCCAAATACTGGCTGAAGGGAAACAAATCAGGCCAAGTTGAAACGTTTGCAGAAAGTCTACCAGCATATCCAGATAATGTTAGAGTGGATGATGAAGGCACATTTTGGATTGGACTTCTGGGGGTAAATACAATTTCCCTGCATTTAATCCATTTTTTGTCCAATTTTTTTCCCTTACATCTAATTCAAGGAGTCAAAAAATCTTCAAATTGAAAAAGAAAGTAAGTGTGATTTTTCTTTTTAAAGTACATCTTTTATCCTCTTCCTTTTGGAGAGTGGGTCAATGAAGAAAGTTTTCCATGCTTTAAGATGTTTGTTTGGAAAGATCTGTATATGTCATTTTTGGCATTTTTCACAACTTGTTTTGCTCAGCCTTTTTTCCTTTACAAACATGAATTCCAAAATCTAGTTCCCATTCCATCAAACTACAGTTAACTGTGAATTCCCTTTTTTCTCACATCTGATCTGCAGTACATCCAGGCTATGCATTCTTATATATCTTCACAGAAAAATGGTTGATTGTACTTATCAAATAATGTATTTTTTTTCTTATTTGATTGCATCCCTGTGTCTTTTGTTTATGAATATTATGGATTTGTCTCTCATTTTTATGTATAAGATTTATAATCTTAAATCTTCTCAATGTTTTCTTGACAGACAGAAACCGAGGATGAAGATTCCATGGTTAAATATCTGAAATTGAGACCACCTTTGAAGGGGGTGTGGAGTATCATAAATCCACATCGACTGAAGATAAGACCTATTTTTGGGCCAGCAGGTATTTTGGGTGTGAAGGAAAACGGAGAGGTCATTGCTTTCATTTCTGATTCACAGAGGACACTGATCAGTGGTGGTGTAAAAGTGGGTAATAGTCTGTATTTTGTGAGCCTCAGTGAAAACTTCGTTAATCGCCTTGATCTCCTATAATTTTTCTATGGTATAGGCGATTATCCCACATCAATTGCAAAAATATTGTAATCGAAAGTATTTCATCAATAAAATATATCACAGCACATATAGTTAACAAAACAATTGAATAGTCAATAGTGGCATGGTGTGATGGTGAAGTTGTTGTGTTGTTATTTTTGTCATCAAGGTTGAAACCCCATTGGGATGTAATTGTTGAGAATTCTCCCATTTGTCACCTCACTTGTTCATAGCTCTGGGTCAAAGCGTTTTCTCTTATTTTAAAAAAAGGAAACAATAATCACTATCAACTCAAATTTCATGACGGTTGGAAACAATAATCACTATCAACTCAAATTTCATGATGGTTAGAAGATGAGAACCAAACAAATTGGCATCTCCCCCAATGAGATTGTAATCTATATGGATATCTGTATGGATATTTAAGGGAATGTTGGAGATAAAGTTATTTGGAATTGATTGGAAAATGAAGTTCTTGTGGAGATCTATAAGTGGTTTGGTATATTAATTAAGTGAAAGTTGGAGATTTATCAATGATTGGGATTTGATAATTGAAGTATAAAATGAATTATTTGTATATATTATTTAATTTTATTTATTTAAATTTAGTTTTACATAAAATATAAAATTTAATTCAAAATTGCAATTAGGATTAGAAGTGGTAGTTCAACTTTGAGTCCTAATTTAAGCATGATATTTTCAAAATATAAGCAATTTTTATGAGGCACAAACCACTTCCTTATAGTTAAAATTTAATGAACTTCCTCATTAACTCATTCATATTTTATTTAAGTGATAATAATTTATAGGTCAAATAGTTTGATGTATTTGACAAGTTTGTAAAGTTGATATACCCATATGCTTCATCATGATAATTTGTTAATCAAAATAAGAGTGTAAAATATAAAGGTATTGGATGTTTATATCAAGATAATACATACTTGGCCTCTTTTCTTGGTGGATTTTTTCTTGAAATTGTTTCTCCATATTACATATAATGCTATGTTTAAATCTTTGTTATTTGTTTCTAATTTTACATGCTAAAATCTCTATTTGGCACTCTATAGTTAAATTTTATATTTCCATATTATAGAGGTTTTTCTCTATTATATAATAGGTCTTGTATGAAAAGGGTAATTTTCAATAGTATATATGCTAGCATTCCTCCTTAAGATTGAATAGAGTCCTCTAAAGAGAAAAATTAATTAGTCATTCTCCTTGAGGATAACTCTTGAAATCATATACCTTACATGTAATCCATCTAACATAAGTAGTATTTTTAACATATGAAAGCTCCAAAAACAAAGTAAATAGTGTCAAATTAAAATGTCCATTGCCCAAAAGTTTGTCAAATGAATTGGCAACTCAATGGGTCTTGTATGAAAAAGGTTAAATTCAATAGTATATATATGCTAGCATTCTACCTTAAGATTGACTAGAGTTTTCTAAGAAATAAAATTAACTAGTCATCTCTCTTTAGAACAACTCTTGAAGCTCAAAGAAATCTTAGATATGGATAAAGGATATAGATTTTTTAAAATTCTATTGTAGATAGAAATACCAAATCTTAGGTCTTAGAGATTGATGAAGGGTATACATATTTCTTACTTCTATTGTAGATAGAAAGACTAAATCTTAGGTCTTCATCTTTCATTGTGATGAAGAATTTGACAAAGTTGATGGTATAATGCAATACAATTTTGTATGATCAAGGACACAAACTAGTGATTCAACTCTAGAGTGTGGTATTGATTCTATGAATGCTAATGAAGAATAAGGAGCGATTATGTGTCTACAAAGTGCGTTGTTGATGCTATGATGATTGAGTTATTAGAAAATGTGTGGATAGTGTGTTGTCATTGATGTCAACCCAAGTGTTGGTGTTATTGATGTCAACCCTTGTAGATATTATATGCATTGTATAGTGTTCATGGTTGAATGACAAAGAGATGTAAGATTATCCTATCTATTGAAGTTCATATTCACGTGTTATCACTGATACACCATTGTGTGTCATCAATCAAAGTTCATGGTTGGATGTCAAATACCTTGGTTGAAAAGGTTCAAATCTATCTAAGGCGCAAATTTGGCTACATAGAAGCTCTGTTAGACGCTTTGCATTCCTCAATAGATGAAATTTTACTTTTGCAGTTTGAAGAATAACTCTACACAGTTGAAAGGTATGCATACTCCATGTATCCATGCATAAGTTCTACCATAATGTTTTGGAGATATTAGTGTATGAATTTGGTAAGTCCTGAAGAATGTATGATGAAAAGATATTTGTATGTCTTCGTATTGTACCATATTTCAATGTTTTACCTTGCGGTTTTGAAGTTGAGCTCATGAAGATGATATGTTTGCTCAGTCCATGTCTCATACAACTTGGTTCACCATTGGCAATTTTGTAGATGAGATTGTGTTGTCTATATTTTGACAACCTAGTAGATTGGTATGTTTGTATCTAATTGGTCTACATCAACATGTTTTGGTTCAATAATGTGTTAGATGCACAAGACAACTAAAAAGGGTGTGATCAGTTATATACTTAAAACATTTAAACCCTTATCAACCATTAAACCTTTATCATGCATTAGCGGAATTTAAACATATGAAATAATAATGCAAACACAACCAAATAGGACCAAACACCTTTGTGATGGAAAGAAGTGAAGGATGACCACACTAGGGGTTAACTAAGACCCAAATCCACATTGCCATGCTACTCAACACATTCACAATCCATGAGGTACCTTTGCAAATAGAGCTAGCATGCCAAGTTGACCAAACTTGAAATAACACTACAAGCGACCACATACATGCTTCTTTAGGTCATGCAAACCACATAAAAATACTTCACAACATCCACAAAAAATCTCAAAATATTCTACCATCCTCAGAATATTTTGCAACTCTGCCACAACCACCTAAAACTGAGAACACCATTATTATGTGCAACTAGACACATTGCCACATAACACAACTCACTAACCAACCTTGTGGAACACATCAACACCTAAAACCTCAAGGGAAGGAAGATATGACAATATAAGCAAGTTCCCAAATTCGCAAGACAAGAAACCTCATTGCGAAGAAATGTGGAGTAATCCCATCTCTCCCAGACAACCTTCTTCATAGATAGATAAATTGTCAAACACAACTTTCATTGCAGAACAATCCAAAACCTAAAACTATGGCTATAGAACCTCTAAACACCTTTGATCATCACATCCAAACCACACAAGCACATATTCAACCATGAAGGAATGTAGAGCACAACACTGAACACACCTCTATCACACTACTTGCCCTTTTATTCAAATTTTCTCAAAAGCACTTGGAAACCAAGTGAACTTAATGCAACTACAGCTCTAATGCATCAAGACATCAATGAAAACACTGGTGACAACACCACAATACCTTCTAATCAAACCACAACACATCCATATAAGCACTTTACAACTATCTCCCCAATTATGACAACACCATCATCCTTCCAACAACTCCAACACACAATCTCCATACAGTTGACATCAATGACCAACACCAACAACTTTTGACATCAATGGAAACACCAATGACATATTTGCAAAAACCTCCCCCTTTGTCATTAATGGCAACACCAGCTCTTTGTAAAACCATCAACAACAAAATCAACCAACAACATCTTTGCAACAAGTAACACTCTCCCTGACTGGGGCAACTCTTCATCTTCATACTCTCATTCACTTGTTCCTAAACATTCTATCCTCCTATGGTCTTTAGAAAATATTCAACCAACTCTCTCTCAAAAAACTTTAGTTCTCTCTCTGACTTTATCGCCCTTTGACATCAATTATTTCCTTGTGTTTTTCAGAATTTCTCTCCCCCCCTTTGAAATCAATGGCAAAGGGCCATAAAATCATCCAACTCTTCTTTCATTCTCTTTCTCCCCCCCTTTGAAAACATTCAAATGACAACACCTACATACATCACTTTGATATTACTTGCAACATTGACAAGCAACTGGACTCTCTTCATTGTATTCACTTTTCTGCACTCTCTCCCTTAGGGGCACAAAATATGCTCCATCTGACTATATCAAAAATCAATAACAGTACCTACTCCCCCTCAGAGGTAGCCTTCAACATTAGTCCAAGACCAAGAATGTATCATGAAATGCTTCTTGGGCAGATGCACACACTTATCCATCTAATTGAAAGAAGGAAGAGCAACAACCCCTAACTTTTTTTGGAGATACTCAAAAGTATCTTTTGAAAGAGCCTTTGTAAAGATATTTGCAACTTGATCCTTTGTAGGCACATATTCTAGCTTCACCTCATTCTCTATAACTTTCTCCCTTAAGAAGTGATATCGGATTGAGATATATTTTGTTCTTGAATGCATTACTAGATTTTTTGAAATATTGATTGCACTTGTATTATCACACAAGATAGAAATAGGTTCATCATATGATACTCTTATATCCTTCAATGTTTTCTCCATCCACAACACTTGTGTGCAACATGATGTTGCTACAATATATTATGCTTTTGTAGTAGATAATGACACTAAATCCTACTTCTTACTCAACCAAGAAACTAATCTATTTTCAAGAAAGAATGCACCACCACTTGCACTTCTTTTTTCATCTATAAAACCTACCTAATCTGCATCTATATATGCACTCAAGGATAAATCAATACCCCTAGGATACCACAGACCAAAGTCCAGAGTGTTCTTGAAGTATCTAAATATCTTCTTTACTACTATAACATGAGATTCTTTGGGATCTTCTTGAAATATAGCCACAAGACAAATTGCATGCATGATATCCAGTCTAGTAGTAGTTAAATACAATAGTCCTCAAATCATTGACCTATACTTGCTCTGATCATCCATAGGAGATTCATCATTTTTGCTTAACTTACAACTAGTAACAATAGGGGTACATAGTATTTTAGAATCCTCCATTCCAAACTTCTTCAATATTTCTTTGACATATTTTGACTATGAAATAAAAATACCTTTTTCTAATTGACTGATTTGTAATCCAAGGAAGAAATTCATCTTCCCACACATTGACATCTCAAACTCTTTCTGCATTTCCTCTAAAAACTTATTGCACATATCTTAATTTCATCCAAAGATAATGTCATCCACATATACTACCACAATCAAGATTTGTTCTCCTTCAACTTTGAAATATGAATTCTGCAGTACCTTTTCTTTTAATATTTTCAAGAGAAACTTTGAGTTCTCCATTTATGCCAAATATGCAATCTTATTATGTAGATCCAATAGTAGGAATCTCTTCTGGAGGAATAGTTAGTCTTCTAATAGTCATGTGGTCAACCTCCAAGATCTTCCCCATGTGGTTAAACTCCTTCCAAGGAACCAAGCTCTGATACCAATTGTTAAACACCCATGATACTGATGGGGCAAATCGGTATTCTATTAAACCATTTAAACATCCAATACGCATAGCATAATCAATTTGCAGTAATAAATGAAAGCATGAAGACAACCAACAACATCACATAACACATGAGCACCATATTTTTATGTGGAAAACCTAAAATGGGAAAAACCATGGTGAGGATTAGCTCACAATATATTATAACCGACTATAGTATATTACAAAAGTGCTCATTACAAGTGGACTCACCGCCCACAAGAGATAGAAGAGAAGATATTTTGGCACAAAACCAAGTTTTGAATAGTTACAATTGCATCTAACATATGCATGAATTACAGTTCCAATGAAGCTCAAAATATAGACTTTACACTTCATATTGATCTGATTTAATACTCTTCTCTACTCTGCATTCACACAATTCACATCAAAAACTCTTATCACTTGTCACTACAAATAAAATACCAAAAATGATCCTTCTTATTTATCTGCTTCACCTACACCATCAATTAGGCCGGCCTAGTTGGATGTAATATGCAGAATATACCTTGTTGGCTCAAGATCCATACATGCATGATTCACACCAAGATTCAAAACTTATTGCAATTCAAAATAGGTCAACATGGACCCAAAATAACACCCACATAATGGATCAACACATAATTAATCTGCGCAATACAAAAAAACTCATTAGGTCGACATCAATAATGACCTAGTATCAAAATTTGCCAACTGTACACCCACATTCAGACATGTGGACCTCCAAACTCTATGCCATTTGGAATACACAATCAACTAAAACCTTTCAACCTTTACACAGAATTGCAAATGTAGATTCCAATCCACAAAGAAGTGTGGATTCATCAAAACATGTATACTGCATTGAAAAACACCTGTTACTACTAGTCCAAACTTTTGTTACTCATAACTTTCACACTAGGAGCCAAAACAAGATGAAACTCTGGAGTTAAGTTCCTCTATCAATCAACAAAATTATATTAGAAGTGCAAAGCAATATCTTAATCAATGAACCGATGCAGACCCAAAAATTAGATGTCCTATATACCAAAATTAACTATATTGACACTTAGTCAATTTATGTATTAACCACTTTCACCGGATCAAACTTTCTTGCAAAATTTCCTTTCATAATCATCCTCAAACATGTTCAAGCCATCCAAACTGATATGCATGATGGTTTTCATACCAAAATACAATACTGACATCAATGACAACACTACAATGCATGACTATCTCACTTGTGCTCATCCTACATGCTCATGTTGCCAACAAATGCATCAATGACAAACTCCTTGTTCTTCCAACACTAATGCCTCCTTAACATACTAAAAAATATTCCTTCTCATTTCTTCTAAAATAAAATATTCAACCACTTTATCTACCTTGAACTTGGTGGTAGCTCTCCCAATGGGAATAACAAGGTGGTCCCATGAATCTGGCCAAGAACACAACAAAGTCATACACTGATACCCCCCTCCATATTTGTTCCCACAAAGTACAAATAGGAAAATATCATATTGAAGGAATTTAGATGTTTGTTCATAGAACCATCATCCTCCATCTTGAGGGTATACAACTTATTTTTCAAGAAAATCTTATTCATCAAGGATTTGACCTAATAAATTTCTCTGAATTTCATCAAAATATTGTATGCACTAGACTCTTCATGCACATTTAGCTCCATTGAATCAACCAAAAATATTCTACTAAGACCCTTTACCTTTCTATCCATATTTTCCAAAAAAAATTGTGATGTAGGTCTAGATACAAAAATTACAACCCACAAATCTTATTCTACGAGCACTTCCTCCATATCAAGCTTCCACAACTCAAAGTTTGTTCCTAAGAACTTTCCCATCTCTATCCTTGATGTGTTTGTCATCTCCTCCTACAATAAGATCGAAACCCTCTCTACACAAACTCCTATTCAAATGAAAATGAGTACAAAAATTATTTACCCAGTTCACCTAGAATCTAAGGTGATCAAGCTCTGACACAAAATGAAAGGAAGCAAGGTGCATATAAATGATTCTTACACTAATATTTTAAGCAGAGTTTCCTATGAATTTAAATATTTTAAAAATTACATTTAAATAAAAAACAAACAATTAATATCATAACACAAGTGTATGTGGTAAAAACCCTTTCGAGAGAAAAAACCTACACTTTAAAGTATTTCAATATATTATTAAATAAAACATAATTACAATAGAATTGCACGGTAAGACTTCACAAGAATATCACCAACTAAAGATCTAGAGGAATTCCATTACCTTAATAGTATGCACAAAACTCTACATACAACCTCCATCTCAAGCACCTACTATATATGAGATATAAAACCTAAAACCATCAAATGATAATTAGAGACCCATGAGCTAAAATAACTCAAAAGTGGCACCCAAAATTATCCCCCAATTGAATATTCCTTATGACATGTCATAATATGCATCATACATTTTTTGATAGGTGTAACTCCCTTTTACAACTTTTTATGCTTTTAACAACTTTTTACTTTCCTACACAAACTTTTGTGAGTCATAAACTATGATTCAATAGGTTGTTTGGGCCCCTTTTTGTCATATCGAAGTACCCAGAGAGATATATGCAACAAGCACAACTATAGGTAATGCTAAGCAACCAAGAATTTTTAATTTGGCCAAAAACTACTTGACTATATCCCATAAATTGATTTTTTCCATTTTATACCCGTAAATCACACTTTTTATAATATTAGCATTAAGAGCAAGGTTGATACACCTTTCCCAATATATCTTTTAGTAATAACTAAACCTTGAATGTAAAAATGGAGATCTAATTGAAAATCCTTGCTACTCAAATATAGTAATTATTTTATTTTGAACTTGCCTAGATTGTATTTTGTATTCTTGCTCATAGTCTTCAAGGAAATTATCCTTAGGACCCTTTTTTTTAACTCAACCAATGGATTGAATTTATCTATGTACTAGTTATCATTTCTCATATTCATATGTCATTCCCAAAATTCATCAACTATTCTAGAAGATTCATAATTCTTTCCCTAGTAATTTCCTTAACAACTTCCTCACTATCTTGTCTAGCTTTGAGAGCTAGTTGTCTTATCTCATTTTGCAAGATTTCAAAATTCTCCTATGACACTTGTTGATCACTTGAAAAATCCTTATCCTCAATTTCCTTGAATTGAGGAGCACTAGCTATTAATTCTTATAAATGATGGAAACAATTCTCTAATTTAGCTATGTCTTCCCTTAATTCTCAATCTAACTCAATAACATCATAAAAGAGAGCATCATGACCATTTTAAGATTCTTGGTGATATCTTGGATAAGTAGTGTGCACATTGAGTATTGTAGCTTCAAGAGTAATAATTTCACCCACCCTCTCAATCATTAATGTGTTAGACAACCCTTGGGAAACCTCATGAATGGTTGAGATCTCATATTCAAGAGTGATAGGCCATTAAGCTAAGATATTTTCTCTTTACAACATAAATTTGACTTGAAATAAAATTGCATTGCTTGTTTTAAGTTTTGGATAACATCACCTCCTTTAACACTCCTCATGGTGGAAAACACTATGGTAGAGGCTAGGCCCTTGATAGGGAGTAACTAATAGCCACTCTTTCTTACAAGTCTCATGGCTTGTTTAAGGGTAATATGATTAGTGCTCATCTTGAAAATTAAATTCTCCCCTTCAATATTAGGATCAGTATGCATAGCTCTTATATTGTTGTGTTTCACCTAATCGTCATTTTGGTCTGTCCTCTTTCTCTTGAGGATAAATCTTTAAAAATTTATTAATTTTGATAAATTTATCATCTACTATGAAGGATTGACATTCCTTGGTCCTAACATCCTACGTGTTATTTCTTCTCTTTCAATTCACACAATAGTGCCATGGCATATAAAGTAGTGGCTTGAATCATCCATGTATATTATGGGTAATTGACTACTTTAATAATATCTATATCAATGGGATCATTCTTGTCAAATCATAATGGTCCTTAAAAAGAGTAAGAGCCCGCCATTGTATGTTGCAAACATGAGGATCCTTCAACCATTACCATTTTCCTTTTTTCTTGGGAAGTCCTCACATTTGATCTTTTTAATCTATGATCATCCCACATGAGGAGTTGAACTTCCAAAAATCAATGTGGGAGAGTCAAGAACTTCAATTATTGAGCATTCACAAAATTTATTCCAATTACTAAGTAAAGTCACCATTATGTGAAGAGGATCTTTAAGATCTGGAAGAAATCCATTAACATTATGGTAATTGGCCTCCATGTGTTTCTTCTTAGCAAGCTTAATCCTAAACCATTTGGATTTCCTTTCTTTGTTCATATCCATGTCCTTGCAACTTCTACTGAGGTCTTCCAATTCATCAAATTGATGCTCAAATCCAACAAGGCCTACATATTGCATTATTTAATTGATAAACCTTTAGGGCCATATCTCCTTTGTGTGGAAAATTCCATGCCCACCTAGTTTATAATATGTGCCACTCTCTTGTAGCCTTTTGGTCCTAGAATAGTGAATTCATTAGTACTAACATGTGAAGGAAGGATATGTTTCCTCTTATGCAACTTGAAATGTGAATTATTTGATGCATTCATCTACCACAAAGCTCCTAGATAAGTAATTATACATGAGACTCTGAAAGGAAATTTATGTGGCATCTTATTACAACCAAACATACAAATTATGATGAATCCATCATGGAAGAACTAATCTCCCCAATTATGCAATCCCTCAATAGTGGCTTGGTTGTCCATATGAATGAGGAATTTCTAAATTAAGGGGGAACTTACGCCTTTTAAAACCTAGTTGATTCAATACAATAGTTATGAAGAAATCCTCAAAGACATAGAAATGATCCATGGGGTCATACTTGTTCAATTGTTGGGTCCATAGCTGCACATGCTAGTAATATCCATTTTTATGAATTTCCTTATAGGGTACCAAGTATTGAAAGTTGTGACTCCAAACACTAAAAAAGATATAGATATATATGTGGTATAGCAATGAGTAAAGACTTGATAGCACCTTGCTATTTGATATTTGTTAGTCCGTCCTTGAAGAGCTTTGTTAAATAGGTGGCATAATTGAATATAGTGTTTTGATACACACTTTGATATGAGTGGAAAAAAACAAGGCACCCTTGGACATAGTAGGGCCAATGTCAATTCCTATAAATTGATAAATACCATCATAAGTGTCTAAAATATGGACCAAAGGAAATAAATTCAAGTGGCTCAACTTTTATTTTTATAATTGGTGTAGGTCATTGTCCTTGTCCCCTATGTTTAGAATTTGGTAATCATTTTTCCTTATAATTGAGATTTTGTTTCTCATATTCTATGGCTAGGGCTTTTAAATCTAGCAAGGTGTGAGAATTAGGGTTGAGGCTAAATATTTTACAAAATAATATTTTTTCAACAACGAAAATTCTCACTCTTAAGATTGGTTTCAAAAAATCCCAAGAGATTATCTCTTAGTAACCCACTCAAAAATATTAGGTTCAATGAAGCAATTAGGCACAATGAGCTTCCCCAAATCAAATCTCTAGGCATTGTGCATAGGAATTCATTTATTGGCCTTATCATAGAATTTTTTTAATAGAGCACATTCTTAGGTCAAGGTAATGGGATCCCTAATTTTGGCCCTATTGTCATCCAACAAATTTGTAAAGGGACCCCTACTAGTGGCTCATTTGAAGGAATTCAATGCCCAGGGAAAGATTTCAAAAAAATTGCAGCTTATTTTATCTTATTCGACATGACTTGGGATTTCATATGGTAATGTGAATTAGGGCTTTTAGTTCTAAGGAAATAGCCATCAGTTAAGGGCCACACAAGTTAGAAAATTGAGCAACTTGGTTTCAAGAATCTAGAATTCTACAACAAAATAAAAATCCTTTTATCAAGAAGAGAGTATGAGTTTCCACATAACAATCAAGATACACTCTAGATATAATTGTCGATAGCTTAAGAAAACCTGTCAACTTCAAATTGGTCACAAGAATTTTGAACACACTCAACTTCAACTCTGGGAGATGATGATAATAGCAATTTAAAGCCCGATTCATTTGATATCACACATAAGAACTAATATTTTACATTTTTTAAGTAAAAAGTTTCATATTTGTCACTATCATTATGTTTGAACATTTAATATTGATGGCCCCAATTTAATAGGTGGGTTCACAGACCTAATATCAATCATGGATTTTTACATGGACCCCTTCAATCCATGGTGTAGGCATCCATGATGGTCTATTATTTAGAGGGCCTTGGATTAGTATGCAAGTGGTGGCTTGAGTGCAAGATTTTCATTGGTCCCCCTAGCTAACTTTGCTAGGTAACTATGTATCTTTTTATTTTAAAGCCTACAAGCTCTTTGCCACGGTCTCAACTTCCACCTAGATCCTAGAGAACATATATTTTTGTTTGTTTGTGGGTCAGCGTAACTAAGCAAGGGTGGTTAGTGCACAGGTTGATCATGGAAGTAATATCGTTGTCAAGAAAACGAGAACAAATGGTAACATAAGCTGCCAAAGATAAGCAACTTGAGACTCTTGATAATATGGTAAAGCGGGGAGTGGAGGGTCATAAGGACTACTGCCTAGGGACTTTGTCCACTCTTACGGTAACATGACACACGAGATGAAGTCTTAACATGCGACAACATAGGGTTTGAATTATAGGTGCCTATAATTTAGTTAATCAATTCAAGGTCTAGGGCAAAGAAGGGGCCCACAATGCAAGATTAAAATCCCCACAATTCAAGGTTAAATCCTTAAGACAAGCATGTATTCCTTTAAAAATTAACACAAATTTCCTCACGAATTTAGATATAGCAATAATATATCCCAATGAGACCAAATATTTATATTTTATTCATAGACATTATTTTATCGAGATTCCCTCCTAACAAACTTATTATATAAAAGTTGAAGGCATATTAACTCATAAAATTCTAAGTTACTTTTATTTTCAATTAATGGTAGTATTCATATATTTTTTGTGGTCCCGACTTCATAGCACCTACTATTTAGAAATTTTAAAATTGTTCTCTTAGCTAGAACATAAATGAAATAAATTATGTAGAATTTTTTTATTGATAAAACATTTAAATGTTGATAATGTAGAGAATCGCTTATTATTATAATACATCCATTGTTGAAATTCTTTGGATGCTTCTTGACCAATGATCCTACTCAAAATGTAATCACTGACTTATTCAATAAAATCACTCATAAATAGCCTCGTTGGCATTTTGGAGAGGATGTCCTTAGGTTTCAAGAAAAAAATTGTATTTATTGATTCTAGACACTTAGTTGTGTGCCTATCATAATATGTTTATGCAGATTCTACAAAAAAAATATGTATGTATATGTGGCAGGAAAAGAAGTAATCTCTTCAATATATTGTAACTAAATTAGTAGTATCTATTTTCACTAGCATGCCTGATTTCTCTTTAATTTGAGTTGTAGTAGCACACTAAGCATAGGCCAAAACCAAATCAACTAATTGCACTCTCACTATGAATCTTATGGCTTGAACTAATCCACTAGTCTTGATATTTTTAGATTTCTTAAACATGTCATTTCATTTTGTTGCAAGGCATGTGCCCTTGGTCTCCTTGTGTTGTGTAGCACAACACTCAGGTTCTTGACATGGCTTAATCGCTTCCTATGGATTCATTAAATCTGGCGGTTGTATTGAGCATTAACAGTTCAATCTTTTGGTGCAACAACAACTATTTGTGCAATAATTGGTATCAGAGCCTGGGTCACAAGTTTGAACCCCTCGCTTGCGCTAGGGGTGGATTGTTGCAAGGTGTGTGCCCTTGGTCTCCTTGTGTTGTGCAACACAACACTCGGATTTGTAATATGTCTTACCTGTCTCTTGTGGATTCATTAACTCTAGCGGTTGTATCAGGCATTAACAAGTCGATATTTTGGTGCAACAATAACTATCTTTGCAACACATTTACTACCATCCTAGCATGAAATTACTCTAGGACCATATGCCCGAAGTCTAGTAATCTATTATATTTCCCATTTCTATAAATAACTTTGTTGATGGAACAATTCCCTTGAATTTGTACTTCATTTTAGTAAGGGATGCTATTTCCTATAGTAAAGTACCTATTAATGTAGTAAAATGCCACCAAATTGTTCAAGTTTGCAAGAGGATTTGAATGTCAAGAAGTTAGAGCAATTTGTAAGTGGATAAATGTAAAATGGTGAGAGAAATGGGTAAGCTCAAGGTTTTAAATTATTTTGCAAAATTGTCATTAGTTCTCACCTATTAGCTTTTAAAAATCATAAATAATTTATATTTATTGGTACATTGAGTTCTAGAGAATCAAAGCAACTTGAAAATTTGTATTTAACAATTTCCAAAAAATTAGAAATTTTTTTGATGAATATATGTCAGCATACTGTTAATTTAAGAAATAAAAGTACACATATTCACAAAAATATATGGGTAGATACAAGATCACACCCCGAGAATAACATGGGCCAAAGCTCGAAATAAAGCAATTAGAAAAAAATATAATAAGTGGCAAGAGTAGTAGCACTTGGAGGAGGCAAAGAATCCCAGTCATTCAAATTACCCCATACATTAACAAGGTCCAAAGTGACGTCAAGGACATCCCAACCTTCATCAATATATTTATCTTTATCATCAATGTGAGCTTGAGAAATCATCAAATCAAGACAAGGGATCCACTTTGAAGAATCAAAAGCAAGCCACCCAAGAGCAACACTAGTTGACATCCCAACACCCCTAGAAGCCACCCAGAAATGGAACCTTGAGGGGGAGGGGAAGTGGGTCATTACTAGAAATGATGCAACACACCTCTATGATCGCCATCCCAGTAGAGAGGAGCTTGGGACTGGGGAGATTAGGTGTGATGATTAGAGTGGATCCTCCCTCTATGACAACCATGTGCAAGAAAACAACCATGAGAAGAATTCAGAGACAAAGGCACTCTAGAAATAATATAGTTGGGGCATTTCCCTAGTGCTCGAGCAACTCTTGAAAGAGAGCCACTTCTAAGGCAACCTTGTGTTCTTGCACCTAGATCTATAACAAAACATTAGAACAAATGATAGCTTGGAATAAAGAGAAACATTATGATCAATAGTACTATGAGCAAAGATATAAGAATTTTTATCTTTCCATATGTTAAAAAGAATTTCCATCTTGAGAGCATGTTAAATCTAGAAATACGAGGCTAATCCTCTAAAGGAGTCATATGCCAAGAGAAAGGTTTCAATTTAAAAGGTTGAAATAATTCAATAATCCATGTCTAGAGTTGTTGAGCTCTACAAAAAACCAAAATAGATGTTCAAAAGAATCCAATTGACCACAAAAAGGAAAACAAGGGTTCTAGAGCCCTAGATGATAGAGCCTAGACCCCACTAGTAAGACTTGGAAAAGAATACAAAATAAAAGTGAGAAAGCTTGGGTTCCACAACAAGGTCGACCAAAATTTAAGGAACTTGTGTTGCCAAACTAAGATAGGTGATTACAAATGTCATCTTTGGTTTACATCGGGCACCATGGGGAGATGAGGAGAAAGCCAATGATATCCAAGATGCAACTTATAATTGTAGAGAGTTGTATTAGGACGTCACTTCTAATCTTTCCACCAAGGCCTATAGAGTGGACACCAATTTTGTGTTTCATCTTGTCAGAGATGACCACCATAACTATATTAACCATCACCCAATCTTAAAGATAGAGTTTGAAGTTGATCTTAAGTTCATCCTTGGACATGAGGCTCATAGAGGTTTTGGAGAATAATAATCAAGGACATTGGATAACTCTCTTATGAAAGTGTAAGGCCTTGACCTTTGGCAACCAGGCTAAAGGGAGACTTTGTATTTGTAAAGGTGGAGACCACCAAAGATTATGATAATTAATGGAGAGGTCATCCTAAAATCCATACCCCACCCATTGGATCCAAGGCTTAACAACTTCCCAAGTATGCCAAATACTTTTGGCAACAAAATTACCCTCAATTTGAACAAAATCATTCATGAGGAAATGGTTTTGAAATCCAATCCCCTTCCATGTAGTTCTATTAACTAGGTAGCCTAAGGAAATATAATGTTGAAGAAGAACCTTCCAAGCTTCATTACTAGAAAGGGCACAAATAATTCATTTCACACACAAGGAAAATCCTTAATGTTGAGTGGATAGCAACCCCAACCCTCTAGATTCTCAAGGGAGACAACAAAATTCCCAAGCAACCATGTGAAATCCATTGTGATATTTAGAAGAGACCCATAAAAAATCCTAAAAGGAGTTTCGCTAATTTTAAGTAGGAATCTTTAGAAGGAGCTTAATGATAGCTTGTCGTTAGGTCCTACTACTTTAGAATAATTGAATGTTAATTAGTCGACTGGGCAGTGTCCAAGGCAGTTTGCAGAAGGAGATTATTTGAACAACCCATTTTATATTTTTCTATTTTTCTTTCAAACTACATAAATCAAGTCTAATCTAAGGCCATTACTTTTTAACTAGAAAATAATCTTACTTTAAGAAAATCCAGAAATGCTAAATTAAAAAAAAAACATAAGACAACTAATTTAGAAAGCATTACGACTAAACTAGAAAGCATGGAAACAAGAAAACTAAACAACTGATGTATTACATAAACAAAAAAGTAAGGGAATAGACAATTAAACATCTTTTAAACAGTAAATGAATTTTATCAACTACAGAAGATAACTTATACAAATTAAAAACAATGGTGCTCCGGAACAACATACTCGACTCTTCAACAACTTGTTACTTCCTACTGAACAAAAATTTACCTTTAACAAAGAAAATAATTTAACAGTAAAATACTTATCTATCTAGGCTAACTCCCCTCGAGTGGCTAGCTCGCGGGCTAATACTTCGTCTTTAAATCACATAAGCTACAGGTTCTCAAATCCTTTTATTACAAACAGTCATCATCATTTGAAATTCAACAGTTACCAATAGACATAAATCAGATAACCCGTTTTAACAGTGCTTTGAAAAACCATGTGAACAGCATAACAATACTTCCTCTCTGCCTTATTCACTACTTATGAAATTACAGTTTTATAGATAACTTCTTAACTAAATCCTAAATTTAAGATGGCATGGATAGTCATTGAAAAAGTCTTCCTTAACTTAAAACTAAATTTGATGTCTTTAAAGCTTTAAAACATGTAGAAGGCTCGAGAAGAGCCATAAAGTTTTTAACAAAAGAATTTAAAGAAACTAAAACTGAATCTTCGGCGCATCATCCAGGCATCTAGGAGTGGGTTCGCAGCATTACTCTTGAGGCACGTGTTGGCTAAACTTCTGCAAAAACCGCATGATGACCTGTTATTCCCTACAAAAACGCCCAAATCAACCCATTAAACCTACTTTGGTAAATTTCCTCAATTGATCAAAAGAAAGAAAGAAAGCATAATTTTACTTAAAATAAGCAATTACTTCTCCTAAAGTTTAATAAATTGGCACAGGCTTAGGATTGAATTAGCAAAAGTAAGCTTTCCAAATTTTATTATGATGAGGTTATTTTTACCTCATCATTTCCTCCCCTACCTAATTTCTGGCAGGTCCTCCTACTCCATGGTTAAACCCTTGAGTTCTATTCCATTCTTCATAAAGAGTACTGAGATCATGTGTTTCCCTGGCTGATGCATTGAAAGTTTCAAGGTTATGAATGAACCCTCTATGGAACATCACACTCTCTTTCCACTCATTAAAAAGTTTGTCATTCTGATCTGTGGAAATATTAAAGGCCGGGGGTGGATTAAGTAGCAAGGGAGGCCTGTATTTCATTCCTATCCATTTTTTTCTCAGGGTTTTCAGGATTTTAACTAGAGCATCAACCCTTATGAATGACCATCTGATGTTTAGAGGAGAAATAACTTTTCTTTTATTTAAGTAAGTTGGAAGAGGGGTGAACCCTTCTTCGCATGCATGCCATGCTTTTCCAATTAATTTTTGTCCATTTGCCATGAAATTATCATAACACAACTTGAGGCTGTTGTCATACCTTTCCTTCATCTTTTCATTAACAAGAAGAGACAAAAATGTAGCTTTGAACCCATCAGGCCTTGAATTTGGGGACCTTATCTGGAAACCCATTGTTTTCTCTGCATGTGCAAATTCTTTTGTTCGATCTTGCCAATGAATTTGATTTCTCATGGTTGAGAGAAATGCCCTCAATTCTACCTCTCCAACAAAGAAATTGATAAAGAAATTAGTATGATTTTCCAATAACAAATCATGCAGAAAGAATTCACAAATTAAATCCTGGTCTTCAAGAGTCGACTCTACAAATATTTTTACAAACTCTTTGTCATTAGGCTCATAAGGTTGATCATTATAGATCCTAAACAGTTTCCATCTTAGCCATTGTTCATTCAAAAACATTGAGTAAATTCTTGATGGCCTTCTACAATTCAACAAATAGTCCACAAGTTGACAGGCATCCTACTTCCCTCTGTAGGCTTTGTGAAATGACTCCTTTAGGAGCACCAATTCTTTCTTCAGCCTGTGATTTTCAGTTTGGACATTTCTAAGGAAGTAACATTGTTCCATCCATTTTATTAGCATAGGTGGAATGCAGACCTGGAACCAATCACTTACAACTGGTTCAGTCTGAATTTCTTTGGAGTTCATTTGGGGTCTCACAGTGCATTCCTTCAAGTCCTGTTCTAGTTCAACTACCCTGCTGATGGAAGCGTTCAACTCTTCAATTTTTATTTTCTTGTCCTCCTCGAAAGTTGTGAGCATCAGCACAAAATTTTATTTTATTCTTTCCATTTCTGCATCTTTATGTGCAATGTCCACACTATAAATTTTATGCTTCTGATACTGCTCCTGCATTTGTTCCTGTAACATATAGATTTTTGAGTCTTTTTCCTGCAATTGTAGCTTCATGCCTCTTATTTCCTGATCCTTTTTATTTATTATAGCAGTTTGTACAACAAACTCTTCTTTCTGCAATTTTATAAATTTATTATTTTTAGACATTTGTCTTTGTAAATCATCAATTTCTACTTTATACTTTTCTAATTCAGCAATGGCACAACTGGTTTCAACAATTTTATCTACAATAGGCGACAAATTTTCTAGCATACTGCCATCCCCCTCAGGTTCTCTTCCCTGAATTTCATCATTGAAGATTTCCTCTATATGTGTAGAATGGAAAGGAAATACTTCACCTGAATCCTCTTTATTTAGGGGTACCTCCTCTTCATTGGCATGCTCTGAAATTTCTATGGGCTCTTGTGGCCGCTTAAGCTTTTTCTTTTGTGAACTTCCCTCCTTACCCTGTATTGGGGTTTCAGAGAATTCAGAATCCAATCGCTTACTCCTTCTGAGTGGAGGTGATTCCTAGAAAATGACGGGTGTTTTATTTTTCCTCGTTTTCTTCTTTCTTGGTTTACTTGTGTCAGAATAAACAATATCAACCTATTCTAGCAGGTCAGGGGTTTTGAATTTATCACTGCAGAGGTCTGGAAAATCCTCACTAGGAGTGGTGGGATTAAGAGCTTCTAGAGCTGAAGAGCCCTTAGGGGAAATTGCTCCGGATGATGGAATAGCCCAATGGGATGGTTCCCCCGATTCTATGGTTCTTGCAATTGCAGGCTTCTCCATTTTCTCTAAATATTTCTCCCATTTTCCCTCGGGTTTCTTATGGAAGTGGTACTTGCAGATTAGCTGAATTAACCCGTGATGTTTCAAAGGCCCAGTCCCTGTTTTATACCTTTCTATGGAAGTATTTAAGGAATCACACAAGAATTCAGGCATATTAACCCTAAGAGCCGGGTCCTCCTTTTTGTGACGTAAATGGGTCAACATACGAAAGGCAGGCCCTATAACTATAGTAAGTTGACCCTCACAAATAACTATTGGGTATGGGTCTCCCTCTCTAACAAATAATTCAGCTAATTTTTGGTACGTTATTTGAGAGGTTTCTTTTATATTTATGCCTGCATTCTCTAATCCAGACAAGCAAGAAATAATTTTGGAGCTTACCTTGAAACGCTTCTCTTGAAGTACCACTTTGCCATTGTGTAGTTCTTCAGCAAAAGATCTTACCAACTTTTCATTATGGCCTTCAAATTTCCTGATGAAGTTTAACCACCCTGCTTCCTCGAGCAATCTGGAGATATTACTCAATCCCAATAATTTTTTTGTTGAATCTGGCTCTGCCTTTCTTTTACCACCCCCCATTTCCTAATTTCACACTCTGCAAATGATTTCAGTTCTAGCACAGAGCTCCCACGCAGGTTTCTTTTGAAAATATTGCCTTTGAAATTACTTATTTGTTTTATTTGCAGCTTACGCTTCAATGATTTCCAGTCTGCATCGAGGTTTGCGAAAGGCTTTTCCGTACAAGTAGTTGATCGCTGGGTGGTACAAATTGCTAAATTGGAAGTGAGGTTCATGCCAATTAATTATTCTTTATTCAAAAATAACTACCTACTTAAAGCAAAAATTAATGCTTAGCCTCATTCCGTGATCGTTCGAAGATCTTATACCTCACATATTTGACAAGATGACGTGAAGGAATTGGTTTAAGTGACGATAGAGTTATTATGATATGGTGCAAAATTCTATGGGGGACGGAGCTATCAATGAGGAGTACAGAGTTGGGTGGCTTACTTATGACTAAAGCAAAAATAGAAAGACAGATGTATAGGATATTCTGGTGAAAGAATCGCGAAAATTTTGAAATTTTGAAAAAGGTGGTGGAAAACAAGAGAACAAGTTCTAGAGCACGTAATTTGGTCAACACGCTCGAAACGAGTGCTTAAGTTCCGGAGCATCGGTGTGTGGTGCGACTGAAACAAGAATGAAATGAAGGTTCCAGAGCATCGCTGAAAGATGCAGCTGAAACAAGAATGAAATGGAGGTTCTGGAGCATCGTTGAATGATGCAACCAGAGCAGCAAAAAAATGAAAGGTTCCAGAGCATCGCTGAAAGATGTAGCCGGAGTAGCAACAAAATGAAAGGTTCCAAAGCATCGCTGAAAGATGCAGCCGAATCAGCAATGAAATGAAAGGTCGAGCGACATGGAAAAGAAATTTTGAACTTCATGAATTTTGAACCTTAGTGCAGAACACCTCTTCAACATGGTAAGCTTTATACAAGTCATGGAGCATCGGGCTTGAAAACGACAAGTTCCGGAGCATCGGTACCGACATCATAACTTTCTGGAGCATCTTTGGAGGGTGCTTCAAAAGTTATTTGCCGCTTCTTGAGAAGTCCTGCAAAAACATGAAAAATATTTAGCTAAGTCCAAAAACAACGAAAGATTAAATGAAGGAAAATATCTCAGCATACATGTCCGTTTATTGCATATTTTCAATAATTATATATATATATATTTGTCTTTTTGTTTTTTTTTAACATCATAACATTATTACTAGATAGACTATGTCGTGGCAGAGTCAACACATTGGACCTTCCCCTGCATTTCGACCATCCTTGTAAAGTCTTCCCTGTTGACTGGCTTATGGTAGACATGTAAGTGATGATCATTAACCAATAGAGTTCGCATGTCACCATCGATTGGTTTTAACCGAACAATTCCATTCGAAAAGACTTTCTCAACTTCATAAGGTCCTAGTCAGTGAGTCTTGAGCTTCCCCTTATGATCCTTGTATCTAGAATCAAATAACAGGGCCCAATCCCCATTATGAAACTCCTTTCCCTTAATATGTTTATCGTGCCATACTTTCCATTGATGTTGAATTAGTTTAGTTTGATGGATGGCGTCTAAACGAAGTTCATCCAATTCACTCAGTTGCAGAACTCTTTCAACTTGGGCTCTTTTTAAATCTAGACCTAGTTCCATAGCCGTTCATAGAGTTTGTAACTCGAACTCAATGGGAAGAAGAGGCTTCTTCCCAAAAATGAGCTCATAAGGGCTGAATCCAGTCGTAGATTTCCAGGTTGTGTTGTATGCCCACACGGCTTCAGGGAATTTCCTGGCCCAGTCTTTTCTTCCAGAAGAAACTATTTTTGTTAGAATATTTTCCAGTTCTCTATTAGTTACTTCTACCTAGCCGTTCGCTTGAGGGTGGTAAGGGGATGACTTCCTATGACTTACCTGAAAATGATTGGTAAATGCCAAGAGCACTCAAGACATGAATTGGGGTCCTTGATCAGTTACGATAGTTCGAGGGACTCTGAATTTAAGGAAGATTTTATTATAAAGGAATTCTGCAACCTACTCTTCCCTAGCTATTCTCAAGGCTTGAACTTCAGCCCATTTTGTCAGGTAGTCAGTGCAAACTAGTATATACTCTTTCCCTCAAGAGGAAGGATCTATAATCTAAACCCCATTTTTCGAATGGTTCAAGGACTACCTGTGGCAACAACGACATTTTCGAAGAAGCAGTTGGTCTTCCTACCCTTTGACATTCATCACAATGATGAACATAGTTCTTAATGTCTTTGTGCATTGAGGGCCAATAGTATCCGGCACCTAGGACTTTGTGGGAAGTTCTCTTTGTAGAGTAATGTCCTCCCGACGGGTCATCATGACAAGCCCTTAGAATGTTGTAGGTTTCATCGACTCTTACAGATCTCCTCAAAATCATGTCAAGACCACAACGAAATAACATTCTATAAATCCACTTGAACGAGGCACTTTCCCTAATTAGACGCTTCTTTTTCTTAGATGTGAATCCAGGAGGTATCTCTGAAGTAGCTAAATAGTTAGCGATATCTGCAAACCAAGGTGATTTTATAGAAATTGTAAACAAATTTTCATCTGGGAAATCATCCTGTACAGGGCTACTGTCATCTTTTTCATGTTTGATTCGTGATAGAAAATCGGCTACCACATTATATTTCCCTGGTTTATCAAGAATCATGGAATTAAACTCCTAAAGGAGCAATAGCCATCTCATAATTCGACCATTAACCATGGGTTTGTTCATTAGGTATTTCACAGCTGAGTGATCCATATAAACTGTGACCTTATACCCCATAATATAATGACATAATTTCTTGATAGCGTGAACAACAACCAAGAATTCCTTTTTTGTTGTTGTATAATTCTTTTCTGCTGGAGTAAGATTTTTGTTGATGAAATATATAACATACTTCCCCCCGTTCTCATCTTCTTGTCCCAGAACTACACCGATAGCATCGTCAGAAGCATCAACATAGATATGAAAGGGATTACTCCAATTTGGCCCTCTCAGAATGGGAGTAGAGACAAGCTTTTCTTTGATTGCTTCAAATGATTGCTGACACTCAGATGTCCAAACAAACTCCACTTCTTTTTGTAAAAGAGAGAACATAGGAGCTGCAATTTTACTAAAGCCTTCTATGAACCTTTTGTAGTAACCAACATGTCCAAGAAAACTTCTTACATTTGTCTGAGTTTGAGGGATTGTCAACTATTGGATGACTTCAACTTTCTTAGGGTCGACCTTTATTCTTTTTGAGGAAATATGATGACCCAAGAATATTCCTTGTTCCACCATTATTAAAAATTTCTCATGGCTAAGGGATAGTCTATTTTCCTCACAAACTTTCAAAACTCGATCTAGGTTCTGAAGGGCTTCGTCATAGGTTGACCCATAGACTGTAAAATCGTCCATGTAAACCTCGACACAATCATTAACGAGAGCAGAAAATATGGCAAGAACAACTCTCTGGAAGGTTGTTGGAGAGTTGCACAGTCTAAAAGGAAGCACTCTACATGAAAATGTGCCCCAAGGGTAGTTAAACATGGTTTTGTCCTGGTCTTTTGGAGCAACCTGTATCTGATTATAACCACTAAATCCATCGAGAAAGGAGAAATACTTCCTCCTAGCCAAGTTGTCCAGGACTTGATCAACGAATGGTAAGGGAAAGTAATCTCTATAAGTGGCTTTATTGAGTTCTCGATAATCTACACAGATTCTCCACTTCCCATTTTTCTTTGGGACTACCACCATAGGTGATACCCATTTACTATCAGAGATTGGATAAATAAATCCAGCACGAAGGAGTTTCTCAATCTCAATTTTGACCAAATCCTTTAATGCAAGATTGAGTCTCCTTTGCGGCTGGTGAACTAGCCTTATACTGATGTCAGTGTAAATGTGATGAGTACAAACACTTGGGTGAATTCCCCTCATGTTCGTATAATCCCAAGAAAAAGCTTTAGACCTTTGTACCAACACATTAAACAACTTATCTTCCTGAGCTTCTGTCAACCAACTATTGATATTCAAGGTTTTTCCTGGTAATAGCATTATCGATTTTGTTCCAGGATGAACCAAGGTCACAGTATACATAGGTCACACCAACGTATTAAGAGGACAACTATGAGGTACTAGTTGGTGAAACCTTGTGATATCCTCATAGAAATGACTTGTTTTGGGAATCATTTTTGCTAAGGGACACAACATTCCCATTGTAGCATAACTGTGCTCCATTCCACTTATATCAATTGGTTTCCTGAAAATCCTTGGAGCATCCATCATTTCTTCCTCATTTCGGGTTATAGCAAGGCGTGCTATTTCATTTACTAACTCTTCCTCCAGTTCTTCCCCGTGTTGTTTAATTACCACCATGGCTAGGGAGGCTAAACTATCTAAACCATTTGATTCCTCAGGTTCATCAACCCAGATTTTTTTATGCTCAGTAGGCTTAGCAGGGGGATATAAGAACAAGCATTTGCTATCTTGGCCATGCGAAATGGTCATTCCCCCTTCTCTGCAATCAATCTTAGCGGCAACAGTGGCCAACCAAGGTCTTCCAAGAATTATAGGATAGCTATCCTTAGGTGTAAGCGACTGAATTACCTGGAAGTCGACTGGATAATACCATCCATCAACTTTGACAAGGACGTTTTTAATGACGCCTTTTGGGATGGCTATAGAATGATTTTCCATTTGTAAGACTATGGTTGTAGGAAGTAAATTAGTTAAACCTAATTTTTCCATTACATCCATAGTCATCACATTAATAGCTGCTCCTAAATCCACTAGTGCATTTGGTATTGTTACTTCGTTGACTGTAACGGTTATAAGTGGACTTCCAGGATCATCGTATTTCAGAGCAATAGTCTTTCCAGATAGAAAATCAGCTAAATAACCATCAATATGAACGGTATTTATCGATTTTGGATTTCTCCCTAGTGTTTTGATACATAACTATTTGATTAACTGGTTTAATTCAGGGATTTCCTTTATTGCTTGCAATAAAGCAACTTCAATTTGTAATTGCTTAATCTCTTGAATTAACGCAGTTTCTGTAGCCAAAGATACTTCCGGAGTATCTTCCAGAGTTATGGACTTTAAACATTCTGGATATGGTGCCATTTTTTCTTTCTTGGAATAGGATCCTCCTTATGTTGACTTAAGGACTGACCCTCCTCCCCCTGAGACAAGTTAGTAGCCCCTGCCGCTGAAAAAGGCTCTTTGTCTTGAGGAGTAGTATCCTACTTAGACGACGTGTCTTTTGTTGGAATTTTAGGCTCAGTTTCCTCCACCATTTCTTCAATGGTCGGTGGTTGAAGAGTTCAACCAGAATGCAACTGCAAATTTCTGAAGTGTATCACATTAAGCCCAATAACATTTTCATGTTCGGTAGAATAGACTGGTGTATTTTGGTGATTAGTTTTAGGATTGGGAAGCGGTTGCACTGGAAGTCGAGGTTGGTTTACCTGCTCATTCTGAGGAGGTTTCTGAGCTGGAGGTAACAAATTATGTTGTTGATTCCTCCTTGGTTCAGTATAGATCTAATTTTGTGCCCGATTCCATTGGGGTACTGCATGTTGTTGGTACCGCTATTGTTGGGGTTGATTTGACCATTGTTGATTGCCCCATGTGTGGTTTGTCCACTCAGGGGATCCCCAATAAGGAGTTCCCCAGTTAGGTTGAGGTGGATGCGACTGATTCCAAGATGGAGTCCATTGATTATGAGCCCAGTTATTTTGTGGTCTCCCTGTAGGATTAGGATTATGTCCATAAGAGAAATTACCTCCTTGACGTTGGTTTAAGGCATGTATTTCTTCTTCAACCTGAATGGTTTTTTCCTTAGTATTCTTAATATTCGACAAAAGCTCGCACTAGTTTGTAGGATGATTTTGCTCACACAATTGACAAACATTGACTTTATCCAAAGGACACTCACACAATAGGTGTTTATTCCGACACCTTGGACAATAAATTGACAAGGTCTCAGGGTTGCGAGTTTTAGCTTGTATACCATCTAATGTGGTATTCAACTACACGAGAATATCCGTTTTCAGATTTGATATTTCTTCGCTGAGCTTACCTATCTCATTAGACCCTTCAAAAAGATTAGTTTTGCAGATTCCTCCTCGAGTATGGGAGAAATTCTGACATAACTCACATATTTCTTCAAGAGTTAATTGAGATACGTCACCTTTTCCCATTAAATCAAGATTTGTTCGAGCGTCATCATCAAGACCTTTAAGAAATATTGTTTTGAGAATCTCTATGCTAATGGTCGTTTCTCCACATCTTTTGGAGAGGAAGAGGAACCTATCGAGATAATCCTCCAAACTTTCATCCTCGTTTTGCCTCAGCTTAAACAAATCCTCCTTATGATCACTTACCCCACAGTAACTCTGGTATTTTTGCAAGAAAACAATCTCCATTTCTTCCCAGGATGTTATACTACCATAACCCAATCCCATGAACCAGTGCATTGCTGAGTCCTTCAAAGTTGACAGGAAAAGCTTCAACTTTTGGTTGTTGTTCTTATAATCATAAGTCTGACATAGGACTTTAAACTCAAAGAGAAATTGGTCAGGGTCTTCCGATGACAAGCCACGAAAGGTTGGAAGGAAAGCTGGAGAAATGTTCTTCATGACAATATCATCATCAGCATCCAACGTAATAGGATAGGTAAACGTTCTAGGAGGCTGAGGTTCATTGTGGTTAGGTTCAGCTCTATGATCTCCCATGATGTTCAGAAGAGTATGTTCCTCAAAAATAATTTCCTCTATAACTGGTTGCTCTGCCAGTTGCTCGACAGGTAAATAATGAAAAGCCTTGGGTGAAGTAGGCTCAAATAAGTCTTCAGAAGTGTGGTCGTCTGAGCCTTGGGCTTCCCTATGTATGTTTGGTACGTATTTTGGGGGGGTCTTTGGTATAAAACATCCATGAGGGCCTCTTTTCTGGACCATGTTGAAAAGAAAGCCGACTAAGATATTTTTGGCATAAAAATTTGTATTCAAACTATCTCCTAATAACACTTAAGCACAAAGGATTTTTAAGAAGTCCCCGACAATGACACCAAAAAGTGATAGGTTGTCGTTAGGTCCTACTAGTCTAGAATAATTGAATGTCAATTAGTCGACCGGGCAGTGTCCAAGGCAGTTTGCAGAAGGAGATTATTTGAACAACCCATTTTATATTTTTCTGTTTTTCTTTCAAACTACATAAATCAAGTCTAATCTAAGGCCATTACTTTTTAACTAGAAAATAATCTTACTTTAAGAAAATCCAGAAATACTAAATTAAAAAAAAACATAAGACAACTAATTTAGAAAGCATTACTTCTAAACTAGAAAGCATGGAAACAAGTAAACTAAACAACTGATGTATTACAGAAACAAAAAAGTAAGGGAATAGACAATTAAACATCTTTTAAACAGTAAAGGAATTTTATCAACTACAGAAGATAATTATACAAATTAAAAACAATGGTGCTCCAAAACAACATACTCGACTCTTCAACAACTTGTTACTTCCTACTGAACAACAATTTACCTTTAACAAAGAAAATAACTTAACAGTAAAATACTTATCTATCTAGGCTAACTCCCCTCGAGTGGCCAGCTCGCGGGCTAATACTTCGTCTTTAAATCACATAAGCTACAGGTTCTCAAATCCTTTTATTACAAACAGTCATCATCATTTGAAATTCAACAGTTACCAATAGATAGAAATCAGATAACTCGTTTTAACAGTGCTTTGAAAAACCATGTGAACAACATAACGATACTTCCTCTCTGTCTTATTCACTACTTATGAAATTATAGTTTTATAGATAACTTCTTAACTAAATCCTAAATTTAAGATGGCATGGATAGCCATTGAAAAAGTCTTCCTTAACTTAAAACTAACTTTGTTGTCTTTAAAGATTTAAAACATGTAGAAGGCTCGAGAAGAGCCATAAAGTTTTTAACAACAAAATTTAAAGAAACTGAAACTGAATCTTCGACGTATCATCCAAGCATCTAGGAGTGGGTTCACAACATTACTCTTGAGGCACGTGTTGGGTAAACTTCTGCAACAACCACATGATGACCTGTTATTCCCTACAAAAACGCTCAAATCAACCCATTAAACCTGCTTTGGTAAATTTCCTCAATTGATCAAAAGAAAGAAAGAAAGCATAATTTTCCTTAAAATAAGCAATACTTTCCTAAAGTTTAATAAATTGACACAGGCTTAGGATTGAATTAGCAAAAGTAAGCTTTCCAGATTTTGTTATGATGAGGTTATTTTTACCTCATCACCCAACACAAAGAGTAGTAGACATGGGTGGTAGCAAGAATTTTAGAATAAACTTGAGACTTTCTTGCCAAATAGAGAGGTTTGGTGATCAAATAGTAAATTTTTTTCTCGATTCTGGAAAGGCCCACATTTCATAGTGCCACTGGAGAGGCTTAAAAATAAAAATGAATGCCCAAGAATCTAAAAAAATTCCATTATCAATCCAATTCTAGCCATAGGAATGGAGACATTAAGATGTAGGGAGAGTGGACTGTTGGTAACATTGGATTTTGTTCCACTGAATTGCCAAGTTAGAGGTTTGACAAAGGGTCTCAAAAGATTGGAGCACCTCTATTATATTTTTCTCCTCTTCAATGAGAGTGAGAAGAGATTCATCTTCAAAAATTACCATTGACTAATTGGTTTGATGACTTAGGCAAGGTAATACCTTGAACAAGCCCATGGGAATCTGAATGAGCTAAAATATATTCAAACCCTTTGGTGGCCAAAACATACAAGGATGCAAGATGTCACCCTTATTGATAGAGCAAAAATTCCCAAAAAGCATGAGATTGTTGATGATTGATGGTAATGCAGGTAGAGGCATGGACACAAAGATAATTTTAGTTGCTTTAATGAATCATGGTTTTAACCTTGGAGCTTGCAACATGGATAGAATGAAAGGCCACTCAATGCGGTTATACACTTTAGCAAAATCAATTTCAAGAAAATGACCTTATATTGAGAATGTTGAGCCCACTCCATGCATTCCCAAATGACAATGATATTGTCAAGAATGTATTTGGATTTAATAATTTTTTTTGTTAAGGTGAATAATTTGAGGAAGAATATGATGAAATTTTAGAGCCAAACTTTGGCAATGACTATATAGGAAACATTGAGTGATGTTATCTACCTCCAATTAAAAATATCTTCAAGATCACCAAATTTAGGTATGAATTTGATGTTTCCTTTGTTTATATGTTTTCCTAAGGATTGTTAATGAAAATCCTCAAAATAAAATTTATGAAGGTCACTGCCAACATAGTCCCAAAGAGCCTTGCAAAATTCACAAGGAACCCATCACAATCAGGGACTTTAACATATGTCAAGGAGTTAATGATTTCCTTGAGATCATCATGGGAGAGAAGTTGCTCAAAAAAATTATTTTTTTTAACAAAGAGCCGACAAGGAACAACCAAAAGGTATTCTTGGATGGCATGATCCTAATGAGCACACTGTGATACTGAGAGGGAGGTGAATCAATATCTAATAAAAATTTCTTTTTCAAAACTTGATCAATTACAATAAGAACATTCAAGTAAGATCTAGCAATTAAGAACATAATGTGAACACGCTATTTACATGGAAACCCTTTTGATAGAAAACCATGACACAATATTTCTTATATATTATAGATTAATCTTCTTCTTCTTGTAGGCTCCAACCTATTATTAAAGTCTCCGATCTACACAAACTGAGCTCCAACTCATCAAGAGGCTCCAACCTTTATTTGATAAGCTCCAACCTATTGGAGTCTCCAAACCCTACACAAACTGAGCTCCAACCCAACAAGAGGCTCCAACCTTTATTTGATAGGCTTCAACCCTTTTAATTATTCAATGCTGATATAATAAACTCCTTCACAAACAAAGACAAATTTTATCCAGCTATAAATCTACTCTACACTCTAATATGATCCACACGTAAATTTGATCCGCAATCACATAACAATCTTCCTTTCATATCTAATCATACACTTCCCTTAAAGTCTGATCCAAATCACAGATAATTCATTTATATGAAATTGATTCTAATCATGACATTATCTTTATATAAATTTTTTCCTTACAAATTACTAGGAGGTTGATCATAGTAGAAATTCAATGTTTTCAATATTTTTTGTTACTTATTTTTAATCATTATTGCTACTCATTCATATATTTTGTTATCATACATGAGTGAATTCGACCAACAATGTCACAAAATCCACAACCAAGCATGTCATCCAAATCAACCCATTTATATTATTGTAATAATTTCTTGCATCATCTTCAATTTCTATTGTGATGTATCCAACTTTGGAAGAACTATGGTTAAACAGATTATCTCTTCAAGTGTTTGATGATCAATGTATGCATGGTTATGCTATATCAATTCCACTACCAAATCATTTAACTCCTGAAAGCAGTCACAATTGTAGGTTATCTTGAAGGGCCTTTGATGATTTACTTTATTCTTCCTTTAATATTAATGTCAAAAATATCTCATCTGTTCAATAATGATCATCTTCTTGACATCAATGACAATATTTTCAACATCTCTCTTTCAAGGGAATTAGCTTGAGTTATGAACACCTATTTGTAACACTTGAAAAAGGCCTGGAGAATATTTGGTAGCTCGGTGAGGATCAAATGACCCTCTTAGATTTTTTTTATTCCTTGGGAAGTATGAAAAGCTCAAAGAGATTGAAAAACCTCCTTCGAGGCATGATCACAAACTTTAAGCTAGTGAAGCTTGGCTTTGATTTGAGCACCTCTATTTGAATGATATTTGAGAAACTATTTTGTTTCCTAAGCTTTACCACCCTAAATTGAAACCTTAGGGAGAAAGGGTTGGCAGTGAGTGCCTTTATGGCACAACAAAGATCCAAGGTGGTGGCCTTATATGAACACCTTTGGAAAATGGCCAGCTAGCAACCATAGATGCAAAGGAAGTGAGGTGCATTGTATGGATCTATTCCACCAAGAAATCCACCCAAAATATTGAGTGGATTGACATTCAAGAGTCCAGATTCTCATGATGTGAGTCACCGAGGGTTCATGACTCAACAATGAGGTACTCAAAAAATTTAGGACTAAGAAGGATATGCTAGGCTCACTTTCCACTCAATGCTAGATTTAATATTAAAGTGGATTGAAAAAATCAAACCTATTAAAGGCATGACTAGTAAGGCATTACAAGTGGCAAAGGAGAAAAAATATTACACTGATATTACGGTGTGATCAAGTTTTTTAAAAACTGTCAATTCCAACCCAAGAATTGCTCAATGTGTGCCAAATAGGCTAGTTATGGTGACAACCCAAGTTAGGGTCATTAAGATCCAATTTATTATAAACATACAAAACCATGGCTCTCTTTCATCAACTATCCATCGAAAAATTAGAGTTTCATCCTTGTCGTATGTCATTTCAACCATATTGAAATCTTTACACAAAACCCAAGCGATAGGAGGCATTGAATCTGCAATCCACTATCACAAAAAGATCTCTCTATGAAATCATTGAGAGCATAAGCATTAATGATGCCAAATGAATGATTGTTAACATTCCACTAGTATAGAAACAATAATAAAATACTAAAAAACTACTAAAATCTGCTTAAAATGATTGAACATAGTCACGTGACCATTAGTAGTTTATTTCCAATCATTTATAACGCGACCAAATTCATGACTAAACCATTTTTAGTCATTTATTGGTTGTTTTGATTGATCGATTTGGTAGTATATTTAGTTGTTGATTTAGTCATTGATTGTTATAATTTGGTCACTTATTTAGTCATTTTTTATTCACTAATATATATATAGTCATTGATTAATGTAATTTGGTCACTTATTTAGTCATTTTTATTTCACAGGTCATATATTTAGTAATATTTATTCACTGTTCACTGATTTCTATCAATTAGTAGTATATTTACTCATTTTTATTTCACAGGTCATATATATAGTCATATTTATTCAGTGTTCACTTATTTCTGTCAGTTAGAAGTATAATTAGTCATTTTTATTTCACAGGTCATATATTTGGTCATATTTATTCACTATTCATTGATATTTGTCAATTAGTAGTATATTTAGTCACATTTATTCATTATTCATTGATTTCTATCAATTAGTAATATATTTAGTCATTTTTATTTCATTGGTCATATATTTAGTCATATTTATTCATTGTTAACTAATCTTTGTCAATTGGTAGTGTGTGCAAGTGTTCTAACCTACTGAAAATGCAAGTGAAAAACCAAATGCAAAGGGAAGAAGCACAAGACAAACACTCAAGATTGGCCTAGTTTAATTTGAACAAAACCATAAAAATGAAATGATTTTACCTTGTCCAAATTATCTCCTTTGGTTGGCCCTTTAGTTGATGATTTGTATGCTCCTTCTTTGGCGAGATGGCATGCAAGTATGAACAAAATGAAGCTAAGGATGCAAGGAATGCAATGGAGGATGTGGGTATTATATTGAATGCACTATGATAGCTCGAGGATGGATGCAACAATGGTGGTTTTTTGCATGAAAATTGCTAAGTGTGCTTGAATGCATCATTGTGGATTGCAAAAGTTGTGTTGTTGCAAAATGGGCGCATTTCCACCATTTTTAGGGGAAATGCCTTTAAATCCATGGAGCGTCAGGATTAGACCATGATGGCAAAGATCAAGGGCTAGGGTGAGTTGAGAACTCACAAGCCCTCACATCATGACATGTGGCGGATGATGTAGAAAAAGGGAGGTTGATGTGGAAGTGACATGGAGGTACCTTTATGTACCGTGGGAAGGGAAATATCTCCTCATAAAGGATGTATTTATCCACATATGGAGAGGACATTTGACGAATTAAAAATTCCTCACAAACCCTCATGGGGATGGGGTCCTTAAAATTCCTTGGATGACTAAAAGTGAATTAAAAATTCACTTGGGAAAGGAGATGCCTTCTCCAAATGGAGAAAGCATTTAATTTTAGTTGACTTAGGACATATGCCATAAATGGAATGGGGATTAGGTTGGGTTAATTAGGTGATTAAGGTTGTTCAAATATGGGATTAGGTAGGTTAATGATAGATTAGGGACAAGTGGGTGATTATGGAGGATGTGACCCTAATGATGATTAAGGGTGTGCACATCTTAATCACCAATTAATTAGATTAATCCGGATTAGAGAGAATTATGGAGGATGTGACATGAGGAGAGAGGAAAATTAATTAAAAATTAATTTAATCCATAGAGGCTAGAGTGACTAAATTAAATAAATTGGGGTATTTATTTAATTTAGAGATGAAAGGGATAAAGTATATAATTGATATATTAAATACCTTAGAGGACATTAGAATAAGATGAAATATTAATCAAATAAAGAGTTATTTAATTAATATGGAGGAAGGATGCGGGATGAAAGAATACAAGGGTGAATATGACCATATGGGGGTGGTCAAATTCAAGTGTCTACATTTTGCCCCTTTTCGAAACATTGTTAGAATAACAATGTTTCTAAGAAAAATAAAACACAGATGACTCGATAGAAGAAAACAATGTTAGACAATGCCTTAGTATCGTCAGACAATGGATAAGAAGTAAAGATGGAGGAAAATGGTAGGGTATGCCCCCTTGAGAGGGAAGATGGGGAAGAAAAAGAGGCCCCGAGCGACTTCTCGATATGAAGAAACAGAGGGCACCATGCGATAGAGCACGAAAAAACCATGAAGAATGATTTTTGAATAAAGGAAAATAAACATACGGGGTGCGAATGGCAGCCCTCGGAAGAAAAGGGGTGAAGGAATTACTTAAAGGTTAATTAAAGGGTAAAAATTACCCAAAAATTAAAAGGCTAATTAGGGTAAAAAATGAAAATCTTTTAAATTGTAAATTTGAAAAGTTACTATTTACCTAATTCTCATTTGCACACTTGGCAATTGAATAAGTGAGAGAGAGAGAGAGAGAAAAAGAGTGATGATGATGGTTGATGGATCAAGCGGTGACGAGGCATTCATGGATGACGAGCTGATCCATCAAGGCGAGGAGGTGCAAAAGTTCTACTATGAGCGCACGACACCCCACGAGATAGGCCTCAGACCCCACTTTGTGATTTGGATTTATATTTTAAGCACATTTTGAATTTTGTGGGTGGATAGATTAGGGTACAGACACGCCATGGAAGGGCGAATTCACCCTTTTGACAAGGCAAATTCGCCCATCCAGGAGGATCGACGAAGAAAGGGGTGTATTCATGCAATGCAGGGGCGACCACACTGGGGGAGTGGCGATTGCGAAATAACCTCTCCCCAAAAAGGGTGATCTTGCATTACACAAGGGCGGGAATGTAAGCAGATAGGTGAATGCGAATTTGCCAAAACTAGGAAAGGGCGAATACCAAATCGCCCAAAAGTGGAAAAGGCAAATACAAATTCGCCCAAAAGGGGAAACAGGTGGATGTGAATCTTCCCCTTGAGGAAATGGGCGAATGCAAATTTTCCCATCGAGGTGAAAAGATACAGGGGTGATTGCAAAATTGCCTTTGGGGATAAAACAGGTGAATTTGTACCTCGACAAAGAAGGGGTGAAGTCGCTTGACAAACAGGAAAACCTGCCAAAAGACAAAAGAGGGTCAAATGTGCTAGCTACACAGGAGAATGCATTGGGATGGGAAATGAGAAAACTTGCCTCACATAGAGGCGAATTCACCAAACTATGGTAGGGATAAAAAAGGGAAGAAAAGGAAATAAAAGGTTAGGAAACTGACAGAATGGTATGCATGGATACAAAACTTTGAGAGATTGAGGACACACGAGTGACACTCAATAGTGTTGGAGGTGATATTTCGGGTGATGAATGCTCATGAACATGGATCATTGGTGTAGGCAGGGCTACTACACATGTTGGGGTACCCCAACATTAGAGCACACAGAGGACTGTTGACCGCCTTGATGGAGAGATGGAGCTCAGAGACATCGAACTTCCGTCTCCTGACAGGGGAGTGATGGTGACATTGGAGGACATGTGGAGGATTCTACGGTTGCCCATTTGAGGGCACTTGGTTAGCTAGACTTGTAGCAAGGTAGTGGACGAGAGCCTATGGGTTGTTTTTGGACTAGTTGAGCTACCGATTTAGGGGAGGGAGTTAGATTTGGATGCATGTTTGGGGTTGGAGATGCCAGCCCTACCATTGTACCTATGTGGGTTGATCAATGATATTTTTCTATTGGATAGAAGTGGATGGTTTTGTAGCCTTAAGGTTATTAAGGTTGTGAGACACATAGTAGAGAGATGAGAGGGGGAGTTTATATGGGGGGCTTGTCTATTGGCCCAATTATATAGAGATATACACGTCATCTATTATAGATGAGCATTGAGCATCACCCATGTGACTTTGCTATAGGTATGGTCCTAGAAGCACATCAATGTTGCCAAGTCAAACATTTTGATCATGGGGGCATGAGATGAGACACTACTCGTAGCATACTGGTGGGGGGTAGAGCATGGGTGGAGATTGCACTACTAGGATGTGGGGGATCAGGAGGGATGGTGATGGAGGATAGATGATCTGCGGGTCGAGGATATCACTTGGATGTCGTACCTAGTGTGACGCTTCTAGGGATAGAGGGATGATGACAGGAGATATAGGGGCTACTTTTTCTCATTTTTCTACTTAATTGGTTAGGACCCCTTCATTGTGGAGCTGCACAAACTAGACAAGGTCACTCAATAGTTTGGTATAGAGAAATATACACCCGCCGAACCATAGAGATTCTGGAAAATTAGCCGAGAGCTAGTAACATTGTGGGGAGATCAGGTTATAGAAGATTATGCTTGGAAGATGTGGGAGGGGGCACCATTGACATAGTACCCATGGAGGGGAGGACTGGTCGACGTAGGTACCACAACATGATATAGTGCATGGTGGTAGGAGATGGGGCCAAGGAGGATGACGACAGTGCACCCAATTGTAGGAGCACTAGGATTCAGGTTTGATGATGATAGGGAGCTGGAAGGGAGGCAAAGGAGGAGGAGGAGTGGGGGCATACATGAGAGGTGGCGATGATGATGTGGAGATGTAGGAGGTTGGAGAGGAGTAGGCCATGGAGGTGGAGCCCTAAAAAATGGTGCCATATGTACTACTATCACTAGAGGATCTTACAGTATTACTAATAGGAGCTCTAGCTAGGTTGCACATAACAGAGCATAGATTGAGGGATTTTGAGCCAGACTGGGATAGGCTACAAAGAGAGGTGGATAGGCTACAGGGTGAGGTGGATAGGCTATAGGTGGTAGAGAGGGATGGAGAGAGGGAATACATAGCCCTAGAAAATGAGGCCTCTAGGAGAGTATTGGAGAGGGACGAGGCCGGGAGGGAGAGAGATGAGGCTCAGAGAGAGCGAGATGAGGCTCAAGATAGAGTTGAGTGTGTAGAGGAGACAATGGGGGATGCTGGAGGATTATTAGAGAGGGCGGAGGTAGCGAAGGGACATGTGTAGGAACTTCAGTGGGAGAGGGATGCAAGAGCATAGAGGATAGCCCAGTTGCAAGCATAGATAGACCAGATGCAGCTGGCACAGGAGGCATGGGAGAGGGAGAGGAGATACATCAGTGGGCTGAGAGATAGATACAGGATTGAGTGAGACCTGGCCAGAGCACAGGCATCAGAGGTGGTGAATGCAAGGATAGAGGATGGGTACTATATGAGTGCATATTTTAGAGAGGTACCAGATCCAGCACAGAGAGTGCTACCCTACATTCGAGTAGCCCCACATATGCCAGCGCCATCACAAGGTGCCACCCACACATGGGGATATAGAAGCTACCACGAGACACTTCCTAGAGGTAGATGATTAGTGCCAGACTCCCCCAGAGGACAAATGCAAAAAGCAGTGGGTCAGTGAGGAGAGGAGGATGAGGAGACAGGGTCCAAATTTTTGATAGGTGCATAGTGGGTGTATAGTACACAAAGACAAAGACTACATATTCTTTAGATAGATTAAGAGATTGATCCATTCATTGATTCTTTATTTTTTATTCATTATTCATTCAGGAGATGTAGTCTTTGTACTTGATTAGTGCTCTTCTCTCATACGTTTATTTTATGGATGCTCATGGACTTATGATGGACTTTATTATGTTTTATTATGGACTTGTTATGGACTTTTGTGATCTTTTATTATGGACTATGGTGGACTCGATGGGAACTATATTTTTTTATATATATATATGTTATGTGAGGGACATTGATGTGATGTTGTGTGTTATTATGTGATGTGATGGATTTTTATTATGTTCATGTGATTATGGTGATGATTATGATGTATGCATATGATTATGGTGTTTTATGTCTATGTCTACGTGGATGATATGGATTATATGTATTATGTCTAACGATTGTGGATGCAGGATGTGATATGATATGATTTATGATTTTATGATGTATGCGATGGACATGGTACTAACGATGTGTCATGCAAGTGGAAATGTGATTATGATCATTATGTGATTAATTCATATGAAATATGATGTGATAATGGATTATGTATGGATAATTAATAATGTATGGATGACTATGTGATGATTAATTATGTATGGATGTATGCAACATATATAATGAAATGAATGAAAATGTTTAGAATAATAACTCTAAACAATGGAAAACAATAGCGAATCAATATTAATCTAAACAACTTAAGATGATGATGATATGAAATGAACTTAAGATGCTTAGAATAATAAATCTATATTAATCTAAACAACTCAAGACGGTAATGAAAATGATAATGCAATGACATGATAATAAAATGAAATGGACTTAAGATGCGTAGAATAACAAATCTATATTAATCTAAACAACTTAAGATGAAGATGAAAATGATAATTAAATGAAATGAAATGGACTTAAGATGCTTAGAATAACAAATCTATATTAATCTAAACAACTTAAGATGAAGATTCAAATGATAATGTAATGAAATGATAATGAAAATGCAACTAGATGAGTAATAATAGGTGTGGAAATGCATCACATAACATAGCGAGATGAGTGATGATGGGTGTGAGAATGAACCTATCAATAACCATAGGAATCCTGTTAGGAAGAATAGGTGGAAGGAAAAGATTTGCACAAAAAAATCACTAACCATAGGCTAGGGGAAGGAAATGGATGGGGAAATGCAATGCCATGAGAAGATAAATGAAATGCAGATCTAATGTCATTTTTCCATATTGGGAGCATTGAATTTTACTATAGCATGGGACAAAATATGCCAGGGTATAAAGAACCAAGGCTGATTAGTGTCCAATGCATAAAAAAAACACAAAAAACAAGGAGGCTACCCCAGATCCCCAAAACCATAGGGGCTTTGGTCAGGCTTGATGTTGGGATAACCACAAACACAAAGGATTCCCCAATGTAACACAAGACCACAAGGATCTTGGTGGGTATTACGCGGGACAACTGGGAAGACAAGGACAAACAAAAGATCAAGATATGCCCCTATGTGTACTCATCAAAGCACACCATGATATGATGGATCATGGCAACACTGAAAAAGTATAATAGGAAGCTCAAATGATAAAGAAAATGTCAAAAGTATCAAAAGATCACAAAAAATTTCAAATGTCATTTGCCATAGGATCACTAGGTGGATGGGATTGATAAGGTCTAATTTAGGAAGGATACATCTTGTTAAGACCAAAGATGATGGGTAAATTAGGTGATCGACATGACTCAGGATACTCAAAACTGATTGAACCTCATGATACTAGTGACCTTTATTTTAGGCACCAGCTGAATAAGGACATACTTGACGACAAGACATGACACTAAAACACACCCTACAGACCTAGGGGCTAGGGGGCCGATCAAATATTATCCTTGCCTACGTGAAAGCGTAGAGCCCTCATAGTTTGATAAAATACTGATGGATGACCATGGATAAAGGCGAAAAGAGGACAATGGAGACCTTGATGGATGACAAAGACTAGACACACAAATGCCCCAAACATTGATCAAATTATTATACTTGCCTACGTGAAAGCATAGGGGCAACATAGTTTGATAAAATGGACCATGACCAACACGATGGAGGATCCTAGACGAGGCTGCGAGACCGACGAAACGACACAAATATACAAATGATGAAAAGCTTA
Organism: Sequoiadendron giganteum; assembly: GCA_007115665.2. Lineage (NCBI taxonomy): Eukaryota > Viridiplantae > Streptophyta > Pinopsida > Cupressales > Cupressaceae > Sequoiadendron > Sequoiadendron giganteum. Next base: position 195,253,209 of record CM021100.1, on the reverse strand, counting down.
GGATTTGGGATAAAAGCTCAGGATTTTCGATAGCTAATCTGAATCATCCAATGTTCAATCAAAATATACCAAGCAACAAATAGACAAAATTTTGAGGGAATGATGGGATCGATAGGATGTAAGGATAGGATATGCAGATACAATGGGTGGAAGCATAAAGCAACTAGGACACAAGGTAGGTAATGATTAAGCCCTCTATGAATGGACCTTGTTTCTATGTTTTCACCATAGGACGGATTATTTTTGTTTACTTATTTTTGGATTTTTTGGACTTTTTTGTTTTTTTGTATTTTTGATAATTTTGTACTATTTTTTTGAATTTTTCTAGGTAGGATAACCCAGTTGACTTAGGTATAGAACATCTTAAGATGCATGATATTGATAGGCTCCTCCAAGGGCTCTCCTTTAGGTGTTGCAAGCCTATATGCCCCAAATCCGTATTTTGTTGTGACAACATAGGGACCCAACCGGTTTGGTTCAAACTTTCCTTTCTTTTCTCTATCTTGTTGGGTACGTTAGTTTTCTTTCAAGACCAAATCACCAACATTGAACTAACGAGGGAGAACCTTCTTGTTGTATCTCCTCCTCAGATGATGTTGATATGCTTGAAGGTGATTGTAGGCCTTGATGCATTTTTCATCCAGGAGTTCAAGCTAACTTAAGCGTGCAACCAAAGCATCTTCTTCACTGACGAGATTCTTTAGAGAGATTCAGAGTCACAGGATCTCAAATTTGATCAAAAATATTGCATTGAAACCATATATAAGAGAGAATGGGGTGGTTCCATTAGGAGTGTGGATGGATGTATGGTATGCCCAAAGGGTGAGATGGAGATGGAGATGCCAATCTCAACCAATATTATTGACCACCTTTTTGAGGATTTTGATCAAGGTTTTGTTGGTTGCTTCGGCTTGACCATTACCCTGAGGGTAATAGGGGGTGGACCAACGATGTTGTATGTGGTAGGTCTCACAAAATAACTTCATATGTTGGTTTTTGAATGGCTTTCCATTTTCGATGACGGTGGTGGAAGGGTGGTGCAACAATTGTAAGGAGGGTCCTCAAAGAGAATAGTCTGAACCATGCAGCAGGAGTTACACAATAGAAGCAACACAAATTATGGAGGAAAATGCAGATGCAAACATTCTTATTATCATAAATATATGTTACAAATAGTCAGCCACATCTGGACTTATAGATTCGGCGAACAGGCCTGATTACAACATGCTCAAAATACAGTGCCCATACATGCGAGCGAAAATCCTACAGATCGGACTTAGTATACATAATATTCTATTTTATCATCAATCTATTTTCCTTCAAAGGATTCAATACAAGCTTTATATCATATTCATGAGTCTCGAAACATCCGCGCCGGCCAAAGATCATTACAATCTCCAATGAGGAAAAGGTAACGTGTGCAAGAATAGGTTGGCCTCAAATCTGAAATTCTTCCACGGTAGATGCGCATGATGAAGTGTGGACCTAAGTGTAAGGTTGGGGAAACTCCATAAAACCAATCCAAATACACCGTGAGGATCTGCAAGCAATGGGCGGGATCCACGATCGATCCAACTAGTCATTAGGGTTTGAAATTATTCTGGGGCTAGAACAAGAAATTGTCACTTAATCCAGAAGCGATAACTTGCCGAAAAAAAATCCAATCGAGTTGAAACTTTGGAATAAGGAAATTGAACATGTCCACAATGGAATCCTAGGTACGTGTGATCTGGAAAGAAAACATGAAGGAACACTAGATCTACCAACTTGAACAAGAACAAGAACAAAAATTGAAAGGAAATATTTTTGGTTGATGCAAGATCTCCACGAACCAGGGATGCTCTTGCATCAAACATATGGGGTTAATGAAAAGTGAGTCCCTCAATTTGTTGGGGCCAAAGGAAAACCAAGACGGTCCACCTCAACCTAATAAATCCAAGAATAATCCTTCACTGGTCTACCTTTCCACTTCACAAGATATTCTTTGTACTGTCTTCCACGAGCATTTCTTCCATCTCTGACATCCAAAATCTCTCCTATCTCATTTGATTTCTATTTAGGAATTTGTTCTTCCAACTTCACCTTACTGTCCTCATTGATCTCTGCTTCATGGTACTGATGTAGGTCTGCAATGTCGAATATAGGTGAAATACCCATGTCATTTGGTAACTCCACTTCATATGCATTTCCTGAATAGAATTTCCTCAAAATCCTACAGGGTCCAAACTTCCTCATCTTCAGCTTACTGTATGTGCCAACTAGAAATATGTCCTTCCTCAAATACACCATCACTTCATCCTCAACTTCAAATTCCTTATGTATCCTCTTTTCATCCGCTTTCTCCTTATACTTTTGGTTCATGTTTTCCAAATGTTGCTTCACTTGATTATGTATTGTCTTCATATGTTCAGTAAATTCTTCTTCTTCTGCACTCCTTTTACCTTTTGTACTGATGTCTCTTAATTAAGATATACCTTTAGGGTGAACTCTAGTAACAATCTCAAATGGTGTCTTTCTAATACTTATGTTTACTGAATTATTGTAGGAAAACTTTGCTTGTGCAAGGGCCAAATCCCAACTTCCTATCTTCTCTCCAACCAGGCATCTCAGCAAATTTCTCAAACTCCTATTTACTACCTTTGTCTGTCCATCTGTCTGTGGGTGAAAAGTAGAACTGAACTTCAAATCTATCTTCATCTTCTTCCAAAGTGTTCTCCAAAAGTAACCAAAAAACCTTGTATCTCTATCTGAAACAATACTCCTAGGTAATCCATGCAGTTTGACTACTTCTCTGAAAAATAAGTCTTCTACATGTACTATATCTATTGTCTTCTTACAAGGTATGATGTGCCATTTTATAAAAAATTTCCACTACCACAAATACTAAATCATTACCCCTTAGAGTTTTAGGCAAACCAAGTATGAAATCCATGCTGATATCTTCCCAAGGTCTTTCTGGTTTAGTCAAAGGTTTATACAATCCAACATTTCGACTACTCCCTTTTGCAACTTGGAAAATTCTGCAATTCTATACAAATCTCCTGACATCCTTATCAATATGTGGCCAAAAGTAGTTCTCACTCATCAATGCTACTACCTTGTCAATTCCAAAATGTCCTGCTAATCCTCCACTATGCTTCTCCTTTACCAAGCTATCTCTCCTTGAACTCCTAGGTATACACAATTGATTTCCTCTGAACAACATATCCTCCTAAATGAGATAATCCAACCATTGACTTCTATCCTCCAAAATTGGTTCTTTATATGCTCTCCAAGGTTTTGCAAAATCCGAGTCTTCCTTATACAAGTTCTTCAATTCATCAAAGCCTAATACTTCCACTTTCATCTGTGTCAACATATTCCTTCTCCTACTCAATGCATCAACAACTCTATTTGATTTTCCACTCCCATGCTTCAAAACAAAAGTATAAATTTGTAAGAACTCTACCCATCTCATGTGTTTCTGATTCAACTTACCCTGACTATTCAAGTATTGCAAATCCTGATGATTTGTATACAATACAAACTCCTTTGACAACAAGTAATGTCTACATTTCTTCAAATCTTGAACTATGGTATATAACTCCTAATCATACACTAAATATATTCTCCTTGCATCATTCAACTTCTGACTGAAATAGGCTACTAGTCTTCCTTCTTGACTTAGCATTGCTCCAATCGTATTCCCACTTGCATCACAATCCACTTGAAATAGCTTATCAAAGTTTGGTAAATCCAACACAGGCTGCTTAGTCACCTTCTACTTCAATAATTCAAAACTTTTGTCTACTCTAGATGTCCATCTGAAATCCTTCCTATCTCCTCTCATTGCTTCAATCATAGGAATGCAAATAGAACTGAAATTCCAAATGAAATTTCGGTAGAAACTATCCAATCCATGAAATGATCTTACCTCTCGAATGCTTTCAGGTGTAGGCCATTCAAAAATAGCTCTCACCTTCTCAGGGTCCATCTTCAACCCATCCACTGATATCACAAATCCAAGGTATACCTACTCCTCCTTCATGAAACTACACTTCTTTATGTTTATCAACAACTAATTTTCTCTCAACCTTTGCAAAACTTGTCTTATGTGCAACAAATGTTCTTCTCTCATCTTACTGGAAATCAAAATGTCATCCAAGCAAACAATCACAAACTTACCCAATAATTTATTCAATACCTCATGAAAGTACTCGGTGCATTTGTCAATCCAAAAGGAATCACCAACCACTCATACAATCCTTCATTTGTTTTGAATGTTGATTTCCACTCATCTCCTTCTCTTATTCTGATCCGATGATATCCACTCTTCAAATCTATCTTTGTAAAATACTTAGCTCCACTCTGAGAATCCATAATGTCATCCATCTGAGGCAAAGGAAACCTATACTTCACTATGATCTTTTTTATGGTTCTAGAGTCTATACACATTCTCCATTCTTCATCCTTCTTAGGTGCCAATATTGTAGGTACTGCACAAGGACTTAAGCTTTCTTTGATCAAACCTTTTATCAACAACTCTTGCACTTGTCTGTTCAATTCCTCATTTTTTGTCGGTGTCATCCAATGTGCTACTTTGTTAGGAAAACTAGCTCTAGGAATCAGATCCATACAATGACTAATACTCCTTACAGGTGGTAAGCCATCATGTACATTATTTGAAATGATAGCTTCATATTCTATCAACAACTCTTTTATCTCCTCGGGTTTCTCTTCTTCATGCTTCAAGTCTTCAACCTTCTTAGGAACTAGGGCATAGAATAGGTTCTCATGTTTTAGTCCATCCAAAAATCTCCTTCCATCAACCAAAAAAATAGTAGCAATCATACAAATCTCATCTTTTGGAACATCTTCAAAGGGCAATAAAGTTTGCTTCATCCCATTTGCAACAATGGTGTATATGTTCTTCTTTCCATCATGAATAGCTTGTCTATCATACTGCCAAGGTCTTCCCAAAAAAATATGGCATACATCCATAGGCATAATATCACACAAAAATTCATCATGGTAATTTCCTATCTTCAATTTTACCAAACATTGTTCACTTACCAATATCTTATGTTCATCTTGAATCCATGCTATTTGATAGGGTTTCGGGTGTTTCAACCTTTCCAACTTTAACTTAGTCACAATCTCTTTAGAAACTAGGTTCTCTGAACTTCCATTGTTAATGATCACTCTGCAACATTTACCAACTACCTTGCATCTGGTATGAAACAAATTCTTCATCTGCAATGGTTCTTTCTCCAATTCGCTTTGACACAACACTCTCCTATTCACCAATACTTCTCCTTCTTTCAGTTGATTAGATGATCCAACATAATCCTCCTCAACAAAGGTTGTCCCTCTATTGTTTTTAGTCTTTCTACTTGTCTCTCCCTATTTACATTCAAATGCTCTATGTCCTTCTCCACCACATTTAAAACAAGCTCCCTTGAATACTCTTTCCTCCTATCCTCTTTCATCTTTCCTATATCCTTCGTTTCTATAACCACCATATCTTCCTCCTTTGTGATAGTTCCCCTCATCTCTTCGGTATGAATTCTCATTCTTGCTGACCTCCTTAGCCTTATTTTGATCTATAAAAGTACCTCTTCCTCCTCCTGTAAATATTCTTCCTATTTGAAATCTTCCACCTCTTCCTCTCTGTCTCTGTTCATTTCTTTTATTCAGCTTCTCTTATTCTTTTAGGGCACACTAATATGCCTCCTCCACACTCCTCAACTTTATCAAACTGATCTCATCTTGAATAGATGACCTCAAACCATTCATATATATGGCTACTTGTTTGGTCTCATATTCTAAATGTCCAGATCTAATATTCAACTTGAAGAACTCTTCAGTTTACTCTGTTACACTTGATTCTTTATGCTTCAGATTTTGCAATTTTTGAAATAGACTGATGTGATACTCTGCAGACATAAATTTTTTCTTTAATTTGATCACCATCCGATCCCATGATCTTATCTTTTCCTTCCCTTTTCTTTGTCTATCTGTCTGCAAGTGTTCCCACCAAAGGGATGCATGTCATTTCAACTTTGTACAGGAGAGCTTCACCTTCTTATCTTTTGGGGCACCTACAAAATCAAAGTATATTTCCATCTCTATTATCCAATCTAACAATTCATCTGAATCCAACTTGCCAGTATAATCCGGTGGATTGAAATGTGGCTTAGTGTTCACTTTTGGTTAGGGCTCTTATGAACCTCTCTTCCTCCTGATCAAGGCCAGGTTTCTCTCCTCTTGCAACATCTTCTTGTTCTTCCACTTCTTCATCACTTACATCCTCAACTAGTCGACATCTTCTCTGGGTCATTTAAACTGCATCTAATCTAGCAACAATCCCTCTCAACATCTCCATTATGGTTGGGTTTGCATTTACATGCAGTCCATTTCTTCTACCATTTATTCTTCTCACCATCTTTACACAAAACCTTTGTAGCTACAGGTTGGATCCTTAATCTGCCATCCTACAACAAATCTTCAACAAGACTGTGCAACTTGCAAGGAACTAATCTTGCTCTGATACCAGTTTGGTGTAGCCACAGTAAGGAGGGTCCTCAAAGAGAACAATTTGAACCATGCATCAAGAGTTACACAACAAAAGAAACATAAATTATGGAGGCAAATGCATATGCAAACATTCTCATTATTAGAAATATTGGTTACAAATAGTTGGCCACATCCGAGATTACAGATTCGGCGCACATGCCTGATTACAACATGCTCAAAATACCGTGCTCATACATGCAAGCTAAAATCCTATAGATCGGACTTAGTATACATCATATTTTATTTTATCATCAATTTGTTGTCCTTTTAAGGATTCAATACAAGCTTTATATCATATCGACGAGTCTAGAAACATCTGCATCAGCCAAAGAACATTACAATCTCCAATGAGGAAAAGGTAACGTGTGCAAGAATAGGTCAGCCTCAAATCTGAAATTCTTCCATAGTAGATGTGCATGATGAAGTGTGGACCTAAGTGTAAGGTCGGCGACACTCCATAAAACCAATCCAATCACACTTTGAGGATTCACAAGCAACGGGCGAGATACACGATTGATCCAGCTAGTCGTTAGGGTTTAAAATTATTTCAGGGCCAAAACAAGAAACTGTCACTTATTCCGGAAGTGATAACTTGCCAGAAAAATATCCAATCGAGTCGAAAATTTGGAATAAGGAAATTGAACATTTCCACAATGGAATCCTAGGTATGCACGATCTGGTGAGAAAACATAAAGGAAAACCGGATCTACCAACTCGAACAAGAACAAAAACTGAAAGGAAATAGTTTTAGTTGATGCAAGATTGCCACGAACCAAGGATGCTCTTGCATCAAAGGGATTCCATATCTACAGAGGATATGGAAGAGGATAAATTTGGATATCTAAATAGCCATGATTTGAGAGAGTGGAATTGCTTCCACCCACTTGGTAAAGTATTCAGTGGATGTGGTGATGAAAGTATGGCCATCAAAGGATGGAGGGTAAATCTTGTCGATCAAGTCAAAACCCCATTGATAAAAAGGCCACGGTGCTATGATAGGCTGCAAGTCCTATGCTGGAGCATGGATTAGATCCACATGATGTTGACAAGGTAGACATATCTTCAAAAACTCATAGGCATCATGTTCCATAGTGGGCCAATAGTATCCAGCTCTTAGAATCTTCTTTTCTAAGGCCATGACATTAGAATGGGACCCACATACACCACTATGCATTTCATTTAATGTGATACGAGATTCTAATTCATTGAGACATCGAAGGAGCATACCATCATACCCTCAACGATAAAGTGTATCTCCCAAAGTCTTGTATCGAGAGTAGCTTTGGATAAATGATTTTCGTTGGTTGTGGGTAAGATTAGGTGGGAGGATGTTGTCATGGAGGGAAGCATAAATGTCATGGTATGAGGGTGAATCGGGACCTATAATATCACACACCATCTCATTGTCAGGGACATCATATGCTGGGATTAGGATTTTCTCAACAAGAAATTCATAGTTCTTGCAATATTTGGGCATGTTGATAAGGGATCCAATCGTAGCCATTGCATCTACTACTTTATTTTGGACTCTAGGAATCTGTTCAAATTGGATGGAGTTGAAATACTTTTTAAAGTCATCCACCATGAGTTTGTATAGAAAAAGCTTATCATATTGTGTTTTAAACTCATCATTGACCTATTTGATAATGAGTTGGGAATTTCCGAAGACTCGAAGATGAGTGATGTTCCATGGATGGTGATTTTGAGGCCAGTGATTAAAGCTTCATAGTCAACAATATTGTTGGTGCATGGAAAGGCTAATCTAAATGACTTTGGGATATCGTCACCTTGAGGAGTGACAAATAGAAAACCAGCACCATCTCCATTATGTGTATATGAACCATAAAATTAGAGCATCCATGTGTTTGTCTCTGTGACTATAAGCACCCCTTCATCAGGAAACTCAGCTACCTATGGATAAGCATCGACAAAAGGAGCATCGTCCAAATAATTCGCTATCACCTATTCCTTGATTTCCTTTTAGTCCACATACTCTATTTCGAACTCACTTAGTAGCATGACCCACTTGGCCATGCGTCCAGTCAAAGAAGTTCTAGACAACAAGTACTTAAATGGATCAACTTTTCATGTTAGCTTGATGGGATGACTAAGCATGTAATGACAAGCTTTTGAGAATTGAAGACCATTGCCGGACAAGATTTTTACATGGGAGAATAGTTGAGCTCATAGCCTACAAGTGTTTGACTGATGTAATAGACAGCACATTCCTTGGAGAAATCATCATGTTGTGCTAGTACTGCTCCTAGTGCAACAGATGTAGCTGAGATGTATAACAAAAGTGGTTTTCTTGGAATGGGGGGCATCAGGATAGGTGGGTGAGCCAAGTATTCCTTAATCTTTTCAAAGCCTTGCTGACACTTTGGATCCTACTTGAAGGTGATTTCTTTGTGTAGTAGATGGGTGAATGATTGAAACTTGTTAGCAAGTTGGGCTATGAAGCGTCTGATGGACTATAAATTTCCTTGAAGAATCCTTAATTGCTTGAGATTATGCAGTGGGGGAATTTCCATTATTGCTTTGAAATTGACCAGATTTACTTCTATACCCCTTCTAGAGACTATGAATCTCAATATCTTTCTAGATGTGACCCTAAACACACAATTCTTTGGATTCAGATGCATCTTGTAGTGCTCTAGCTGGTCAAATATTTTCTTCAAGATTGTGGGATGCTTTTCTCTGGTCTTGTATTTTCCCAATAATTCATCAACATAATCTTCCATGATGATATGGATGAGGTCATGAAAGATAACAGTCATCACACATTGATAAGTTACCCCTACTTTCTTAAGACCAAAGGGCATGACATTATAGTAGAAGGTGCCCCAAGGGGTAGTGAAGGTAGTTTTATGTTGATCTTTTGGTGCAATTCTGATTTGGTTACAGCTGAAAAATCCACCCATGAGGGATATTATCTCATGTCCCACTGTAAGGTCTACCAAAATATCAATGTTTGGAAGAGGGAAATCATCCTTTAGATAAACCTTATTGAGATCCCAAAAATTTGTATAGATTATGATGTTCCCATTTGGTTTGGAAAAATGCACTATGTTGGAGATCCAATCAGAATAATCAATAGGACTTATGAACCCAACCTCTAATAGCTTCTCCAATTCCTTCTTGATAAGCAAAGTTACTTGGGGATGCATTTTTCTTAGCCTCTGTTTGACAGGTTTGGCATTCGGATGAACGTCCAAATGGTGCACAACTAATGTGGGATCTAACCTTGACATATCTAAATAGGTCCATGTGAAGTTGATGGTTCCTTCCTTGAGAAAGCTGACAATCGTCGAATGCTCTTCCTCTGACAATGATTTGGCTACGTAAGTGATTTCGGGATCTTCTTTTGTTCCCAAATTAACCTCTTGTGTCTCTTCGATCAAAATGAAAGACCATTCAGACAAGTGAGCTCCTAAAAGGTGAAGATGAACATCCCTATCCTCCAGCACCTCATCAAGGTTTTCACTATTGGATACACCCTTTTTTTTTACTTTTGATGAGTCGGGAAGTGCTTCAGAGAGGTTTTTGCCAGATGACCCTTTTTTATTTTGTTTCTTTCTATTTTTGCGGTTGAGGTGTTCATCTTCCCCCAATCCCATGAGATGCACTTATGATGCAGAGCAAGAGGATTCACAACTCAACATTCCATTTACTTCACAACTTTTATAGAATTATTCATCTCAAATAATTATTAAGTGCATTCTAGATCACATTAGAAACATAGCCATGGTAGCCCACAATTTAATGCAATGAACAGTCATTAATAACTTCTACAAAATAAATAATAAAGCCAATTGTTTCGGTGGGATTTAAGATAACATAATTAAAGACATGCCTTCCAATTTTTATAAAGATCCAATGGTTGAAAATAAAGTTATTGTATTTTTCCCAAAACTGCAAACCCTAGGCAATGTTCAAACCTGCCCTCACCAAAATAATCATATCTTTCACAAAACTCATTAAAATTCAATGAGACAAAAAGAATTGGAAACTAGAAATAGAGACCTTTCCATCCATATATGATAATCCATTATTTGAGTCCATTTCAGGCCATACAAATCACAACTTCAACCTGAAAACAATCTAAAAATCAGAAAATGCATACAAAACTTGAGGTTGCCATTCTTCAAACTTCAAAAATAATGTCTCCAACCTGTCCAACCTCTCCAATTCGAGTTTTGGAGGGTGTACTTATACATTTACAACAAAAACCAACTATTTTCAACCACCTTTTAGTTAATTTGTTGACAAAACACTTTAATGACACTTTTGACAAGTTGCTTGACAACTTTCTTGAGCAACTTTTACAATTTTTACAATATATAACAACTTTAAACATTATTTGACACATGACTTCAAATATTACTTCCTAAGACTCAAAAACCTATAAAATGGTTTTATAAACCTTATTATAAGACCCAATACACAAAATAGAGCAACTATTTACAAATGGCCTCATGGAGGCTTGAAAGCAACTTGGTGCTCCTGCACCAACTTAAGTGTCCACTAAGGGGAAGGTTTCAATAGGTGTGATACCTTGTATGTCCTATTCAGTTAGGTTGGGATGGTGGAGAGAAAGGTTGATGGTAAATATTGATGTGGAATCAAAGAGGGACAAGAGATCTAAGTCATCGTATGAGAGTATGATGGTTTGTTCTTCTGGTATGTCCTCAAGGAGACCATCATCCGTATTAACATTATTTGCGGTACTAGAGGATGATGCAGGACCCTTTTGCTTTTTATCATATCCTAAGCCTATACGTCTTGGTCGCACAGATGGCTCAATGGGTTGTAATCATCCTTGCTCTTCTACACCAAGACCTCCCCCCTGATAGTTACATTTTTCGGCTTGCTTCAAAGCATAGGGATAAACCTCCTAGAAATATTCTACGAGGGGAGGTGATAGCTCTGGCTCTTCTCTATAGACCCATTGGCTGATGTCATCTTCCATCTAATCTTGAAGTGTACCCAAATATCAAAATTTTGTCAAACCCATATTCTTAGAGATGAGGGTTTTGGTCTTTTCTTCTTCCTTTGGTGTTGACTGAGAAGGTTGACCATATGTGTGGGGAGATGGTGGCATTGTCACCACGTTAAGTGCGGTGCACATTTCATATTCTCCACAACCCTTATCAATGATCTGGACCTTGGTGATGGTGGATTTAGATGTGGTGGATGTTGTGGATGTTGTGTTGGATGATGGATTGTGAGATGGATTGGAGGTTGATGCTTGAAATGCCCCTACTTCAACTCCTTGGAAATATAGAGAGTGAGGAAAAGAGGCTTCAAGATAATGGAAATATTCAAATGGTTGAGGGTCAGCATGAATGGTTACCTCCATCCCATTGTAAGGAAATTTATGGAACTGATGGTAAGTGGGGGGAACAACTTGCATGGAATGAATCCATGGGTAGCCAAAAAAGTGATTGTATGGGAGGTCCAGATCAAGGACATTATCATAGGCTTTGATAGTGATAACCTGATTATTCAAGTCAACTTGGGTATACCCTACCTGCTTTATGAACTTTAGCGTACAAAGCTTGAGGGTAGAGTCATTATCTACCAAGAGCCTTTTCAATTTATGGTGGGCTACAAGGACTTCGATGTGGAGGGGACGGTTATGGTTTGAATCGATTGATGACATGTCATTTTGATTGAATCCTAGCTGATATGTGGATGACAGATGTCCTACTAGGGCTTGAAATTGAGTAGGATCTATATCATTGGGCACGTGGGTATCTTGGAGAGCTTTGGTGATAATTTCTTGATGGATGGGGGAAGACTTAAGCAAATCCAAAATGGATATTTGAAAGGGAGTCTTTCAAAGATGATCAAGAATATTATATTGGGAGCTCACAAGATTTGGTTGGGATAACATGGATGGACCAGGAATGGATATGCGGGTGCGACGAGTAGTAACAACACATTGCGAGTCTTTTCCTTTAACACAGATCATGGACATGCGTGGCTCTACCTGACTGATGCACATAACTATGCCATCATAGTTATAGGATATATTTTTATAGCTAATGGTGTTAATTTTGTTACCTTGATTGTTTTTATTGTTAGGCCTATGATTAGCATTGGAAGTGTTGGCACCTTGATTATGGTTGGGGAAAGTGTTTTGATATATTTGCAGTTGAGCATTGGATGATGTTGCTTGATTCACATCCACTATTATATCATGTCGATCTATAAGATCTTGGATATACATTTTAAGACCTTGGCACTTGTTAGTGGAATGACCCTTAATCTTGTGGAAGTCACAATACTCGTTTTCCCTATACTAGGCGGGCTTTGGTTTGGACTCGTCAAAGGGCTTCGTCATAGGGTAGACAATTGGATAGCTTGCTTGAAGCAACCTATTGAAGATGCCACTTAAGGGTTTTCCCAAAGGTGTGAATGTGTGTTTATTGTTCCCCTAATTGTTTTGATTGGACTATTGAGGAAGACGGGGTGCACCATGCGGCACAAATATGATGTTAGGAGTTGATTATTGATTAGGGACATATTGTGGTCTTTGTGAGGTGTTGGCTACTTGGACATGCTTGGTATCAGTGACACCATCATTGACAACATTCGTATTCTCATTCCATTAGTGATGGGAATTTGCAATGAAGATGGTCACCATTTCCTTCTCACCGAGATGGGATTTTAGTTGACTAGCCAAGACACGCCACCTTTGGAGGTAGCTTGTGAAGGTTTCTCCCTCATGTTGCTTTTCTTTCAATAGATCCAAGGTATCTATGTCCTTCTCCAAGTTGAAGGAGAAGTGTGCAACAAATTTTTCTAACAGATCTGCAAAAGAAGAGATTGACCCCTTTTGAAGACCCATGAACCAGTCTAGAGCTATCCATGTTAGACACCTAGGAAATAGACATAGGAGGTAATTGTCATTGTGCAGGACTTCTTGACAATGTGTGTAAAATTATTGCGAGTGGGTTCTTGGGTCACCCTTTCCTTTGTATTTATCAAACTTTGGCATTTTAAATTGCTTAGGAAAGGGGACAGGCGAGATGGAGGGATCAAATGGATAGGGACAAATATCGTTTAATTTAAAGGACTTTTTGGATGTCCCTGCTTGCAAGTCCTTCAACGCGGCTTTGACTTCTTCCCACTCCTTATTGACAGGTATTGATGAGGAGGGCCCTGCTTGATTGGATTGATTGTAGGGGGGATATTGTTGATAAGATGAGGATGGAGTTGAAATGGTTTGATCATGTGACGATGAAGGTGGATATGAAAGAGTTTGTTGATATTGATTGGCATATGTGGATGGAGGGATAGTGTAGGTTTATTGATATGATGGCAAGGCTTGATGATATGAGGAAGAGGCACCCTACTGATATGACGGTGGTTGTTGATAGTTGTAACTATGAAAAAATCTAGGTTAGCATAAAATAAAATGCTTAAAACAAACCCTAGCTAAACAATGAAGCACAAAGGAGGAAAATAGCATAAAGAAAAGAAGAATTTCACCAAATACCCTTCATGCCCTCCATGATTGACCTTCATTGCCCTTCTTCATTTTCTACAAAATGATGTTTTCCCTCAAATTTTTTTGAGCAACTATGACTATGACAAGACCTAAGCAAATATTGAAGGATTTGATCTAAAATGCAAGTGTACTTAGATTTCTACAAGCATGAAGAAGTGTGGAAGCATAAAGTGTGAGATGATGAAGTGATGAAGTCAAGAGATGATAAAACTCCCCAAATGAGGTTGTCATTGCCTTTTTATAAAAAAACTCAATTTTGGATGAATGGCCAGGATTAAAATTTGAGAGATGCCCTAAGATCAAAGGTTGTAAATGCATGTGACAACTAGCAATTAGGGTTAGGGAAAAGTTAGGTTAAAATTTGAAATGGAGGGTTGAGATTTGATTTTGGGAAAACCAAATCAAAGGTCAAGAATGCATGTGACAAGAAGATATTGGGCACAAAAAAAGAGGTTGGTGGACAATCAAATACAAATTTAAAATTATTTGATTCAAGAAGTAATAGGAGAAATTAAATAATAAAAATTATTTAATTTAGGTGGCCAATGAATAATTAAATAATTAAAATAATTATTTAATTATAGAGGAATGTGACAAAATGAATCATTTTGAATTAAATAATGATTTAATTCAAAATTCAAGAGAGTGGACCAAATTAAATAAATCAAATTTATTTAATTTGGGAGAGAAAAGGCTGATGAATAATTAAATAATTATTTAATTATAGTGGAGAGTGGACAAAAATTAAATAAATAAGAATTTATTTAATTTTAGAAAGAAGAGGACCTAATTAGTGACGTAATTAAATAAATAAAATTTATTTAATTAATCAAGGAGGAATAAAGATTAAAAAAATGAATTAATTAAATAATTAAAATTATTTAATTATCAAAGAAAAAAGGGGAAATGATGGAGAATTTAGAAATCGCAAGCTTGAGACAATTTTTAGTGTCGACAATAGTAATATGGATAAGATTGGTAGTTGTAAGCGGGTTGTTGCTAGGAATTGTAGGGAGGTTGTTGTGGAGTGGATTGTTGGTAATAAGGATATTGTTGTGATTGCTGAGGATTACTATTGGATGGACATTGTTGGGATTGTTGTGCGTAGGACAATTGTTGTTGAGATTGTTGTGGAGTATAGTAATAGTAATTAGAATTAGGATTGGATGTAGTGTCTTGCAGATGATAAGAGCTTTGGGGATGATATAGGTAATGGGTAGCAGGGTTGTCGAAGATTTGTTGAGAGGATTGTTGTGGCTATGTTGGGATGTGCGAATGTTGAGGGGGTTGCTGATAATATGGTGGTTGTTGGTGAGGAGGTTGAGATAGAATTTGAGGTTGTTGAGGGATGACCTACGATTGATGAGGAGGTTGTTGTGAGATTTGACCTAGATGGGGATTACCTTGTGATTGATGTGAGGGTTGTGATGGATTACCTTGAACTAGATGCAAAGGTGGTTGTTGACATTGTGATCGGATAGTAGTGTGAAGCGGAGGTTGTGATGAGATTTCTTGTGGTAGAAGACTACCTTGAAGTGGTTGTTGGGGTGCAAATGGAGGTGGTGGTAAGTTAGATGTGGATGTATACATCTAAAAATGGTCACATCATATCGAGTTTGGTAATTAATTAAATACGAGTTATTTAATTAATCTTCTAATTTCATCTACATATAAATAAATTTAATTATTTATTTATATTGTTTATTCTCTAATTTTTCTATTTTAATTAAATAAATAAGTTTATTTAATTATTATCATTTTCTATTTTCCTCTTAATTAATTAAATAAATGTTATAATTTATTTTATTTAATTATCATATTCCTTTAAGTTTGAATTTTTAAATTCAAATAAAGGTGTTCTTCTAAATTCATCATCATTTCTTATTCTCCATTTCACATATAGTTAAACATTTTAAATATTTAATTAAACACCTTTTTCTCTTTTCACACATAATTAAATATTTTTAATATTTAATTATGGAAGCTTCTAAATCTACATTTCACATATAATTAAATAGCTTAATTATTTAATTTTGGAATTATCTTCAACTACCAACTAACTCCTCATAACTAAAAATGAAAAATGGCTACTTTCCTTCATTTTTGAATGGAGAAGGTTTTGTGGGTTGAAAACATCTTCCTTCTTTCTCTCTAGCTTCCATTTTTCTCTCCAACTTCTTGATCTTCCACCATTCATTTTACCAGGCTCGATTTCAACTATCGATCTTTGCCAACTAAGCTTTTGCCTCCAAAAGTCTATAAATACAGCCTCTTTGTGCTTTGAAAAGGATCTAATCTAGTTGCATAGCATGAGAATTATAGTTTCATAGCGTGAGAATTATAGTTGCATAGCGTGAGAATTATAGTTGCATTATCAAGCATTTAGCAATTTTGATATCCTAGATTTCTTGAGCATAGCATAGCATCTTAGCTTTATCATTTTTAGCATAAGCAATCATGGTAAAATAGTTTACATAATCTATTATAGTTTCATTATCTCATGTCATTTAGCATAGAAATGCATGTTACATATTATCTCATTATGTAGGTTGTCATTCTATTGAGCCTTTGCTTACACAATTTGAGAGAAAGCAACTTAAAACGAATCCTTGGAGATAAAGGACAATGGGACGTCTTTGAAGAATCTGCTGAGTTTAGAGTTTTTTTAATTTTAATTAGATTCTTTGATACAATGTCGCATTGGTGTGTTTGTTTAGTCTTTTAGTTGATTTCCACATATTTACACACACATTTTTGGTACCCACCAAGAAATATCAGTCAGCTTCGATCATTGCAGGGACGACTACAATCTATCAGAAGGTTTATTGCATAATTAGCAGACAAGAGTTTGCCTTTCACGCATCTCTTGCAAAAAAATGTTCCTTTCAAATCGGAAGAAAAGTGTGAGGCGACGTTCAATAAAATCAAGAAATATCTTATGAGTCCACCAGTACCAAGAGAGCCACTCATACTTTACATTTCAGCCACAAAAGTATCCTTGGGGGTATTATTGGCACAAGAAGACAGAATAGGAAAAGAAAGAGTTGTATACTACATTAGCAGGACCTTGACAAGTCATGAGCTCAACTACACTTTTATTGAAAAGGCTTGTTTAGCAGTAGTGTTTTCTTCCCAAAAGTTGTGGCACTATATGTTAGCTCACATAGTTAAAATTGTGACCAAAATTGATCTATTAAAGTACCTCTTGAGCAAAGCTACCTTAACAGGCAGGCTAGCCAAATGGTTAATGATCTTAAGTGAGTTTGACATCCATTATGTAGACCAAAAATCCATCAAAGGACAAGTTATAGTAGATCAACTGGCTAAAACACCCTTACAAATAGATCATCTAATGCACATTGAATTTCCTGATGCAGATGTTTTCACAACAACAACAAAGAAAACATGGACACTATATTTTGACGGGTCCTATACACAACATGGCTCAGGGGCAAGAATTATTTTTGTCACACCTCAGGGGCATACTATTCCAAATTCTTATCAGTTAATGTTTCCTTGCACAAATAACATAGCCAAATATGAAGCACTACTTTTTAGAATGAGAGTAGCATTGGACTGGAGGATCACATAGCTACAAGTCTATGGTGATTCACAACTTGTCATTAACCAAATCAATGATGACTATCAGAATAAGGATGACAATTTAATGCCCTATAAGAACATGGTGGATGATTTTAAGAAGTATTTTGCTGAAATCAAGTTCACACATATTCCACAGATTGATAACAAAGTTGCAGATGACATGGATACAATTGCTTCGCTACTAAAAATATCAAAAAATAAGCTCGATATGAATTCCTAGTGGAACAATTGTTTTCCCCTGCCTATGACAATCCTGAAACCCAAATCATTTTTCATTTGGTTGGTTTTGATTCTCCTTTACACCGTAAAATCTATACATAATTGAAAGATTCTATCTTACCCCCGGATTTGTCCTAGAATCAAAAGAGAAACTTTATACACCAATCTTCTTGATATACCTTAATCATTGACACCCTTTACCGACGTGGTCTTGATGGTACACTTCTTAGATGTCTTGAACGTGATGAATCTGAAAAGGCCTTACAAGAGGTTCATGGTGGTATTTGTGGGACTCATTCAAGTGGATTGACCATGGATAAGAAACTTTTTAGAATGGGTTATTATTGGCCAACTATGGAAAAGGAATCCTTAATTTTTGTGAAGAAATGTCCAAAGTGTCAAATACATGGAAATATTATTCATGCTCCTACTCAAGAGCTGCAGCCTTTTACTACAACATGGCCCTTTTCTCAATGGTGACTTGATCTAGTTGGAAAAATCCACCCCTCTTCATCTAATGGATACAAGTTTATAATCACGACAACTGAATATTTTACCAAGTGGATTGAAGTTGTCCCTTTGACAATAGTAACCGACAAGCAAATTTCATCTTTCATCTTGAATTATATCATATGTCGGTATGGCATTCCCAGCTCCATTATCACTGATAATGGGAGACCTTTTAAGAATCAAGATGTTGATGAACTTTGTGAAAGATTCCATATACAACACAAGTTCTCTACACCTTATTATCCATAGGGAAATGGCCAAGCATAAGCTTCAAATAAAATAATCCTGAAGATCCTGAAGAAGACAGTAAATAATGTCGGTCGTGATTGGCATGTTCAGTTGAATCCAACTTTGTGGGTCTATAGAACTAGCATTCACACACCAACAAGAGCCACCCCATACGCCTTGGTCTATGGAGAAGAAGCAATCTTGCCACTAGAAGTTGAAATACCCTTTCTCAGAGTCTCACTGAAGGGACTCATAACTGATGAAGACTACAGAGTTTCCAGACTGCAAGAACTAGAACTGTTAGATGAGAGATGACAACGTGCAACTGATCACTTGAAGGGTTATCAACAAGTCATTTCTCATAGCTACAATCATAGAGTCAGACCATGATCATTTCAAGTGGTTGACTTGGTCCTGAAGGAAAATCCATGCAACCAACAAGATTGGGAGAAGAAAAGAAATTTTGAACCAAATTGGTTGGGTCCATTTGTCATCATTGTAGCATATGGTTATGGAGCGTATTAATTATCTACACCAGAAGGGGACCTGTTTGAAGATCCAATCAATAACATTCATCTGAAGAAGTTCTATGTCTAAAAAATACAAAAAACAACTGAAAAAGTCTTTAAAAATTCATAAAAATCAGAAAATGTCCTGGAAAAATGGTCGCCTTGATAAAAACCTAGCAAATAGGCATATTAGTGACAAAAACACAAAAAATACAAAAATACAAAAAAATCAAATAAGAAGAAAATTAAAAAAAAAGTAAAAAATCAAAAAATCGTTACCTTGATGAAAACCTGGCAAACAGACATCTTGGTGACAGCAAAAAAATCACAAAATCTGAAAAAGTGCAATTAAAAAAAATGGTGAAAACCTAGCAAATAGGCGCTATTTGTGATTTAGTTGACTCTTCCATCTATCAAGTTACGTCTTGCATCGTTTGTCCACAACCATTTTTATCACCATACAATCCATCCCTTGCCATCATATTCACATCATGAGCACAACATTTCATAGAGGTGACAAGGATTTCATCATTGCTTGATGATCATTGTTTATTTTCCTAGCATTAGGTTGTGTCTAATCGAGATTCAAAATGAAAACTCATTGGGGGCAATCAAATTTTGAGCTTTTGAGTAGATAAATGGCAACATGCATCAAAAATCTAAATATCAGATCAACATCAAGTATCTGATCATGCCTGGTCAAAACGGCTATGAGACATGTCACAGACTAAAACCGAAACAAACTAGATGATCTTAATCTGAATAAAATGATTGGAACACTTAAAACATAAGTTGACTTGTTGTTTTGAAATTTTATGACATCATATCTCTGGAGTGACTCAATGATGTATTGAACTAGAGTAACAAGGAAGGAGGATGATTTTTCTTTGTTTGATTTCTGTAAGTTAATCATTATTACTGTGGAAATTTTTCATGAGACATGGTTTACAAAAGTATCATTGATGACATTTCAAGATTTGCATAGGAAACAGATTAACTTATGTCTGTTTACGCAAGTAATACTCAGGACATCTTGGTTCAATTATACCTAGATGCTTGTATTAACTTGCTATATCAAAAATCATGAAAGTTGTACTCAAGACATTATCAAGCTGGATATACCCTATGATGCTTGTACTAACTTCCAACATTTCAAAAAGCTCAATGATGATAAACAAAAATAAAGTTGGTTCACAGAATGATAGTAGTGTGTAGTTCATTTTGCATAGTTAAGTTGGCATGATTAATATAGATTGCATTCATTTTGCATTTGCATAACAAATTTTGGAATTTGGCAAGGACATCAAAAACAATATATCTCCTTGGAACAAAGATTGAGTACATTTTGACATTGGTGGAAATAATTTTTCACATCATCTCATATCATATATATTATATATCATTTTCATTATTCTTTTCATATCATTTTCACATCTTTTCATATCATATCATTTTCATTTTTATTATCATTTTCATTCACATTTTCATCTTCATTTCAGATCTTTTTCATACCATTTCATATCAATATAATTTTCATGACATTTTCATAACATTATCATTTTCATTTCATATAATTTCATCACTTTCATTATCATTTGTCATTCATATGATTTTCCATTTCATTCTCATCAATATCATTTCCATTTGCATTGACATTTTCATTTGCATTGACATTTTCATCATTTTCATACCATTATCATTATAATTTTCATATCATTCTCACATTACTTTCATTATCATTTATTATTATCATATCATTTCATCACTTTTATTATCATAACATTCACTTTCATATTTTAGTATTTCACTATTTTCATATTCATTTTCATTTTTGTATTATCATATCATTTTTATCCTCATTTATCATTTCAATATCATTTATCATTCATATCAATATCATTTTTCATGTCATTTTTATCATTCATTCATTATCATTATCATTTATTTCATTTTCATTTATCATTCATAATCATTCACTTTCATTTATCATTATTATGTATCATTTTCAAAATATTTTCATAATCCTTTCAATTTTATATCATTGGAATTATCATTTGCATATCATACTATCATTTCATTATCTTTTTTATCATATCATTCATATCAATATCATTTTTCACATAATTTTTATCATTTCATTTTGTATTTAGCACATCCATTTCACCACAACATTTTTGCATCCATAATCAATACATTTTACTATACATCATAAAATCATTCACATATCATTAGCATCATCTATCATAACATATTTTGTATATTCATCGATCATAAAGCATATATAGGTCATCACATCATAAACATCATCATCATCATATGTACAAGCATCATATCATGTGCATAGATATCATCGTCATCACAACATAAGATAGGTACCATCATGCAAATATCATTATCCATAAACATGCATCATCATGACATAATCATAAGCAAACATACCATATGGAAATAGAAATGCATACATGAACATCCATCATAGAAATGAATATAGAAATCATCGCTGCATATCATATAATCTCATCAATGTCCAAATGTACGATGATATCAAATGTCAAGAAAGATACATAAAATATGACAATAATAGATTTATACAAGTGATCAATGAGGAGCATCAAAATGGGGACTATGGCTATTGTTGCCTCTAGAAGTAGTGGGTCTGGCTGGATCTCTACCACCTATACCACCTGTCTCTTGTTGGCTTGGTTGTAATACACTCTTGGTGGCACTCCTGGAATGACTGCGGGAGTGAGTGTGAGATCTACTACCTGACTATGTAAATGGTATCCTCTACTTAGGAGGTACTACCTCATAGTATCTCATATGGTAATACTCAGAATCCCGAGAACTCTCCAGTCCCTCTGCAACAACCTCTCTAATGGAGGTACCCTCCACAGATCTCAAAAGTCTCTCTACT
The DNA here is from genome assembly GCA_007115665.2 of Sequoiadendron giganteum. Lineage (NCBI taxonomy): Eukaryota > Viridiplantae > Streptophyta > Pinopsida > Cupressales > Cupressaceae > Sequoiadendron > Sequoiadendron giganteum. The sequence goes on along the minus strand of CM021100.1, from coordinate 195,231,155 downwards.
ATGCCCTCTTCTTGTTAGTAGCGTTGCCTCAAACTATCTCGCTCAACAATCAACTAAGCTACCTGTGGGTCTAGGGGTGGTGGTTGTGCCATCTGTGCCTGCAACTAAGTAATAGTAATATGAGCCTGTGCCAGTTGGCTCTGTAGAGCCTATACCTATGTTTGTAAAGTATCAATATGGCTATGTTGCTCTCGGGAGGGATCCCTGATCGCAATATGAGAGGGGTATGTTGCTACCTGCTCTACAATCCTCATAGTCCTCGGTCTAGTCATAATCTAGACGTCAAAAATGGGTGGTCTCCTCCCATCATCCCCGTCATCACTATTCTCATTTGCATCATCTCCTTCATATCCTCCATTATCCTCTCCTCCAATTGGTTGCTCTGCTTGTGCCTGTACCTCACCCCTCTATTGTCTCAATGCATGCTGCAATACTGGCCCATCAAGTAGTGGATCGGGTTCATCAGGACTTGTCAATCATGGGAAAGGGTGTGTATAGAAGTATTGAGTGTATTCCTCTGTCATGTGTGCATCTGTGACCTCGGGATGATACTCCCATATCTCTAGTTGTAAACCCACATGCTCTGCTATCATTGCCTCATAAGAAATAAATGGGCCCCATTCTGTGACATCCTCTCTCTACCTCACGTAATTGGCAACACCCTGTGGCATCATCTGCACCCTCCCAAATTGCCTCAAAACTCGCATAACCAAAAATATCTCAATAATAAAAAGGGGTCCTCCTGATCAAATATCTAGATAAACCGCAATAGGGCAACTCAATGTTGTCCTCATCCCAGGCCTCACAATCCACAAATGGCCTCCAAATGACAGTGTCCATGTCATCCAACACTCTCCTCCAGTACTCCAACTTGTCCAACTTAGGCTGGACAAGTGGACCTACGTATGCATACACATAAGGATGACCAATGGGATGATCTCTCCCTACAAAGGGGCAGGTGATAGCAATATGCTCCCACACCCAGATCTGTAGGAGGGTAACATTGGAAGATATGCTCTTCCCACCTATGTATACCACCTGATGTAAGTCATGGTATAAGTGGGCCAACATGCATGAACCCCATGCATACCTCATCTAATGGAGGATCATGTCCTCTAGAATTCTACCCCATCCTATTGACAGTCCCTTTGACCTGCAGTCGGGACACAAAAATCCATTGATAAATATAGCCAATACAGAGGGGAGTGAGGCATAACTCTCAACCATCTCTCTCCAGGGAATCTCATATCCACTAATGCTTGGATCCTGAAACACTCTTCGCAAGGCATGAGTCCCACCAACCTCCTTATGGTCATAGACAACAAGCTCACCTATCACGGGGATCCCTAAAATACTATACACATCCTTAGGAATGACTGTAATCTCACCAATGGGCAAATGGAAGGTATTATGTTCACTGTGCCATCTCTCAGCTAAGGTTGTCAGTAATGCCTTGTTGATCCTATACTATGGGATCCTAAGCAATGAGCCCAATCCACATCTAGAAATCATCGCAATCTCAGGTTGAGATAATCTAGGGATCATCTCCCATGTCCTAGGAAATCTCTCTCTAATCTGGAGAATTTTAAAATCCTCCTATACATCATATCAATACAAATCAATCAGATCATAATATTAGGGTCAAACAATCAAATTATCATAAACAAACATCATGTGTGAAATCATATCAAGCAATCATGTGAAATCAAAAACATAATGAATATCAACATCATATCATCATTACTATTTGATTTTCATTTATGAAAGCAAATTTATCAAAATCTGTTAGCTCGTCACTACTATTTGTTTTTCATCAAGCATGAAGACAAATTTATCAATAAATCAACATCAAATCAATCATTTTACTATTTATTTTTTATTTCAACATGAGGACAAAATTTATCAAATCATCATCAAAATCAGATCAATTATCCTTGATGCAACTTAATTTTGTCAAATCAGATGTTTAATATAGCAACAAACATTAGGCAATCACAAATTGATCCTCAAGCAATCCAAATCAACAAAAATTCATGGATGCGCTAAAACAGGCAATCAATGCACCAAAACAACAAATGCGCTAAAAGATCCATGGATGTGCTAAAACAGAGTGTCTATGCGTTATTTCAGCAAATGCGCTACTTTATCTGGCCATTGTGCTAATCTATCTATCAAATGCGCTAAATCCCCAAATGTATGCGCTAATCTATTATCCTATGCATGATATCTATCAAATGTGCTACTTTATCATGTTTATGCACTACATTAACCTATGCGCTATTCTATCGATCCTATGCACTAACCTGCGACATAAATGTGCAATCATGGATGCGCTAAATGGCCTATCCTATGTGTTATAATAAAGCTTGCATGCACTAAAATAGTGGAGCAAATTTCAAAAATTTCAAAAATACGTGTGAAGTTCATCAAAAATTTCACAAGGATGATTTCAAGATCTTACCGAAGGTCCATACGTAGTTGGTCTCTAATGTCTGTGCACCCTCTTGAATCTATGTCGCTCGTAGTGGATCACCATCTTGTCTGCCGTCTCTCAAAGATCTATTTTCACCCAAATGCAATAGTAACAATGACAATGACTTTTACGTTTTTCCACCTTTTAAGGGGGTAAATATGGTAATGTTATTTTTATTTTTCACCAAGTTGAGTGCTATTTCAGGAGATAAATCAACAAAAATGCATCAAATCATTCAAAATCTTCAAAACATCATCAAAACCTTCAAATCCATGATTTATTTCCCGAGGGGACATATAGCATCATTGATCAATTTTTTAAAGTCAAGGGAAAAATTTTCTTTCTCTGAAATTTTCTTTGTAGCAATGCATAAAACACATCACTTCAAAGAGAGGAAAAATGTATACATCTAAAAATGGTCACATCATATCAAGTTTGGTAATAATTAAATACGAGTTATTTAATTAATATTCTAATTTCATCTACATATAAATAAATTTAATTATTTATTTATATTGTTCATTCTCTAATTTTTCTATTTTAATTAAATAAATAAGTTTATTTAATTATTATCATTTTTTATTGTCCTCTTATTAATTAAATAAATGTTATAATTTATTTTATTTTATTATTCTATTCCTTTAAGTTTGAATTTTTAAATTCAAATAAAGGTGTTCTTTTAAATTCATCACCATTTCTTATTCTCCATTTCACATATAATTAAATATTCTAAATATTTAATTAAACACGTTTTTCACTTTTCACACATAATTAAATATTTCTAATATTTAATTATGGAAGCTTCTAAATCTACATGTCACATATAATTAAATAGCTTAATTATTTAATTATGGAATTATCTTCAACTACCAACTAACTCCTCATAACTAAAAATGAAAAATGGCTACTTTCCTTCATTTTTGAAAGGAGAAGGTTTTGTGGGTTGAAAACATCTTCCTTCTTTCTCTCTAGCTTCCATTTTTCTCTCCAACTTCTTGATCTTCCACCGTTCATTTTACTAGACTCGATTTCAACTATCGATCTTTGCCAACTAAGATTTTGCCTCCAAAAGTCTATAAATATGACCTTTTTGTGCTTTGAAAAGGATCTAATCTAGTTGCATAGCATGAGAATTATAGTTGCATTATCAAGCATTTAGCAATTTTAATATCCTAGATTTCTTGAGCATAGCATAAACAATCATGGTATAATAGTTTACATAATCTATCATAGTTTCATTATCTCATGTCATTTAGCATAGAAATGCATGCTACATATTATCTCATTTTGTAGGTCCTCATTCTATTGAGCCTTCGCTTACACAATCTGAGAGCAAGTAGCTTAAAACAAATGCTTGGAGATAAAGGACAATGGGACATCTTTGAAGAATCTACTGAGTTTAGATTTTGTTTAATTTTGATTAGATTCTTTGATACAATGTTGCATTGGTGTGTTTGTTTAGTCTTTTAGTTGATTTCCACATATTTACACACACAACGGGTGTAGGACCAGAAGGTGGTGGTGGTGCAGTGAAAGCATTATAAGCAGTGCCCCCAGTATTCCTTGGAAGTGGACCCGGTTGGTTTGGTGGAAGAGGTGGTGCAGATGGTATTGGGGTTAAGCCTTGCGGGACATTTGTGCCTTGTATATTGGGAGGACCTTGAGGCATACCAAGACCAAGAGGATTGTTAGGATTAGGCAATGCACCCATAACCGAGATTGGAACCCGAGGGGGCGGTACAAGAAGTGTTACCCAATAAAGAATGCTATTGCTAAATCCAAGCTCATATCAACCCTCTTGGGGTGGACCTTGGGGGACATACGAATTGCCTGGCTCATTCTGAGAATTTTGAAGATCTCACGACACAGGAGGTGTAGGAGGTGTGATGTTGACATATTTGAATAGGTCAAATTCAGGTGGTGGTTTGATACCCTTCATGATTAAGGTGGCGAAGATCTTGTCTCCACACTCATCTAGAAGATGATCCATCATCTGCAAATTGGTGGGATTACTGAGGTATTCGTCAACTCTAAGATCGGGTTGATTAACCATGCTTTCATCAGGAAGAGATTGAGTGTGGACATCAGTGTTAGATTGCGATGAGCCACCGTTGGTGGGTTGATCTTGAGGGACTTGAGGCTAAGTACCTTGAGGTTGTTGTTGTTCTATGATTTTCTTTGCTTGCGATCAGGTAATGGGCATGAAAATGCAAAATGAATAGGTGGTTGGGATGCCACTAAGCTCTAGGATGCACTTAAATGAGGACCTAAATGGTGACTAAAGGATTTATTGGATTAAATGACTGATTGATGGATTCATTGATCGAATTGGATAGGATGATTCTGATGATTGATAAGATTGGGCGTGATTGGATCGAATGATTGGATTAGATGGTTGATGAGATTGGATGATTGATTAGATTGGATGACTGGTAGGATTGGATGATTGATCGAATTGGATTGATGAAATGAATCTAAACTAGTTTTAGGGGGTTAACTTGATGATAAAAGGATGATCATAGCACAAAATCTACCTCACGATGACAGGATATTGATAAGGTCCTGGAGGATTACTAACTTAGGATGGATAACAATCCCAAGCGAGCATGGATGATGATGATTAGGGTTAGTTACCTAGTCCAATTGGATAAAAATCCCCTAAAATTAAGTCTAAAGGATTTGAATTGAGGAAATGATCGTGGAAATGCAATCTAGGGATGTTCCTAAGATGCACCTATGTGATTTTATTGAGGATTTGATGACTTTTGAAAAATGCAAATGGACTAAAATAACGATTATAGGCAGATGGATGATGATAAAAAAAAATTGATCGCGACAATGGACTCAAAAAATGACAATATTTCGGTGGGGGTTAAATCTTAGGAGTTTTGTATGGGAAGTGCATACACCTTTGTGTCTAGCAAGTTTACCCCTCCCGGTGATGGGTTCGCCTATCTAAAGTCAGAAAATTTGCCTCTATGTTTGATAGGATCACCTATCCAGGACTCAGACTCACCTCTTTCTTGAGATGCAAAAGAAATAGGCAAACACTGGAATCAAATTCACCCATGAGGGATTCAATATCATCTATATGGATGACAAGATTGCCTATATCATGAGGTACCCAAAGGGAAATGGGCAGACTTGAGATGCAAAATATCCTTTCTAAGGAACAAGTTTTCCTCTCTCTTGAGATGTACGGACACAAATGAAATCACCTATCTAGTGGACAACATATTCACCTATATCTTGGACTGTACGAAAATGGATGGTATGGATAGATGTGGGATCACCCTTGCAGACAACAGGTTTTCCTATTCTGAGGAGTGTACAGACAAGGGAGACTCAGACATAAAACATAATTTCCCCTGGAGACAAAAGGTTCACCTATTATGAGAATAGATGGGTAGGGATGACTTAAACTCATTTATGAAGGAAGCAGGATCACCTATTCCAAGAGAAGAGGCGGACAAAAGATCACCTAATAGAGGGACCCATAGGAAAATTCACCCTTGACAAGGACAATTTCTCCCAAAGGATGACCTAGAATGAACTCGAGACACGGAATCGCCCTTATTCAGGGTAGGATCGCCTGTCCACAATGCAAATTCACCTCTGTGAGAAGAAAATCCACCACTAAGGGTAGGAGAAGACTACGAAAAAGGACAAAAAACATGGAAAACAATAGACAAAAGGCTAGAATGACTCAGATTGCTGACAAGTACTGGTATCACACAAGAAGACACATGAGATAACACAATCCTAGAACTAGTGATAAGGGTTTACAAACTCGATGTAGGCCCACCACCTTGAGGGGACACCCCAAGGTTAATACTCCATGATATCGGGGTGGTTCTCTGGATCACCCTTTCTCACGAAGGCAGATAGCTAGAGATCCAGTGGCACAAGGTCATCAACAGACGACACAGACTCCTCTCACTTGAGGACTATCGTAGTCCACTACAAGGATTCCTATCTCAACCCAAGGGAGTACGTGGTGAGTAACTTTGGGGTACGGTGTGCATCCCCTACACTACACCAAGCCGTAGCTAAAACACAAGTCTCTATCTAGGATAAACAAGGTTATCTCGTGCATCCTTGATATACACTAGGTACATGAGACACAATCGTGAATACCAACCTGTCACAAGCGTGGGTCGGGAGCCCCAATGAGGTACTAGAAACTCAGACCAACCCTACACGTCTTATCTATGTATCACCTTAGCTTTGACGCTTCACTAAACACGACGTGACTAGATTGGGGTACAACTTTGGCTCTCCCCCCTTTATATACCTCGTCGGTAACACGGGGTTGGAATCGTCCCCCACATGATGAAATCCTAAGTAGGTCCCACTAAAGGAAGGAAATACTAGATGCTTTGATTGGTCCCTAGGCTCGCACGTAGTGCAAGGGGAGAGCTTAGACACACTAGCACTTCCTAGGTGGACTAGACTGGACTAGAATGAATTGTGATTTCTCATCACCCAGGATCACCGAAAGGTGCAAGGGGAGTGGATACATCAAAAATTCTCCCCAAACACAACAAACAAGGTTAATTGACACTCTAATTAGTCTACGTGTGCCTAGATTAGTGTAAAAATTAATAGATAGAGCTAACTAAGGCTTCGGCCGCTCATCCTACAACACACGTGTTAGTAGTTTTAGACCACTAATCTTGGACAAACATAGGGGAACCAGCTGCACAAATGTTAGTAAAATGCCACAAATCACCAACAAACAAGTTAGCTAGTTATTACCCAAAACCAAAATCAAATTGTAACTTGAAACTAGAAAATTTAAGGTTTTGGATTTACCACAAATTCGCCTCTGTGTAATACGAATTCACCTATCGATGGAGAAAATTCGCTTGTCGATGGAGAAAATTTTCCTATATGTTGAAACAGGTGGATTTATTTTCTTGTTGTATAGAGGGGCATATGCGATTTTTCCCCCGTGACTTGTGTAAATTCACCTCTGGATTTAGCGAGTTCACCTTTCAAGGCGTATTCACCTCTGTAATTGTCGATCTAGAATTTTTACCGCAAATTCGCCCTTTATACAAAAGGGCAACAATGTTTTTTCCTTTGTTGGATTTAGGTACACCCTTACATCAGGAAGACTCGCTCATTTGGGGGTGGATTCTCCCCTATGTGTCAACTTTGAACCTACAAAAACTTAAACAATAAGCAAAAATCAAGTAGACCCATGACGTGGGTCCCACCGAGCATGCCAGAAATGTGTGCAAGTGTTCTAACCTACTGAAAATGCAAGTGAAAAACCAAATTTAAATGGAAGAAGCACAAGGAAAACACTCAAGATTGGCCTAGTTTAATTTAAACAAAACCATAAAAATGAAATACTTATACCTTGTTCAACTTGTCTCCTTTGGTTGGCCCTTTAGTTGATGATTTTTATGCTCCTTTTTTGGCGAGATGGCATGCAAGTATGATCAAAATGAAGCTAAGGATGCAATAAATACAATGGAGGATGTGGGTATTTGATTGAATGCACTATGATAGCTCTAGGATGGATGCAACAATGGTGTTTTTTTGCATAAAAATTGCTAAGTGTGCTTGAATGCTTTATTGTGGATTGCAAAAGTTGTGTTGTTGCAAAATGGGGGCATTTCCACCATTTTTAGGGGAAATGCCTCTAAATCCATGGAGGGTCAAGATTGGGCCATGATGGCAAAGATCAAGGGCTAGGGTGATTTGAGAACTCACAAGCCCTCACATCATGACATATGGTGGATGATGTAGAAAAGGGAGGTTGATGTGGAAGTGACATGGAGGTACCTTTTTGTACCTTGGGAAGGGACAAGATCTCCTCATAAAGGAGGTATGTGTGTTGGGAATAGGATGCCATTTAATTGCAATCCTAAACATATTTCATGTATTTCATAAGCCCTTGGAAAGTGTTCCCCAACGCTAGGATTAGAAAGAGATTAAAGTTGAATGAAATGAACATGTAAATTGATATTTGTAATTATTCCTAAATAATAGGAGCATGTGGAGACATCCAAGAAGAGCTCCTATATAATAGGAGAACATGGGGCGCCCACATGGAAGGTGGAACCCACCTTATTTCAGTTAATTGTTTGGAGGATTGGTAACACTTCAGTAATGCATGTCTTCTTCCTACAAAATAGGGATTGAAATTTACAAGAGTGGAGTGGCACTATCAATTCAATATTAGTTCAATATCAGTTCAGTTTAGTGTAGTTCAGTTCAATTAAGTTCAGTTCAATTATGGTTTAGTTATCTTTAGTTGCATGTAGTTATCTTGAGTTGCATGTTAGTTGACTTGAGTTGCATGCTAGTTGACTTGAGTTGCATGTAGTTATTTTGAGTTGCATGCTAGTTGACTTGAGTTGCATGTTAGTTGACTTGAGTTGAATACTAATGACTTCAGCTGCATGAAAAACAACAGGTGGATATTTTCAGTTAAGTGGAGGTGATCAATCATGCATGTTGTTTGCATGAATTGGTGGAGAGATATGTTTCAGTTAACTAAGGTTGACTTGGGTCCACCTTGGGCGCCCGAGTTGGCATCTTTCAGTTAACACCTTTTGCATGAGAAGATATTTACAAGGTTTAGTTAAGTGGGCCCATTCTTGGGTGCCAACTTTGAGGTGAAGCTTCCAAGATATCTTCAAGGCCAGAGTTCAGTTAAGTGTTCAGTTTGTGGCCCCAACTTTGAGGAAGACTTTGGTTTGACTTCTGTTTAGGAGGTGGAACTCTACTTGCCAATTCTAGGCATAGGTTTTTGAGAGAAGCTTTAATGATTTGTAATTTTCAACTCGTAGGAGTTTCCAAAGCTTATAATTGCCAATTTATTGCAACAAGCTGAAGAGAGTTTCATGTGAGTTTATTACAAGTTGTGAAAAAGAATTGTTGAAGGAAAAGGAAGCATATCAATCAAGGATTGATATAGTATTTTTGTATCTTGTTCTAAGGTTAAATAATACAAGTGCTATTGATTTTGGTGGAGATTTTTACCAAAAGGGTTTCTCCATGTATATGTTGTGTCACTTCTATCTTCTGTCTAAATTCTTCTACAATCTTCTATCTATTTCTACAAATGATAAAATTGATCTAAACAGATTAATCATACAAAATTAATTGTGACAAATAATACTTAACTAGATCTACAGTCACATAGTTTTACAAGTTTTAAAGCTACAATTTTACCTTTATTTTCAACACTTTGTCCACATATGCATGAGAGGACATGTGACGAATTAAAAATTCCTCACAAATCCTCATGGGTATGGGGGAAGGAATTTTAAATTCCTTAAAATTACTTGGATGAATAAAAGTGAATTAAAAATTCACTTGGGAAAGGGGATGCCTTCTCTAAATGGAGAAAGCATTTAATGTTAGTTGAATTCGGACATATGCCATAAATGGCATGGGGATTAGGTTGGGTTAATTAAGTGATTAAGGTTGTGCAAATGTGGGATTAGGTAGGCTAATGACAGATTAGGGACAAGTGGGAGATTATGGAGGATGTGACCCTAATGATGATTAGGGGTGTGCACATCCTAATCATAGATTAATTAGATTAATCTAGATTAGAGAGAATTATGGAGGATGTGGCATGAGGAGAGAGGAAAATGAATTAAAAATTAATTTAATCCATAGAAACTAAAGTGACTAAATTAAATAAATTGGGGTATTTATTTAATTTAGAGATGAAAGGGATAAAGTATTTAATTGATATATTAAATACCTTAGAGGACATTAGAATAAGATGAAATATTAATCAAATAAAGAGTTATTTAATTAATATGGATGAAGGATGTAGGATGGAAGAATACAAGGGTGAATTTGACCATATGGGGGTGGTCAAATTCAGGTGTCTACAAGTAGTATATTTAGTCAATTTAATTATTAATTGATGTTAATTAGTAATATATTTAGTGATTTTAATTGACTGATATTTGAGGATTTAAACATAAAACACATAAGTACACATCAATCATAAATTGCACACAATAAGACAACCATTTAGAAGACAAAAATGGTGAACTTTATCAATAAAAGAAAGGTGTTCTAGTTACAGTTTAGAAATAGAGTATTACAATTTTTATTTTCAGTCACAAGACTGAAAATTTGAGTTACAATATTGCACAGAAATGACTGCAAGAAAGAAACTTCTCCAAAAAACTTTTGCAATGATGGAAACGCATGCTTAGAGCCCTTCAATGCGAGCACATGCCCCTTTCATCTCTTAAAACTTCTTCAATGTGGAAAATCTTCCTAGAGCAAGTTATAACGTGTATAATCCAAGAAGGAGAGTGTTGATCGTGTTCCATATATGAAGCTCTCTCCTTCAATGCAATCAATAATAATCCAGCTAGAATATTTCCTCTATATGCAATGTGCCATCTGATATGAGGAACAGGGTATGCTTTTCCACCATGAATGAAGTTGTGCCTCAATACAACCAACAAAATTAGTATTAGTCTTAATTCAAAAAGAATAAAAGTGTATTGTATATTGCAAGTTTACAAAAGTAAGTCCAAACACAACAAAAAGATAAATCAATTAAAAAATTGTAGGAGACAAATCACATCCACAAACATGGGAGAGCTATGAAAAATTGGAGAAATTGGCTTGGAAAATGAAGGCAATAGGGTATTTCCAGATTCAAGACTTTTACTTAATGTTGTGGAATAGAAGAAAAAAGAATCATTTATCTACCACCATAGTGAAAAGTTAGCAATTGCATTTGGTTTGTTAAACATGGCCCTTGGTACAACTATTAGAATTGTTAAGAACCTTCAAGTATATTCTAATTTTCACACTGCATCTAAATTCATCTCCAAGATTGTTGCAAGAGAAATTGTTCTGAGAGATGTGAACCATTTCCATCATTTTAAGAAGGGACAATGTTCTTGTGGAGAATATTGATGATGCTAAATGAAACAATCTGAAAAATAGGGTTGCACTATAATAATGTGCACTACATCAGATATCAATTAATAATGAAGGGACATCCATCAAAGCATAACAGAAGGGATTTTTTTGTCATATGTTGTAGTTACAAGTGCCCTACTAGACATACATGAAAATATGGAAGCATAGACAAGGAAAGCAAATGGTTTTGAAAAATGCCTCAAAGAAATGTGATATCATGGAATGCCATGATTGAAGGATATGTTCAAAATGGTTTTTTCTGAAAATTCCTTAGAAAATTTTAAGAAAATGCAACCATTGGGTGTAAAGCCCAACTCCTCGACCTTTGAAAGCATCCTTCCTACCTATGTGTGAATTGGAGCTTTAGATGAGGATATGAACATCCATAAAAATAATATTTGGAAGTGGTTTTTTATTAGATATTGCAGTTTCAAGTTGCACTTCAGATCACCAAAGCCTTCACAAAACATTTTGCACAACCACCGCAACACCGCATGGTTGTTGTTTGGCCTTCATGATGTTGTGGGGAAAGCTCCCTGCATCACTATGAAGGCCCAACAATAGTCGTGTGGTGTTGTGGTGGTTGTGCAAAAGGTTTTGTGAAGGCTTTGGTGATCTGAAGTGGAACTTGCAGCCACAATATCTGATAAAAATCCACTACCAAATATGCTTATGCCTTAATGAGAAATAATCACTCATATAACCGGTTAGTTGGAAGAAAACTAGGAGATAGCATGAGTACTCAGTTAGCAATAACAATATTGAAAGAACCTTCCTTGAATGTTAGTTCTTCATTTTGTTTTGTAAGAAGTTGGATTCTACAGATATCAAGTCTCAAAAAATTTCTCTCAAACTGGCCTTGTGATATTGAACGTGCTACATCACATTACACATTCAAGTAGAGCAGATGATAATTTATTCCATTAGCAAACGAGGGGATCCTTCTCATCAATGGATAAGCTATTGTAAAGATCCAACAAACATTGATATGAGCTCTTGAGGAGTGACCTAGGAAGAATGAGAGAAAGGTTTCTGACCTTTCAAGGTTCTTATTGTGTGAATATTATCATAAATGTGTATTTTGAAACTATGGCAAGAAATATGTTGTGTATATAATCATAAAGATGCCAATGTGTATTTTAAAGCAACTTATGGTATTTTGCATAGGTGCAGACATTCTTTGTAAGTCTTAGTTTTGGTTGGGAACAAACATTTCATGACATACCTTCTTCCTAATTGTGGAAAACCATTAGAAAGACACATTTAGGTGCAAAATATAGGGCACATATCAATCATTGCTTCTCTAGGTGGTATGAAATTAGGTGGATACCATGGAATAGAGTACATTATATGCTATCTTATGTACCAAGGAAACTTGTGCCAAGATATGAGAAAATAAATGATTCTTTTACTATCAAACCATTATACCTTCCATTCTCATTGTATCTATTGTCATACCTCTCACTAACACTATTATTTTATTGACACTGTTATCTTACTACCTCTACAAAAGAGCTCCATTTGAAGGCATCTTGACTACATATTATGCACAATGAAACTCTACAAGTGCAACAAGACGTTTGCAAGACAAAATATGAATTCACTAAAACATTACTATCTAAGCAACATAATATCTTCAAATGAAGGAGCACTATAACTATGATTGAGAAAACATTGTGTAGGCATTGTTAGCACTAAGAAATGAAGAAGATAACACATTGAATTAGGTGATTGAGATCACTGAAAGGAATATCATTATTAGAGAGTTGCAAACTATGAATTTTCCTTTGTTCTATAGGACTGAGAAAGGAGGAACAATGTCAAAAAGTGATTGAATCATAACAAACTGTCCAAAAACAATGAAAGTTATTGTCTAATGGTGACAAAGATTTGTCTTCTAAGTCATTTTCACATGGTGATTGAGAACATAATGAGTGAGAAGTAAAAGAGCACTGGATCATAACATTGTAAAATGGTCATGAGTTATGTAATGAAATGCACTGTTCTTTTGATCACAAAGGAGATCAAGATAATAACCAACATATTGATGTGCATAGAGAATGTTCATGGAGTGAAAAATTCCTTACAAAGCAATTACCATAGCAGAGTTTGAGGTGAATTGCACCTGTTATTTTATGTTGATATGGATATGTTCTAACCTATAGTTAATTGTTGTAGCATAATAGATAGGCTAAATAGTTGTTCATTTACCATTGTTTCAAATTCAAAATTGCTATACCTTATTCTAGGAGCAAATCACAAGGGGAGTCTATACATAAGACACCATTGTTTAAAATTGAAAATTGTTGGCTATTTCATAATTGTTTGCTTCATTTATTTGATCTAAGACAACTTGTTGTATAGAATATGCTCTCAAAATCATAGTAAAATCCTTTATTTTGGAAGACTGTTCATAATCTTCCCATCATAACAATGAACAAAAGCATCAGTCATTAACCTAAACTTTGCAAGAGTTTCATCAAATTCTACTTTTCCACTTTATTTTCCATGTTAAATTTTATTCCCAATTTCATCCATGAAGAACTTCCTCGGCCTGTAGATCCTGTTGTTAGCCATAACTTTACCAGGTGTCGAGAATAGCTTCAAGTTTTTACCCAAGCAACAATTGACAAAATTCGACCTTACCAAATACAATGTGTTGAAAATCTCTTTGAAGTTATTCTGGAAAAGAGTTTCTAAGAGTATAATGCACAGTTTTAAATTAAATGTTTTGCATGAATTCCATATCTTTGATCAGTTATTTCGAGCTTGATGACCTCCATCAAGAACAAGTAGACTAGTGCTCTCTAAAAGCAGTTTTCTTGAAGAGGCTAAGCATATTGGAAAACTTCTTTTAGAGGCCCAGGTTTTCTCATTCTTGATGAAGTTAATCAAGCTTCAAATAGTCGATCGAAGATGTGGAATTAATGCAAAAGGTTAATTCAAAACTATGCATTATACTCTCAGGAACTCTTTCCCAAAATAAATTCAAAGAGATTTTCAACACATTGTATTTGGTAAGGCTGAATTTTTTCAATTGTTGCTTGGGTAAAAACTTGAAGCTATCCTTGACACCTGGTAAAGTTATGGCTAAGAACGAGATCTACAGGTTGAGGAAGTTGTACATGGATGAAATTGGGAATGAAATTCAAAATGGAAAAGAGAGTGGAAAAGTAGAATTTGATGAAACTCTTGCAAAGTTCAGGTTAATGAATGATGCTTTTGTTTATTGTTATGATGAGAAGACTTTGAATAGTCTTCCTAGAATAAAGGATTTTACTATGATTTTGAGAGAATCTTCTATACATCAAGTTGTCTTAGATCAAATAAATGAAGCAAACAATTGAGAAAGAACCAACAATTTTGAATTTGAAACAATGGTGTCTTATGTATAGACTCCCCCTGTGATTTGCTCCTAGAATAAGGTATAGCAATTTTGAATTAGAAACAATGGTATATGAACAACTATTTAGCCTATTTTTTATGCTACAACAATTAACTATAGACTCTTACTTTTGCTTTGAGTATGATAGTACCTGAGCTTTTGGTGTTTATAGATGAAACCTATAGCGTAAAAGTGGAGTCTCCATCTAAAGGAACCATCTTCAGAGCTCTTCCCTGAAATGAGGATTGAAAAAATTAGAAGAAAAGAAGTACCATAATTCTAAAGTAACAATTTTCATCAAGCCAAATGTCAGAAAGTATAATTAAAAAGATAAATCCTTACAATTGGACCTCAAATTGGACCAAGTAGATTTATGATTTTATCTTTACAGTGTAGGAACTTTCTCTATCAGAGCTTCACGGCCTTAAATTGGATCTTCAATTGGACCAATAGATTTATGATTTTATCTTTAGAATGTAGGGACTTTCTTCATCAGAGCTTCACGACCTCAAATTGGATGTGAAATTGGACTAGCAGATTTATGATTTTATCTTTAGAATGTACAAACTTTCTCTGTCCGATACTCACGACCTCAAATTGGATCTGAAATTGGACCAAAAGATTTATGATTTTCTCTATCCACCAGCATTTATATTCCTACACTCAGGTTTTGCTTTCGAGTGAAAACACCTGAAAGTATTTCAGACCAATTGAAGGTACTCTCTAACTTGGTTATGTCACTGATAGCAATCCAAGTTCGCTTGAACCATCCAACCCGAATATTGCATCACAATCTATTCTTCCTACACATAAAAATGCTACATATTAACCCCTCCTAAATAAAACATTTAATCATCATAAAACCATAATTAATTAATCATTTCAGTTTCAGAAATAATTCAATGTCATTTACTATCAAAACAAAAGTTGTATAAATCACAAAAAATCCATGAAGCCTCCTAAATTTAGCTTAAAGCAAGTTTATAGGATGGGTTTTAGCATAAGAAGCTTTTCACTACAACTCTCAATGAATGTATTATAAGAAGAAAACAAAATTATTCACACTCAAAGGAATGCAGTCAAATATTTATTCCAAAAGTTTGTTAGCAGGAGTTAACTAAAAACAAAATGATTTTTTTATTGGTTTCTTTTAACAATAATGCCACATGGAAATGGAATAATCACTAAGAAACCCTAACAATAAAAAATGAAATAAAGTTTCAAGAAAGGAAATTCCAATGTACTATTGTGTAATAGTGACGAAGGCACTTATATGAGCATGACTTGCATACAAATCACTCCCACTGAATTGCCATCCATCCAAAGAGAAAATAAGCAATGTAAGGATTTGGTCAATATAAGTCCAAAGGGTTATGTTGTAACGGTAATGGAATCACCGTAACTGCACAACCAAGGAACAACTTCTTGTGCCTGTAATTATTTGATCCATAACTCTATTGGTCACATGTGACACATTTATGTTATAACAAATACAAGATGAATTCATGTGTGACCCAAGTTTTCATGTGGCTATGTTGTGATAGAAATGGAGGAACTCATATGAGCACAATTCATGTACAAATTAATCACTATCATCACAATTAGGTGTCAATCATCATTGGGTGCATTCATGTTGACTCAAGTTTAACAGGTTAAAATTTAATGATAGGATGATCCAAGAGCGATTACCTCTTGTTGCAATAAAGAGCCTATAACTTTGGTTGATATGCAAAGTAGTTATTTTATATCAATTATGTAGTGCATTGAAGTGTAACCCATGTTTAATGGGCTATTCTAGAGAGTGATCAAGATTTTATAAACCTTATGAATTTCACTTAAAAGTATTGTGCAAGGGCAGTGATCATATAGAAATGATAAGTTTTTTCTTATGCCAAAAGACAATAAATACTTTCAATGAGTCCAATGATGAATGAGGAAAAGAATTTTTCATATGATTCATCACCATGTTAGTGTCAAAGTGCAAGCTACATGGACAACTCTTAACTATACCTTGGATTATGAGAGGATCATGAAGACATGAAAGATTTTTTTTGAAAAGGATAGTGCTCTATTAAATAAAGTCATGTTACAAATGGAAAAGGCTTTCACCATGAAGGTCTCCTTGAGCATTCAATAGTGGTAGACCTATTAACAAAGGGGATTTGTGTATAACCATTTATAAAAAGGCAGATTGCAGATAATAAAAGATGACCTTATAAGACATAAAAGATGATAGTCATTGTCAATGGATATAAGGGAAATTCATATGCAAAAGATACTCTCTATGACTATAATAAATAGGACAAGTACAATGAAGCTAAGGGAAAATCAAGAAGTGTGGATAGTTACTATAACCAATGGATAGTGATAAAAATTTATGAGGATAGTTAGCTCATACTGTTGGGAATTAAGGTGTCTCAACCTTGTAAATTCCTAGCATGTATTTATTTGTTTTGTAATTAATTGTTTGCAAATAATGTATTTAAGTTGCACATCCATTTTGTCATCTAGTGTGAGTGGACACGGTGAGTTGTCACTCCACTTGGAAGATGACTAGGATGGTCAACTTGGTCTAGGGGATTCTAGGTGTCCCACTTTGTGGTAGGAGTTTTCTACCAAGTGCTGGCACTTTGGAGAATGTGTAAGGTAATCATGACTGAAATGGTTATGACGGATTCTATGGCATGTAAGAGCTAAGCAAGGAAGATTCTATGACAGGTGAAGACATGTAAGATATGCATGTAAGAGCATCTTTGACTAAGGCCTATTTGGGCGCCCAAGGAGCATCTATGACATGTTGTAAGAGAATATGCTATTTATAGCATGTGCATGACAGATTCTCTTACACCTATCATAACGGTTATTTTTGACAGATTCTATGATAGTGTGAGAACCGTAAGAGCATCCGTCATTGCCCAAACTTAGGAATGGGCAACCCACTTATGGAATGCATGTTGGGACAAGTGTTAAGAATTATGACACACTTGGACATGTGTCCCTAGGCGTGGGTTTTGGGCCATGCACCCATGTTGGACGCCTATCTCAAGGAGATACCATTTTGGCCTTGTAAAAGTCTATATAAGCAGTGCTTTGGATGGGAGAAATATACAGGTTTTACAGGTACTGTTATGCTGCCGGATTGTCTCTAGATATGAGTGTCGAAGACTTCATGATAGCTTGCATTGCAAGTGTGTTGTAAACAACAAGTTTTTTGATAATACATTATGCAGGTTTTGGAGTGTGGGGTTTTTTATCGAAAGGTTTTCCCCAAGATAAATATTTGTGTCACTTCTATCTTCTATCTCTATTTTTGTATGTATGTGATTGCAGCAACATCTAAGTTAACATATGTTTAACATTCTATCATTGTAAGGGTTAAAAAAAATTTTCACTCTCCTCTCCTCATAGATTAGTGTAGGAAACTGTAATTCCATACACCTAGTTTCCTTTTAGTTGGTATCAGAGCTTGATCACCTTTGGTCCTAGTTGTTGGGTAAAGGGTTTTTTGAGCTAATCTCAGGTTGAGTGGGAGTATTGTGCAGAGTATTCAATAACCTTATTGCAAGAAAGAGATGGAAAGTTCTTCATACAACAAGATGGAGGTGGAGAGATTCACTAGCACAAATTTTGAGCTTTGGAAGCTCAAGATGGAGGACATGCTAGTTGATAGAGATGTTTGGCAATTTGTCTCAAACGCTACTAAACCAACAGCTATGTCTCAAGATGACTAGGATCTCAAGGATCAGAAAGCTAGGGGAATCATAAGACTCTGTCTAGCTGATTTTGTCCTCCTGAATGTTCTTGATGAGAAGACTGCAAACTCCTTGTGGACAAGGCTTGGGTCTGTGTATCAGGCCAAGTCCTTGGTTAATAAACTATTCCTGAGAAAGAAGTTGTATTCTCTAAGAATGGAGTATGGTGGATCCTTTGCTTATCACCTTAATGGATTTAACATGCTTATTGCATAGTTGACATCCATTGGAGTAAAAATGGAGGAGGATCGATGTATGACCCTGTTGTGTTCCTTGCCGGACTCATGGGACCATCTTGTGATGGCCATTGGAAGTACCACATCCACATTCAAAATGGATGAATTGGTATCTTTGTTGTTATCTGAAGAGTTGCAAAGAAAGACATTTGATACAACCAAAGAAGCCCTTGCTGTTCGTGGAAGACCCAAAGACCGATGGAAGAAGGACAAGAAAACTGAGAAGGGTAGATCCAAATCCCGTGGGAGATCCAAGACTCCTAGAAAGACCAAGGCTACCTGTTGGAACTGTGCCAAATCTGGGTACTTCAGAAGAGATTGCAAAGAGGCAAAGAAGAAGAAATCACCAAATTCTGATTTTGATAGAACCCAAGATGATGGAGATGCTTTCATCACAGCCCTGGCCGCCCATGCATTAGCTGATGTGTGGCTGATTGACTCTGGTGCTTCATTCCACATGACCTCTCGTCAAAGCTAGTTCTCAAAGTATGAGGAGTTCGATGGTGGAAAGGTGTACCTGGGTGATGACTCTCACCTAAAGATTGTTGGTCGAGGAAGAGTCTCTATTCGATTCCTTGATGGATGAGTGAAGGGGATCAATGGGGTAATGCACATCCCAGGCTTAGCACAGAACCTTCTCTTTGTAAATATGTTGAATGATGCAGGTGTGCAGGTTGTCTTTTCGAAAGATGGATGCAAGATGACTAGAGGAGCTATGGTGCTCGCGAAGGGTACTTAGAGAGGTACTCTGTTTCAACTAGAAGCATGCACTTCACAGTGCAATAGTTCTTTTGTCTCAAGGAAGAGAGCTGCAGTCACTTCATCCCCACCATCTGAACGAGCAGTGAAGAATTCTGTTGTAACGGGTTTTGATGGTAGTGCATCTTGTGTACCCAAGGGTGCAAACACTTTGGAAGGGAAACTTCCTGCTGAAAAGACAATGTTGTGGCATATGAGACTTGGCCACATTGATGAGAAGGGTCTTAGAACCCTGAAGAACAAGAACCTCATTGAGGGGTTAAATGATTGTAATCTTGAGTTTGACTTTTGTGAACATTGTGTTTATGGAAAACAAAACCGTCTTCGGTTTTATTCTAGTTCTCACAAGACTTCTGGTGTATTGGATCTAATTCATTCTGATGTATTTGGTCCTGTTAATGTTCCTTCTCTTTCCAAATTTGTATACTTTGTATCTTTCATAGATGATTACAATAGAAGGACATGGATTTATTTCCTTAGAAGCAAGTCTAAAGTCTTTAGTCGGTTCAAGGAATTTAAAGCTCTCGTTGAGAATCAGACTAGTAAAAAGATTAAATGTGTGAGAACTGATAACGGTGGTGAGTTTTGTTCGGCAGAGTTCGAGAAGTTTTGTAAAGAGCGAGGGATTGAAAGGCATAAGACAACTCCTTATACCCCAAAGAAAAATGGAGTTTCAGAAAGAATGAACACGACATTGATGGAGAAGGCTAGGAGTATGCTTAGTGGAGCAAGCCTCGAACAAAGGTTTTGGGCAGAAGTTGTTGCCACTGCTTGCTATTTGGTAAATAGATCTCCTACATCAGCTCTTGTTGGTAAGACACCCATGGAGGTTTGGTCTGGTAAGAAGCCTTCCATTAGACATCTTCATTTTTTCAGTTGTGAAGCTTATGCACATGTGCCTAAGGAGAAAAGGTCTAAATTGGAAAACAAGGCAGTTAAATGTATCTTCATCGGCTATAGTGTTGGTGTGAAAGGGTACAAGCTTTGGGATCCTGTGACTGGTAAGGTGTTGTATAGCAGAAATGTTATTTTTAGAGAGCTAACACCTTCTCCTGTTATCCTGCAGCCAGATGAAACAGAAAAGAAAGAAGATGTGGTTTAGTTCCCTTCTACCCCTGACAAGACTGAACAAAGAGACCTAGTTGGATCTGATGATGAGGAGAGCTCTAGCAGCTCTGAGAGTTCGGAAGAAGAGGTAGAACCTCAACCTCAGTCCTTGAGGAGATCCACGAGAGAAAGAAAGCAGCCAGAGAGGTTTGGATTTTCTATGTTAGATTCCAGTTGTGCTTTTGCCTTGATTACTAACATTGATGAGCCTAGAACTGTGAAAGAGGCTATGGGTATGAAAGATGCAGGTTCATGGAATGAGGCCACGGAGGATGAGATGGCTTCATTGGAGAAAAACAAAACATGGGACCTGGTACCATTGCCTAAAGGATGGAAACCTATTGGATGTAAAGGGTGTTCAAGAAGAAGTTTTGTGCAAATGGTAGTGTTGAGAAGTACAAGGCTAGATTGGTTGTGAAGGGGTATTCACAGGTGGAGGGAATTGATTATGGTGAAATATTCTCTCTTGTTGCAAAGCTGACATCTATTCGATTTTTGTTATCTATTGCAGCATCTTATGATTTAGAGGTAGAACAGATGGATGTGAAGACTGCTTTCCTTCATGGTGACTTGGAGGAAGAGATTTACATGTCATAGCTTGAGCACTACATTGAGAAAGGTAAAGAATCTTTGGTTTGCAAGTTAAAGAAGTCTTTATATGGTTTGAAGCAATCTCCTAGGATGTGGTACTTGAAGTTTGATGCCTTTGTGTTGTCGATTGGATTTCTGAGATTGAAATCAGATCATTGTGTGTATTACAAAGTTGACAATGATCGCCTTCTCATTATTGCACTACATGTTGATGATATGTTGTTGATTAGGAAGCGTATGAATATGATTTCTGATTTGAAGTCCCAATTATCAGCATAGTTTGATATGAAAAATATAGGGGCAGCCAGGTATATCTTGGGAATGGAAATCAGTAGAGACGGGCCTAACAGAAAACTTTGGTTAAGTCAGAGGAAGTATGTGAAGACCGTGTTGGATAGGTTTGGCATGGCAGAGTGCAGACCATTGTGTGTTCCTATTTCTTTGGGAACAAAGTTATCTATAGATGATTGTCCAAAATCTCCTAGTGAGGTGGAGGACATGAGCAGAGTACCTTATGCTAGTGCAGTTGGCAGTTTGATGTATGTTATGATCTGTACTAGACCAGACATTGCCCAAGCAGTGGGATTCTTGAGTCGGTTTATGGCTAACCCTGGACGGGTCCATTGGGATGCAGTTAAGCGAGTGTTCAGATACTTGAGGGGTACTTCTAAGTATTCCATTTGCTATCATGGAAATTCTTCTGGAGCTCCGCATTCAGTTTGTATTCATGGGTTTGTGGATTCAAATTGGGCAGGTGACATTGACAGCAGAAGATCCACCAGTGCATATGTGTTCACTATGTTTGGTGGTGCTATCAGTTGGATGAGTAAGCGACAACCTGTGGTCGCTTTGTCCACGACAAAAGCTGAGTATATGGTAGCTACTCATGCTTGTAAGGAAGCCATTTGGCTTAGGAGACTGTGTTCAAATGTTGGTATTGATGCAGGATAGATTATGATTTGTTGTGACAGTCAGAGTGCTATTTGCCTTGCGAAGAATCCAACTTTCCATGCTAGAACGAAGCACATTGATGTGCAGTTTCACTTTGTGCGAGATATGGTAGAGGATGGAAAGGTAAATTTGGAGAAGGTAGATACAGTGAAGAATGTTGCAGATGCATTGACGAAACCGGTGGGCACAGAGAAGTTCGGATGGTGTTCGGGGTCTATGGGCCTCTTGGCCTATAGTAGTTAAATCCTGTTATTTCCTTTGGCTCTTACAAGGTGTTCGACAAGTGGGAGAATGTTGGGAATTAAGGTATCTCAACCTTGTAAATTCCTAGCATGTATTTATTTGTTTTGTAATTAATTGTTTGCAAATAATGTATTTAAGTTGCACATCCATTTTGTCATCTAGTGTGAGTGGACACGGTGAGTTGTCACTCCACTTGGAAGATGACTAGGATGGTCAACTTGGTCTAGGGGATTCTAGGCATCCCACTTTGTGGTAGGAGTTTTCTGCCAAGTGCTGGCACTTTGGAGAATGTGTAAGGTAATCATGACTGAAACGGTTATGACGAATTCCTATGACGGATTCTATGGCATGTAAGAGCTAAGCAAGGAAGATTCTATGACAGGTGAAGACATGTAAGATATGCATGTAAGAGCATCTTTGACTAAGGCCTATTTGGGCACCCAAGGAGCATCTATGACATGTTGTAAGAGAATATGCTATTTATAGCATGTGTATGACAGATTCTCTTACACCTGTCATAACGGTTATTTCTGACATATTCTATGATAGTGTAAGAACCGTAAGAGCATCTGTCATTGCCCAAACTTAGGAATGGGCGACCCACTTATGGAATGCATGTTGGGACAAGTGTCAAGACTTATGACACACTTGGACATGTGTCCCTAGGTGTGGTTTTTGGGCCATGCACCCATGTTGGACGCCTATCTCAAGGAGATGCCATTTTGGCCTTGTAAAAGTTTATATAAGCAGTTCTTTGGATGGGAGAAATATACAGGTTTTATAGGTACTGTTATGTTGCTGGATTGTCTCCAGATACGAGTACTGAAGACTTCATGAAAGCTTGCATTGCAAGTTTGTTGTAAACAAGTGTTTTGATAATACATTGTGCAGGTTTTGGAGTGTGGGGTTTTTTACCGAAAGGTTTTCCCCACGATAAATCTTTGTGTCGCTTCTATCTTCTGTCTTTATTTCTGTATGTATGTGATTGCAGCAACATCTAAGTTAACATATGTTTAACATTCTGTCATTGTAAGGGTTAAAACGAATTTGCACTCTCCTCTCCTCATAGATTAGTGTAGGAAACTGTAATTCTGCACACCTAGTTTCCTTTCACATACATGATAGTAAATATGACCTTAGTCATAGTTGAAGCTAGCATAAGTGGATATCAAGTAATTGCATTGAGATTGAACTCATTGAAATAGGATAGTCATGGTTATCAATATTTATAAGACATGAAAGGACATATCACAATTATATTGAAGATTTTTAAACTGCCATCTTCAGATATGAATGATAGCCATGAAAGATCAATCATGAAGGATTCATGGGACAATTATAGCCACATGAAAATTTGTGATAAGGGAGATCTAAAAAATTTATTTATTTAGGTAGAAAAGGATGGATAAAAATAAAGAGAAGCTATAGTCATGATAATTTAGATAAAGAAAACATGCAATGGTAGGTTACTTTTGAATACCCACATCAAACCCTAATGAAATTTATCTTGATAGTTTATTTTCAAACGAATAGATTTGAGGACAAAACCTCACAGATTGTTAGTAACTAGAGGACAAAACCCCTACTAGTTTGTAAATGGCTAAGGATGAAAACTTATTGGCCAAAGAAGTGGTTCTCACCCATAGGCCATGGCTGAATTTTAATGGTGGTCGACATTGGTTATATCAAGATAGTAAAACATACATATTTCCATTTATTCATCATTATTTTCCTTACAAATACATACATATTACCATTCATAACCAGAAAAACTCCTCATAACTAGTAAAACCCATTGACACTTCAACAATGAGACTATTGTCATGTCTTAAACATATCATGGCCTGTGATCTTCTCAAAAGATTTGCATTGTGATATGAAAGTATAACCTATGAAGGTGGTTGTTTTCCTAGTAAGAGTTTTGACTTCCTAGTTTGGGCTTATGACAAGGATAAAACCTTCATGAGGAGACAAGCAAGCTCTTCCTCAAAACGTCAAACAAAACTAAAAACCCTAACGACATAGAGTATACCTGGCAAGATGTGAGGATGAAGGCTTCCAGGAAAACCTCGAATATTACTCAATGTGGGCATGTTTTTTCCTCAAAACCTTGGACAATCTCCTTGTGTATGCAACATGCCTTCAAACCCTTATGAATCTCTGTAGTGTGGATGAATTCAAAGCCAACAAATAAATTTTTCTTCAGATCAAACTCAACATGCCTTTATCCCAAATCTTCTCAACAATGTGGATAGATGTTGGTGCAACCAACTACTAGTTCTACGCCATTCCCTCAAAAATTTTGTGGACTTCTTCTGACCAACAAACTAAAAAACCCCTAACCTTCCTCTTGTTAAGTGGCTCAATAGACACAAGGAATAAAAATTATCTTTTTCCTTGTTTGGTGCCCCAAAAAAAACTTAGCCTTTCACTTTCTTTTTTATTACTTTCCACTTTATTTTCCACTTGATGATCAAATTAGTCACTTACGATGATCAAATTAGTCATTTATAGATGTGTTGCAAAAAATTACTATAATTTAATCATTTTTTGTTGTCATGACTAAAATTTTGTCATGTAGTCATTTACTTGCCAAATTTTACTAGTGTTCATTGGGATTCAGAATAGTTGATGAGTTAGATTAGACCCATGATCTACCACATAGGAATGCCAATGTGGCACCAAAAAAGTGGCAACACCTCCACGACTAGCTTCAGGATTGGTTGTGAACAAGCTCCCATTAGACCAAATATCTTGACATGCTGCAAAAAGCATGAAACCTAAAATATTGACTTCTTGAAAGCATAAAACATCCAAACCAAAATGTTGTTGATGAGTATCCTACATGGAATACTTCCTAAGGATTTTAGTAAAATCTCAAATGTTCAAATATAGAAAATTCATTGGTGGGAGACTTGCATATCATCACAGTTTAACTCATCCAAAGAGGAAAAGTGATTCTACAAAAAAATTGATAGGATAGAGCCCAATTGAATGATGGTTGTGGCATTTCTCCATTTTTTTGAAACAAACACACCATTCTCCAAGCCACTAAGAGGATTGTTAGAACATCACAAGGTCTTTGGCAACATGAAAGGATGAATTGGAAATTCCAGTTGTGATGAGAGCACCATTGTTGGTTGAGTGTTCAAGAATACTTTGGATGAGTAGGAGGCTCAATTGAAGTGGCTATAACTTCCTCCCCCTTCTGAGAAGGATTTAAAATAACAAGTTTCCCTTGAATAGTATTTGAAGAATCTTGACCTTTATTTTGGCAACTATGAGTAGAAGTGGATTTTCCTTTTTGGTGAGTCATCATTGTCTATTTATCTTCAAATTTTGAGGTGCATAAGCATGAGGATACTTCGAAACCCAAGGTGGAGACTTAACCAGGTAAGTTTCACCAAAGGGAAATCCTTAATTTGTGTTTAGAGGACTAGCATCTAAAGAAAGCGTAAGGAAAATTTATTTACAACACTCGTTGAGAGTGACAAAGATTGCCAATTTCGACATCTATCAACTCCTTCAAGTCTTTAAACAAATCCACCTTGACACAGACCCATTTTAGGGTGGGCTTGATAAAAGTGGTCTAGATAAACACAAAAAACCTTCCCTATAGAGGAGGCAACAAGATACAAAAAATTCCATCAAGGCAAGGGGAGATTGAGAAATTCAATCCAAACAGGCACACAAAGTTTTTTATCATCTGAGATAGAGAAGTCTTAATTCCATGGTTGAAAGACTAATAGAGATGACCTAAAATACACCTAGGCATGATTGACCTCGAGAAAATGGAAAAGGGAAACCCCCTTAGTGAGGTTTTGAACAAAATCTAAGCATACCCCATGTTGGGCCCAAGATTTAGCAACCCATTCCCTTTGCACGCTTTTAGGTGGAGTTCTCCCTCACAAAATAACCAATAAGATTATTTTTCTCTAACCATTGGCATGCACTATCAAATTCAAGGATGGGAAAAACTACATCCACTAGATTTTTAGTAGACATACCTCATGGAATAATTTTGGTACAAATTTCCTCAAATGCTTGTTTGGAGGAGCCATGACTCAAAGCCACCAAACTATCAACACCAACATGAATTGTTGGGTTGAAACTAGGTGAGGCCATATAAAGAGAGTCTTAAATATCTTGCAATAAATGTGGTATGATAACAAAAATAACCACAAGGGAAAGCTAAGTTACGTAGACAAAGGAAAAAACCATAGCAGAGCACATCAACCATCTTCAAAATTAGATGTTTTTGCACTTTACAATATAGAACTTAATGAACTTGACAAAAAAATGAATAAAATGATCTCAAAGGTCTTTCAAATACTTATGAATTTTATAAAAATAAATTACAAATGGATTATGATAAAATAGAACATGAATCAATATTCTCCTAGCTTTATGAGAATACAAATTTCTTGATGGAAAATAAAGGTCCCCAAAATTTTAAATTTTAGGGGCATGTTGTGATGGATCACAACAATAATTTTGGTTCAATTATTCCTTCCTTCTACATGATAATTTTCTCCCATTCACATGCTCGATGATCTATTTTGTAATACCTTGTGACTTTGGTTCTAGTTTTCCTTCTTTCAGTTGCAACTCTCTTCTATTGTCATTCCAACCTCCTCGTTTCTAAAACCTCTTTTTGAGTATCTCCAAGTAATTGACAAAAGTGGTTGTAGATTTGAAAGCATGAAATTTACCTTGATACTCCTCAAATATTCTTTCAATCTCCTATATGGGAGTAACATTTTTTATTCGATGATGTTCTAGCTGAAATTGAATTTTGCACGCTCCTCGAAAGTTACTTTTGTTCTAGTAACTTGATAATTTTATCTTCCAGATCTTCTATATTTGCATCATTGTAGCTAAAAATGATTTGCATTGCTTCCTTTTATTAGAGATCTAAAAACAATCCTCCCAAGATTCACATCAACAATTTAATTTATCCTTCAAGCTATCATGATCAAAGCTTTGATACCACTATAAAATTCTCAACTAAAAAACCAAAAAAATATATGAAAACCCTCAAATCTGAAATATATTAAGCAAATATAACATAAAATATATTGAATACATACCAATTGCATGTCAAATAACATAGAGCATTGAATTTCCATAAAACTATGTGGTAGAAATACTTAAAGTTTTGTACACATAAGATATAACTAAATCAAAATGTTGGAGCTCATTTATATTGATCAAAAAAGAAGAAAAATGTTGGCACAACACAGAATGTATAATAACTCAATATGATGGAGAAATCTGAAAAATGAAATGTACTTGATGTAGCTTCTTCCTACACAGATCTTGCAAGAAAATTACTAAAATTATGTTGAAATCCACACAAACTTTAAACTGCAAATACAATCTCTATATGAAATTTCCCTCAAGAAACCAAAGGGATTTCTCTTCTAATCTCTAAGGATCCAAGGTTTTAAGTCCTCAAATCCTGTAGTAGAACATAATTTCTCAAGCTATAGAGAAAATATGATAAAATTAAATAAAATGAGAATAGGCATCTTAGCATCCAATTTATAGCCAACTTGGGCACCCAAATCTAAGCAAGATTCCAACACCCCATATATAATAAAATAAAAATGCATCTTTCTTGCATGCTTTCTTCATACGCACAAGCTTATGTATGTATGCATAGCCTCTTCATCTGTGCATTAGTTTTCATGGATGTATTTCCTTTATTCATTCATGCATTACTTTTCATGCTTACAAGTGCAACCTTTTCATGTATGCATTGTTTTTTATGAATGCATTATATTTTTATGCATGCTTGACTTTTCACTCATGGAAATGGGCCTATGAGTCCCCACATGATGATTTAGTGAAAATTCGGACAAGAAAAAAAGGCAAATATGTCAGACAAAGAGACAAGATCATCAAGTTTAGGCTAAGAGGTAGTGATGAATTATTAAATAAATGTCTTTCTACTAACTACACATCAAATATCATGTAATGAAAAGGAGGAGGATTAGATGGTAGGCACTTGATGCTTAATTTGAAGGTGCTCAAAGGAATTTCACTTATTAGGTATGGATTAAACTTTGTCCAATACCAAGGTTTAATGTACCCTCAAGCCTTCTTCCAAGATTGAAAATGCAAACTTTTCATATGACTAAAAATTTTCACTCTTCCAAAATCATTTAGGAAATGGTTTTCTACTACCCAAAATGTTCATTAAGCTATGGTGGGCCAAATTTAGGGTCTAAAGTTAAGTCATCTCCCTATAGCAATGCTTAGGAAAATGTAACTCTAAGGGTCTCTTTCAAGACATGTAATTCAAAGGGAAAATATAAAGGCCCTTATTTAAAAATGATATAGGCTCAATGAAAGTGCATCATAACCATACTAAATCGCATGACTATGAACTTCTCAAAGAAAAAGTAGACCTAAATACAAGCAAGAACATAATATTTAAATCTAACCCCCAAGACAATGAACTAAGTTCACTTCAACCATAGACACTCTCAATCTAATCTAAAGTAAGGGTTATGCATTATGAATGATCATGTAAAGAGTCAATAGAAGACATTAGGATTAAACCCAAAAGGACATATTGGTAGGAGGGTCCTTGTGCAATCATGACCATAAGCAATCAAGAACACCCTAAAATCACCAATACAAATCTCATCAAAAGGTCAAAATATAGATCCAAGAAGCCCCCCAAAACTAGAATAATACCACACAAGCATCAAATAATGCCATCACGAAAAGAGATCAAGTAACCCCCTCAACCAAGATGTAAAACTAAGATCATGCAAGCAAGAAAATCTATAGAAGATTAGAATCAAGATGATCAAAGATAGTTTCTATGTATTCTATAAAGAAAAAAAGCCATGTTGTGAAATTAACAACATTTTCTCTCATCAAATCATTGGTAGCTATCCTTTCCCCTTTTCCTTCTTGACCATTGTCCTTAAAATATCTAGCTCTCTTCACTTATCATGTTTCACTACACTTTAAGGGGGCATATATATCCTACATAAGCCACTTTGCTCCTTTTTCCTTTTGATTCTTATCATTTAACCTTAGCTTCAATGAAAAATAGATTTTACCGTCACTATGGACCTAGCCTAGCCTATTTTATCCAATCAAGTGGTTACCTTATAAATAACGATAGAATCATGTGGTTTCTAGTAGGGTGATGTTCATGGGTGTTCTGACACATTGTTCTTAGGCGAATCATGAAATGTATGGTACACTCCACCTCTCCTGAAAGGTGAACTATCTCTTGGAAGAAGATCAACAACCCCAAGGTCTTTGTAACCAAGCCTTTGCCATTTGCATGATAATTTAATGACTTGTGTATTTCTATTCCAACAAGGGGCCTGTAATGTTTCAAGAAGCTTTCCAACACTCGAAGGGTTAATTGCACACAAACAATCAGTATTTTAGATCTATCAATGCTTGTAAAACTCACCCTAACATTTATTTCCATAAAATGTTACTGTTTAGCTCATAAACGATCAATAGATCCACTTGCAAATCAACAATATATCAGAAAATTGAAAGTTTGCAATCTAAAACTGATCCTAACCTACTCAGACCTAAAAACAAAGTGCAAAAGGTAAGGGTTTAGAAGAGATTAAGAAGAACATCTAAGCCACTTTCCTCATTTCGGACTTCACTCATGAATGGAAAAATTTGCAAAATAACCTTTCCTGATTTGAATCTGAAAATCAGCAACCAAGGTCGAAGAAGGTGCAACATTCAAAGGGAACCAAACCATACAAGCTGCTGCAGAAACCACCTAATCCTCAACATAGATTGAAGAAGAGCTTTCACTTCTGATTAGTAGGTGATCAGGTTGACCAAACAAGGCATCATATGAAAAACATCACAAACTCATCAATATTCATGAAACAGGTGTTTGGAAAACCAGGTAAAATAGAAGAAATTTCAGAAAATGGTACTTTATTACTCTCAAATCCAAAGGTTTCAATTAATACTCCAAACCTTGCAAAGTCTTTTTTCTGCCTATAAATAGAAACCAGCATCATGATACTGAGTTTATAGTACATCAATGGCTTAGATAAAAAAAGATCCAATGGCCCAAATTGCATCCTATAACTCAAAGTCAATTTTGGTGGCAAGCATAATTTCCAAGGCGTTTTAACTTTATGTTTGATGTATCTTCTGAAGCAAGCTTCCCTTAATTGAAAAAGTGTTCTCTCATCCTCATCACAACATTAAATATTGGTTACAAGAAGTCCCCTTCACTGGAAAGAGTGTTATCAATAGATAAAACAACATTTAAGAGGAGTGGCAACTCCATTTCTAAGACAATCTTTAACCTTTCATTAGCATATCTTCATGAATATCATCTAGGAGATTATAACATAAGATTCTATGCCCCCCTTCATTCAAATGCATGTTAATACGTTATTGAGAATCATATAGCACACTTTGCTGACAAATATTCATTCATTCAATCAGCTTAAAAATCAGGAATATGGAAATTTTATGGCACGAGCAGCATCTATCTATCATGGATTTAACACAAACACGTTGGTAACCAGCTCCTTGAAATACAGATCATCATAGATCAGCATATGTAGTCATGAGATAATTCTCTTCCCCATCAAGACCTCCAGGTACAGCTTCAAAATCATCAACTTCGTCTCCCATATCATACGAAAGCTCTCAAAGACAATGTGAACATGGTGGCAATCAGGGGATTGTGACAGCCATGATGGAGTTTGCAAACCAGTACCATGCCTTCCCCAGGTTCATACATTTCCGTAACCAATCTTCTTCAGACAGGAACATCAGGAGGACAAGAGATTTTCAGGATCAGACAATCATCCAAAAGGGCGAAGCCTCTGCCCTAAGAACAGCCACAAACCTTGTTCACTTGCCACTAAAATTCAAAGAAGCATCAAGTTCTTTAGGAAACCATATCTCAAAACTCAAAATCAACAATTAGATCAAGAGCATGGAATTCTTGAGACAAATTAGGGTTAATTCTTCATTCCATATCAGCAATGTGTTCTCATGATAATAACAAATTCACTTCATGAGCCTTATTCATCATTTAGACAGCAACCCTGTAATTACAACAAGGCAACATCAGAATTCTTTATGAAATCTACACATTCAAATCCAATAAATTCTTCTTAAATGGCATTCCTTTAATTATTGATAACACCGATGGTCGTTGTATGGTAGTATTTGCATCCTTTACAACGGTGCCTTAGGTGTTTTTATGACTACCTCCTATATTGAAAAGCAACTACAATTCTCATGATAAGATGACAGTTCTAACATCACTAGACTGTCCTCTTATGACTACATTGAATGAGTATGCAACATGGTTGTCAAACATGATCATTCTTGCTTATTATGAGAGCCCCATGATAGCACTCTAGGTGTTCATTATAGCTCTGGGATTGGTGGCAGTCCTAATGTTATACTTGACTGAATATATAGATGGAACTGTCCTAATGACTGATTATGAAAATCTAATGGTATAATGACTGCAGTGACAACAAATAGGCATTATGACTGCTCTTTTTCCCTCCACAACAATCCCTGAATGATATTTTAATACTATGTGACAGTTAATTGGGTTGAAGGTAGCCCCAGGTTTGATTATTGATGATTTCCCTTCTTATCATTATTGACTACGAGTTTTGATTATATGATAGACCTTATAGACTATGACATCCAATAATAGGTTGAGATCAGTATACTACTTAAGGAAATGAAAGTAATTTACACCATTGTAATTGTCCTCCATCACTTGACAGTCCACTTATTTCCCTGAATGACATTTGAGTGATTTTACCAATGTTGTTGACTTGGGAATTCGATGAGTGTCTTAACTCTTATGACAGCCCCTTTAAGTGTTGATAGCATTCAGTTGTATAGTGAATTTCCTTTTGGTTTATAACAGTCCTAAGGGAGTGTTTAGTGGTATAACTGTCGTCTAGGGTCTCTGTGACAGTCCAGGGGTTATAATGACATTCTAGGCAACGGTAGCATACCTAGTACTGAGGTGATCTTCTTGACTTGATTGTGTCACTAAGGTATCCAACAGTCTATCAGTATTACCAACTGTCAGTCTACTGCTCACTATTGCCATACCAATCTTTTTCATCCTCACGAGTGTTTATGAGGCTTACCTTTTATTGCATAGTAGGAGATAGGCCTTCAAAGTTGGTAGCAGTTATCCCGGTCCATAATAATCTTTTAAAGCACTAGCTAACCTTTTATCTCCTGAGTCTTGGCCCTCTCAGGTTCATGATTGTCCTAATTGTTGAGGATGTATGTCTTGGCATACTCATAGTTCTGCATTTGTGAAACAACTGCCCATAGGAGGATAATAAGATTGAATCCAAAAGAGTATAGCATGTTTGTCCTTCATAAATATGATAATCCTCTTTAGTAAACCTTCTCTTTAACATGTATGACTGGTTCATAACTTTCATAACAACCTTTGTCTCCTTAGTATGTAATTGTCCTCAAATTAGCTAGGGTTGTTCTTGTTGCCTATGAGGACTGTCTTCTTTGGTTTCCTTGGATGTTATGAGTTCCACCTAACTGTCCATAGTATAATATGACTACTTATTAACTGTTGAATGATCTTAGTAACTTAACAGTAAAACAAGACAATGAAAAAGTGACTACCTACATGATGTGATGACAATGTCAAGGAGGGTTTTGGACTGTCCTTATAGCTATCTTGATTATCTTTGGACTGTGACAGTCCTATTGACATGAGGGTGTCCTTCCCTGTTACTTGGGGTAATGTGATAGCATCTAGGGAGTGATATTGATTATCTTTTAATGGCAGCTGAGGCAGACGCAGGGTTGTGAAGGATGTGTACGACTATCTATAACCTATTAGGACAGTCCTTGCAACATTGTAAGGTTTCTATTTCGCCAAGACAACCCTAATTCTTCGAAAATAGCCTATTCAACTTTATGATAGTCATGGTGGTTTGTGAGTTAGTTGCTTGACTGCCCATCTCATCAAGATTTGATGAGTTGCATATATGGCAACCAAATCTGAAGTCCGTGGTGGTACTCATCTCCAAAATAGTAATAGATCTTCAAGCCATCATAACTCATCATGCCAACACAAGAGAGCAAATAAGCTTTAGGCTCTTCCAGATATGAAGGTATAAGTTTCCATAAGCCATTTACAATATCCAACCAGTACATCCATAAAACCAAGGAAGGCTCAAAACTCTTTATGCAAAAGCATCGTTGATATATCCCCTTATGATAGTGATCCAGCATGACAGAAGTTTCCATTTCCTCCATCATGGGATAAGTCCATGCAATGGCTTGTTAAGGTTCTTTGTAGAAACACTGTGTTGGTAAACTTCTTCATAGTCTCTCTGCATGTTGAATCATCAACTTTAGGTTAAGCATTCAATCAAGTATGAAGGAACTTGTGCTGCAACAGCAGGGGGTAGTCATACCAAATCAGCATCTCATGTCTTTCTAGCAACAAGAACCTCCACCAAGATTTTATGACCTCACAAGAATATTTATTATAGCAAGATAGAAAGCATGCCTACAATGCCATAGATCCCTGCAATCATAATACAAAAGTACCAAATGCTTTCCCATAATAGAACGATCAGAAAACCTTGAAATACAATAATGCAATCTGCACTTGACCCTAAATCAGAAATCAAGGAAGGAGTATTTCTTTATCACAATGTACTATTCATACTTTCTCTTCAATCCTTTCTCCAAATCTACAATAAATCTTAGTCCAGGTGTTTGGACCCAAAAAAATAAGTAAAATGCAAGTTACATGCAAACATGTGACAAACAAATCACAAAAAGAAAAATCCATATAATACGGCGTACAGAAAAGATAAAAATTAAAGTTACATGTGTTATAGATATTAGGAGGCCTAAAACCAATGCCACACGTGTGGGACCAGGTGATACGTTCTTTGCTGTCCAAAACCCTTTATAACAATTATTATATGCTTGTGACGTGCAAAAAATGCCTTACACGAGCTTAGGACAGCAACTAGACCGTCACATACGAAGAAAATAGGGACGTCAATTTTAAGATCAAAGAGAATGATAGATTATTACATAAAAAGTGCATTACTAAATGCACATCCAACGATCCTGATTTGGAGATGAAGATTGAATGGTTATAATTCAAAGCCCAAATCCCCTTCCCTCCATATTTAATTCAAAAATATTGGCGCTTAGCTCTTTTTTAAGTGTTTTAAAGGGTTTTTAACAGTTTTTAAGCAATTTTAGATGGTTTAGGAGGTTGTTTAAGTCTAATGAAAGCTTTTAACCCAACATCAAGTCTCAAATAACCTTTATTTAGTCTATTAATTAACAATAATTTTGTTTCAAAGAGATGTTTCACTATAAAATGAGAGTATGAAATGAAATCTAGTCTTTCTAAATATTAGTTTTAAGACAACCAAAGGCTATAATAACAAGGTCAAATTAGGCAAAGATAACCATTCAAAGTTTATCCAACCAAGAATGTGATCATATTAATATAAAAAATAGCATTCATGCCTCTTGCATGCTTATAATGTGGCTATGTAAACATGGAGTGGTGTGACCATCCTCATGACCAAGATCCTCTTGAAAAGACTATGTAAATGATATTGAACATAAATCATGCAAACTAATTGAAACAACAATAGATGGCACCAATCAACAATGTTTTTGCCTATATTAATTTCATAATAGTTGAGTTCAACAATTCCTAATCCAATCCTTTACATGAAAAAATGATTGTCTTTTATAAAGAATTTCATAATAGTTGAGTTCAACAATTCCTAGTCCAATCCTTTACATGAAAAAATGATTGTCTTCTATAGAGAAGGTAAGGAAATTTAGTATAGAATGAAGAGTGAAAATTAATCCAACACCAAAGGTCTAGATAACATGATCATTTAATAATTGGAACAATATTTAATATTCATCATCTATCTCCAACTAACTTTATCTCCACATTTGTCTTTAGAGAAAAAGATAAAATATATTTTGTATTGACTTTTCAAAGCATCTCTTGGATAGTTGGTACGACAAGATATATCTAGCACATTTGACAAAATTTCCAAGTAATTTGAATGTGACAAAGTTCATTTTTGGTGTTGATTTGTGGTGCAAATAGAAATGGCATGTTCTTTGAACTAGAGATCCCAAACAAAGGCTTCCTTAAGGCAATAACTATTATAAATTACTCTTCAAATCTAGGATTTGTTGTCTTCAATGAAAATTCTTCTCATCTATAAAAAAAACTAATAAATAATCAATAAATTAAAAAATAATAAATCATTTATTATGAAATTCACTAATTAAAAATCAATTCCAATTTGATATTAATGTATAGGTTTCATGTTGGGCAAGGTACGAGCCTTTACAAACCATTAGATCAAATTTTTGCCATTGGAAAATTCACTTAAAAGAGCTTTATCCAGTTTTTTTTTTATTGGATAAAGAAGAATAAATCAGATTACATTAGTGAGAAAACATAACTAAAGGCATTGGTGCCAAACATGCCACCTTTAGAGTGTACACAAATAGCAATACATGTTGCTACAACAACAATAAAAACAATAATTCTAGGCCATCATTACATCATATAAACAAAACAAAACATGTTGAACATAACTAAAGGCATTGGTGCCAAACATGCCACCTTTAGAGTGTACACAAATAGCAATACATGTTGCTACAACAACAATAAAAACAATAATTCTAGGCCATCATTACATCATATAAACAAAACAAAACATGTTGCTACAACAACAATAATAACAACAGATCTACAATAGCAAAATGTGTTGCTACAACGACAATAATTGTAGCAACTCATATATCTCTTCCAAGAAGATATTGAACAACACAAACTTGAAACACTGATCAACAACGCAATATCGAACAGGTAGAGAACTCTCTAAAGCCTCCAAGAAACAACCTCCTTAGTAAGATGTCTATCTTCAACCGACTGTAATTGTGCTTGAGCATTGTAGATAGACATTTTAAGATCATTGTTAGTTTCTAAAGAGAGATTCCAACAAATTATTTGAGTTTCAATTTTAAGAGGTTAAGAGATGCTAGAAAAAACAGAAGCACAACGAAGCTTCCAAATGAATTTAAGGATGACTTGCCCGCACAGTTGAGTGAGGATGTTATGGTGAGGGCACTGTTTTCCATGACCGATTGTGATTGAAAAGGTCAGGAAGCAGGGAGAAAAGAGAATGCCACAAGTTCTGAGCATGAGAGCAAAACCAAAAAACGTGTTTTATAGATTTAGATTTGGCACAAAAAGGGGCATGATAATGGAGGATGGAGAAATAATTTAACATGAAGAACCCAAGCCTAGAGCTGAGATTAAGCATCAACTTTAGACTTCCAAATTTGATGGTTGATCACATTCCATTTTGTTCGGCTAAACTTGCAGTTCCACCTGACATTGAGATGAGGTGAAAGGAAAATTGAGGGAAGGAATTGTCTATATATGGTTTTGATAGGAAAGAAGCGGATATTACGTTTATTAGGCCATTTCCAATCTTTCAAAAAGCTAGAATGACAAGGAGGGGATAGAAGATAAAAGAGGTCAGGGGGAACAAGTTGTATTTGAAGAAGAGGTTGTTTAGTGGGAAATGTCAAATTGAACTCATCTCGTAATTGTTGCCAAGACTTCCAGTTGAAGTTGATGGGATCCCATAAATCACAAAAGACTTGAATTCCCTTTTTGAAAAGATTCTTGCCTTTAAAACTTTTAATAGCCCCAAGGGGTTTTACATCTTGCTGAATTAGACAATTCAGCCATATGGAAGAGTTTGCAAAGCTGAGGCCGTGACTAAATGATTGATCATACCAAACCAACCTTTTCAAGGTGATTTGCCATGCTTTCCAATTACAGTTGAATGGAGCTGACCCATGAGTTTTGAAATAGAGGGCCAGATGGAGCTTATCATTCCAATTGACCTTTTCCCAGGCATGGCAAGTAGTTGCAGATTTAATGTGGTATCAAATTAAATGTTTTCAAGGAGCCTCTCCTTCCAAAGCTCGCACAATCCATTTACTGTGTGAGACAAAGGCCCTGAGTGTAAGGGTCAATAATCCCCAAACCACCTCTGTCCTTTGGCTGAATGCAATGTAACCAAGATGTAACAGAAGAGCCCTTCTTGTTTTCCCATTTGGCCCAAACAAAACTTCTGATCAGTTGGTTATATCAATTTTTATTAGATGATAGCCAACGAGATGAGATGTATACATGACTTCCCAAGAGGATTTTATTGACAATTTGGATGCGTATCCAGTCTTGAGAGGGTAAATGATTATGGCAAAGCTTGAGAGATAATAGGAGGATATCCTAATCCCACGTAAAGTAGCACAGATCACGATTCAATGTTATATGAGCGGGGTTGTGGATATCACGGGATTTGGGATGCATCTCAGTAGGATTTGAACCTGTACTGAGTTAGTGAAAGGATTTTGTGGGGAAATAAGAGGCGGAATGGACGCCGGGGTGAGAATTTAGTGGAGTTTTTAGGTGGGTTTGGATATGGATGAGCAGGCGAACGAAGAAACACGGGATGGGCGAGATTTAAAAGGCCTACGGATAATATCCCCAACGTGCTCAGACTCCCGCCGTGGTGGGGATACGAAGGCATATAGCATTTAAGAACAGAAAGGAAGTGTAAGAGGATATGCATGGACATGAAGAGGTATTGGAGTTAAAAACTTCTTTCGAAATGCAATATATAAGGGTTTAAATGTTTTGCATCCAAATTCTAATACAAGTTTCACAATCAATTAGGAGACTTGATATAATATGTCAAAATCATCAAAATCCATCATAATTTAAATTTTCAAAAATCACTAATTCTAGAGTAAAGGATTAGGAAATGAGACTAAAACCAATCAAAAAGGTGAAGACAAAAAATGGGCACATTTAAAATAGGGCATGTGTGCAAAGTACAAGAAGTGGAACTCAAATACCATAACAAACCCCACATCAAATTAATGATGAAACCTCCTACTAAAGCCCAATTGGTGACCTCCTAAGACAAATTATAAACCTTAAATGTGATAAATATGTAGATGAGATTGAGGGGTACTAAATCAAACCTTAAATAAGACTCAAAAGAAAAAGTGAGGTCCTCATTTTGTTCAAGAAAAATGGGTCATGTGTGCAAGGAAAAATAAGTGGCAACCTACAACTAGGATGGCAATCACCAAATAATTTTTATCTTGAGTGGGAATTATTAATAGCAAAGGTGGCAACCACCAAATAACTAATATCTTGGTGGTAATTGCACAATAACTCATATCTTGGGTTGAAACTTATAGCTAGTGTGACAACTACCAAATAGCCAATACCTTGGGTGATAATTGTTCAATAACCAATGATATGTTGGTCAAAATTCATTCAATCTTATGAATTGTTAGAAAGGTCATGGTTTGAGAGATATTGTCTTTGTGGAAGGTGGTAATAGAAGCAAAGATAATGAGAAAGGTGGAGGTTGGGATATTATGGTAACATTGTTAATTATATTTATGGTGTTCTAGGTGCTAGTGTTAGGATTGTTACTATTTTTGTTGTATGATTTCTTGTAGTTTTTCATAATTTTTTGTTGGATGTGCTTGTTTGTGATGTGTTAGTAGGAGGGGCTCATTTTTCCATCTTTATTTCAAAATCCCTAAGGGTGGCACATAAATCAATGAAATAATTTTACTTTTAAAATATAATCTTTTCTAAGATGGTGGGAATGAGATTGTCCATAAATATCTTTTGAATTTCAATATCATGCAAGTGACAATGCTTTTTAGTCATGATAGATTTTAAGTGTAAGATAAAAACGCTCACTTTCTCTTGTTGTCCTTGCTCAGAGAGTATGAGATTAGTGAAGCCTATTTCATTTGAGATTTAGATTTGGAAATGGTTGACGAAAGCTTTAGATATCATATCAAAGATGGTGGTGGAACCATGTTGTAAGGAATAAAACAATTCTAATACATGTTGTTTGAGTGATCATACAAACAATTTGTATAGAATGTGATCATCACACACATAGTTAAGCCAAGGGAAGGTGATGTTCCATGAATTTTGGTGGGAATGATGTGTGAGGATATTATAGGATAATGGATTATGATGTAGATCTCCCTTGAATTGTTTGGAATGATGTCAAGCTTTTGTTGTACTAGTATTTGGTATAGGATATGTGTCGTGGAAAGATCATGTGTGGACGACAATGGTGTAGGAGTGGAGTATGGATGAATATAGAATAGGAATAGGTTGATTTGAATATGGTGGATATTAGTAGGGAGTGGAAAATACTAAAAATTATGGTGGATGATGCGGATTTCATTGGATGATATGGAGGTGGAATATAACAATGGTAAGATATGAAGAGGAATTTGGTAGTGGTAAGAGAAGAGGTCATGTTACTTATGATAGGAAGGGATGCAATGGTAGTTATGAGCATTTGGGTATATGAAGGAATATGAATGGAAAGTGGAGTTGGAGATATAGATAAAGTGTAGTATATTTTGGCAAAGAATGGAAAGGAAGTAAATATAAATGGTGGGATATTAGGTTAAAGCGGGGGTTGGATGGTTAAGGAAGAGGCACTAGACATGATAGCCTTGGAAATTGATGTGACATAATTTGTAGGAGAAATACTAGGTATGTTAGTCAAATGATTATGAAATTTTAGTGGAGTGCAATTTCATGTATGATGTGACCTATCTTTTACAAAGCCAACTTTATTAAAATTAAGGTGTCATCTATAATGCCCTTCTTGAAGCACAAGGTAAAACTTGACAAAATAATTTTTGTAAACAATAACCACAACATTGAAGATACGACATCAACATGTCACACTTGAACTACAAGGTGCAACAAGTTTCATATGCAATATAATGACATGAAGGCCACAACAACAAGGATGACCTTGCCACTACACAGAAAGGGTGGCACTTGTGAAAGACTAAACAATCATGGGAAAATATACCATGATGAATGTGAGAACGATGACAACACCTAATGACAATCAGGTGCCAACCCATGACCATGTCCACTTGCAACACCACACAAGGATGGGATGAGGGAATCATCCACCTCTAATCCAACCCAAATACACTTTACAACATGCTCACTGACTAACACCAATGATAGAGTTCATAGGATCCAACACTACTCATCTAGATGACGTCATTGTCAAATTGGAGACAAGGAGAAAGATGAGGATGAATTCACCTCAAATTGACTCACAACTACCTCAATGTAACTATGTGCACAATGGCAACACATGACATAAATTCACCACACAACGTTGCACAAGTGGAAGGCAAAACAACAAAATATCCTTGAAATATGGAGGAATGCTCTCGTTCAAGGAGAACAACACTTTGAATAGGTTTTGAAGGTTTAGATGATAAAAAATGATTGCCATTGGAAAGAAATGTGGTATAAAAAATAGCTAGTTGTGGCTTTAGGCTAGAAAATCACTGGCTAACTAAGGTAGGAAGCACTAACATTCTATTTTTTTATGAGGAATGAGACTGCCCCAATATAGAACTAGGCCTCCCAAATAGGGATATAATTTTGAGCCTATATATACTCAAAACTAGGCCACCCCAATATAAAACCAAGTTGCCCCACTACTAACAAGGCCACCAAAACACACTTATATATAATTTAGTTGAGTTTGATTAATTTTGGGTAGACCAAGTTGTTGTCACTTTGTGACTCCCATTTCATTTCCCATCAATTATAATTGATTCGAGAGATCTTAATTGGTTCATCAATATCAAATATTTCCTTGGTAGTAGCAATATTCCCTTTCCCAATCTTCTGTTAAATACCTAGTTGAAAATCTCAAGGGTAACTATCTTTCCCCTTTTTCTTCAAAAATGTCTTGACAGGGTTTTAGTTCCCCAAGGACATTTTGGTCCTTTCAGGATTTCGGGTTCCCTCTAGATCCAAATGTCCAAATTTTTTATTGGTTCCTCACTCCTTTCTTCAAAAATGTCCTATTGGGGTTTTTTGTTCCCAAGGAAATTTTGGTCCTTTTAGGATTTTGGGTTCCCTTTGGACATTTTGATGAAGTCTAAATATCCAAATTCGTTTTGAGTTCATCTTTCCCCTTTTTTCTTCAAAAATGTCATGTCTTGGTTTTTAGTTCCCCAAGGACAAATTCCAAATGTCCAAATCCATTCCTAATTCATATTTCCCCTTTTTCTTCAAAAATTTCCTACTGGAGTTTTTTCCCCAACATTTTGGTCTTTTTAGGACTTCAAGTTCCCTCCAGACATTTGGACAAAGTCCAAATATCCAAATCCATTCTTGATTCCTCTTTCCCCCTTTTCTTCAAAATGTCCTATCATATTTTTTAGCTCCCCAAGGACATTTTGGTCCTTTAGAGATTTCAGGTTCCCTCCATACATGTCCAAATCCATTCCACATTCCCCACTCCCATTGCTCGATAGATATTTATGCTTTGACCCAAAAAAATCCATTAATGTTGCAACCACTTCCCCAACTATCAGATCTAATTCTTAGAGCTACATTAATGATTCTAAATGTATTTTCTACCAACTCCAAGTGGAAAAAATGGTGCCCATGCTTCATTTATTTTTTGTAGACTACTTTTTGTCAAAGGGCCATCCCTAGCTAAGATTTTTTTATAGATTTTGTGGGGTTTTCTATCTTTTATCCATAAATTCATTATTGTGGAAGAATGGCTATGGTGTCAGGGCTATTTTGGTATGATTTCAGATTAGGGTTTGAAGTACACATGTTTGTACTTGATTTTCAAGGTTTTTGGGCTAGGGTTTCCTACCTAGTCACATACCTATCTCTTTCCTACGACCTACAAATGATATAAGGAACTTTTATGCTCATTGTAAGGGTTTTTCCCTAGATTTTTTCTAGAAAAATTATGCTACTTTTGCATTCTGCAATTATAAAATTCACTTTCATACCTCTATGTTAATAAAATCACTATTTTTACCTCTTCTCGATGTTTGTATGTTCTGTAACGTTTGATATCTCTATGCATGCATGAAATTTAATAATTTTTTTAAAGTTGTTTGATTGTGATAATTTATTTTAAGTGTTAATTATGGGCAATCTACATCCCTTTTAAGATCTTTCAGACCTTGGTCTTCATGCTCTCTTCTTAAATTGGTGAAATAGAGAACTATGTGAGTTTCTTCAGTGGTTTTTTTGATACTCTGTGTGATCATAAGTAGGAAGAAATATATTCAATCATCTTGTTGTATCACCATATTTCCAACTTTCAGCATTCTCTTCTCCATGTTCCTTCCTTGACTTGATAGATTAGGATTAGTATAGAGTTACCCAATTCTAGGTTGGACCAATATTGTTGCATCTAGTTTTGAGAAGAAGTTGGCCTTATCCAAAGATCTTACCTCATTTTCAAGGTCCTGCATCTTGAGGTCAATTCCATTGTGTCATTGGAATGTTTAACACCATGTTTAGCAGGGTGAAATTTCACATGACAACAGTTTTTGGCACACCCTATGGGACGAATCAAGTGGTGACTTTTAATTCATCCTACTAAGAAAGTGGTGTTGTTCTTAGAATTTTCAGCCTTAAAGAGGTATCCAAAAAAGTACCTAGAAAATATATAATCAAGTTGGTGACCTTGCTACAACTTAGAATTTTTGGTTAACCCACTAATTCATGCCCGAGATTCAAATAAGGGAATCTTCTAGAGGTATTTTTTAGTGCACTGAACTATCATTTTATGCTTATAGAAGAAGAAATAAACATTATTTACCACCAGTAAGGAGAAGAAGGGTGGTGTTTGTAACTCCTCCTAGAGCCTAGTCCACACCTCCATTTAGTAGATTGCATCAATCTAGGACTCCTACCACTCAGATGAACAAACTATTATTCCAAATGGTTGTCCCTAGAAATCAAGTGTTTCACTTGTAATGGTGGTAGCCCTCTTGTGCTAACCCTAAGGGATGACATACCAATGAATTGTTTGAAAATTATTCCTTATTTAACTAGTTAGACAACCACTACTCTAATATAACATATTCAATATGTGGCCAATAAATGCTTTGTGCATAGTATCATAAAAGATAATGTGGCTATTAGACTCCTAGCCACATATTTGAAAGGAAAAGCATTGCAATGGTACAAGGGTTTGCAACCTAACTCCATTCACAACTAGGATGAGTTAGGTAAAATTTTATGTCAACAATTTGAGGACAAGAGTGGTCACTTGTCTCTAGTGGAGCAGTTGATGAAGACAAAAAAATAGATTATAGGTAAATAACATAGAAGATAATTAAATACACATGATACCCGAACACCTAAAACCCTTCTTCCTCCTTAGATGTAGTTGAAGTAGAGTGCACCCTAGCTCCACTTTATTTGATATTTTAATTTATTGATGGAGGAATGTTGTTTCTTATAAAACTAGCATCACGATGGTAGGATTGATATGGTGATAGATCAAATTGATAGGATGAGAATATTGTGAAGATAAGCTAGGCTATGGAAGAAGTAGATAGAAAATGCAATAGCATAATAGTAGGACGAGAATAGATCATGCAAATGGGATGGAAGGCCTCTCATTTATATAAATTCTATGAGTGAAATCAAGGGTTAAGACGTATTGGGTGATGGATGACTAAGATTGAATGACACTTAGGACTTGGGTCAAAGTTGTAGTCATATGAAAAGTGTCACATGAGGGATAAGGTCTAGGTTTAGGATTAGGGAAACATTCATATATGGATGGATAGGATTAAGAGGTGTGATACTAAATCAAGGGATGAGATGGAAAGTTAGTTTGAATTTTAACAAGCATCT
The DNA here is from genome assembly GCA_007115665.2 of Sequoiadendron giganteum. Taxonomy (NCBI): domain Eukaryota; kingdom Viridiplantae; phylum Streptophyta; class Pinopsida; order Cupressales; family Cupressaceae; genus Sequoiadendron; species Sequoiadendron giganteum. Next base: position 195,186,904 of record CM021100.1, on the reverse strand, counting down.
AAATTTAATGAATCTAGACAAGGAGTTAGTTAGACATGTGTGAAGGGGACACTTGTCACATGAGGGAGAAAGTAGATTGGAATCCATGTGAACGAGATAAAGGGCTATGATTAAATAGATAAGGATGGGGATAATGTGCAATTAAATAATGGAGAAAATGATAAGGGTATTATTAGCCTAAATTAATTAATTAATTAATTAATTTAGTTGGAGGATTGGGGAAAAAATCTAGACTTTATTAAATAAATATAAAATGTATTTAATTAAATGTGGTGGATAAGGGAAAAGTTTAAATTTATTTTATTTTTAAATAAAAACTATTTATTCAATTAAAGGTGAGGGATAAGGGAAAGATTGAATTAATTAAATAAATTCTAAATATTTATTTAATTAAAGGTGAGGGATAAGGGGATTATAATAAAGAAGATTTGAAAATGGATTGCAACCAAAATTTGCATTCCAATGCTCAGACTAATGAAGTCTTCATAGAGGAGAGATTAGAAAGGGTAAAAGGGAAGGACACATTTGATACCATTCCTCTTTTTTTTATTGGCATGAATCAAATCGCCTTAAGATGAAGATCGCATTACATAGGGAATTTAAGCGAGCAAAATGGAAGGCCAACTCCACTGCAAAATCCTTGGAAATCAAATAAAAACTTCAAGACTAGAATGAATTGGCTAAGTGGATATTATAGAGAGCATGATCAAATGAAAACTTCAATCTTGTAGGTATGAAGTGCAATATAATGACTAGGCTAATGATGTAAATTTTAGTTTTGATGAAAATGCAACAAACAAGAAAGTCACATAATAATTTAGATTGTAGAAATGAATAGAGTAGGACACTGTGTACCTGTGATATGAATCTAAGGTTGAAAAATATAGGACTAAGTCACCCAAGGTGACTATGTCCTTGTAAATGGATTTCAGATATGTTTTTCGTAGTCCTCAAGAGCTAGATTAGAGCTTCTATTTTCCACTTGTCACACTATCAAACCACTATCCAATATTTTTGTAATTGAGTTTTTATGAGTTGACAAGATGTAGGGTTTGATTAAATTAATGAATAATTAACCTTCATTTTTTTTCTAATCTTATTCAAATCTAAAATCTACACATTCAGAGGGAGAAGAAGGTTTGTATCATTTAGGGGCTTGTCTTAGTCAAACCTTGTGTTAGTGTTTCCACTTCCACAATGGTAATGCCCATGATAGAAAACCTATCCTTTTGAGGGATAGTGTTAAATGATAAAAAAAAGGAATGATGAATCAACAATGGCATATAACTCACCACCTTTCAATGGATTCCTTGAAGGACTTAAGTCATGCACATCTCCTCAAGGCTTGGATCTTCCTTTCTTGAATTTCTTGGAGACCTATAAGGGTTAGTCTTCACAAACATAAACATGAAAAAAATCACACACTTTGAAATGATGCTTGGATCTTTAATTATTGTAATAAATCACTAAAATTATACCCTTGACTTGCTTGATAATGCTCTTGACAATAATACTTGCTCTTAATGTTCACTTGTTGTTAGATCCATTTAAAATGATGCAATAACTAGGTATTTATATGAAATTATTCTAATTTTCCATGAATTAAATCCTGACAATTGACTTTGGACATTTGAATTTCAAATAATAAAATGTCAACATCAACATATTTGAATTTGGAGCCAAAATAGTGGGGACCAAGTCACCCTAGGCGACTATGTCCTAGACTTATTTTTTGGGAATTAGGGTGTCGGGGGGAGCATATTAAATGAATGCATTTGTATTCCTCTTGAAAATTGTCAGTAATTGTTTAAATGGGGCGTGGAATGCATAATTTAGGAAATTAGGTGGTCAATTAGATCCAATAATTTAAGGGGGAGAAAAACACAGTGTGAAATTATCAAGGGTGACAATTTATGATGCTACATTTAGCTCCCACTTTAGTGAGAGTGTGAACTTACACTCAGACTCACACTAAAATAGAAAATATGTCAAGAGGGGTTTGATTGTCCAAATATTGAAGAGATAAGATGATGAAGGATTTAGGGGAGTGTACAATCCCCCAGGATCCAAGATCCCATGGAAAACCAACATGAGCACAAAGGAACACACACATGTATGGAATGTAGCAAGACAACATACACAAACATACAAGTCAAAAAATAAAGCATGCACAATGAAAACACATGGCATAACATAACATATAGATGAAAATAAAATGAAAAAAATGATGCAAATACAATGCAAGAACAAATAAGACAAACAAAAGACACAAAAAAACACAAAGTTAGTACTAAAGGATTCGAGTTGGTAAGGCAAAGAGACCCCAATACTAAATTTTCTCAAATACCAAATGTCATCCATTGAATGAATGAATGCTCACATGAGGATTAGAAAGTTGCATTATGCCACATCACTCATGAGCTACATGTATCCACTAGCTAGCAAGATGTATTATGCTAGGTTTCCATGCAATATGATGGGTTCCACAAGGTCTATCAAGTTGTGTTATGTCAAACACTCATGAAACATATGGCTCCACTATCAAGAAAGGTGTGTTATGCTCGGTGATAATGTTAAAAATGGGTGTTCAAGTTCATGTTAAAATTATTTAAGATTAAATTTTGATGGTAATGGTTTAATTGTATCAATAGGTCTAGTTGGAGGTAATTAAATCACATTCTTGTTTAGCAAGTGCAACATGATAACATGGAGAGAACTATAAAATTATGAATATTTCATATATCTTGGAATAAATTAATGTGGTATTGTGGTTGTGGCAACAACTTATGTTTCAATTTTATTGGAAGCTTGAGGATGGTTTATATTTGAAAGGAAATATCCATCCACCCGAGATAATTTCTACATAACTCAAATAGAGAAATCTATGCAAACAAGTATTCAAAATCCATATGAAAAAGAATAGACAACATACCATCAAAAATGAAACAAGATATACCCTGGAAAAACCCTCAAGAGGGGAAAAACTAGCCTCCAAAAACATTCATCACTCATGTAGTATTTATCAATAAACATTACAATGCATCTTCAGAGTCCTCCATGAATACTTTTGAATCATCAAGCCCTCTACAATCATTTCATGTGAACAAGCATGCAACAACACGTCCTATTCCATGCTTTAACCCTTACAAATACTAATAAGAGATGTGTTGGAAACCTGGCTTGTTGGGGGAGATTGTTGGAAGTTTGTTTGTCATTGAGAATAGTGTTAGTGTTGGAAACATGAGCATGATAGTGGGGAGATATTGATGGATATTTATGAGTATATGGTGTTTTCATTGATGGCAACCCATTATTAATGGAAATCTATAGCAAAGATGTAGAAGTGTTGGTACAGTGAAGACCAGATGGTTTGGGTAATTGCCTAAGTCTATAATGTAGTTCTAGTATTCAATGAACTAGTTTTGTGGTCTTGATGTAGGAGCATCCTTGGTTGTAAGGCAATCTTGTATCAACCAAAAATAGTTATTTTCTTGTATTGCATTCAGTAGCAGTTTCAACATTTCATCCCACATTTTACCGCATTTTGTGCAATATGATATAGCATCTACACATTGATGTATATCGCATATCCATATTTCACATAATTTGCATTTGTCTACCGGAAGTTATTGCTCTCATAATTTCACTTTGATTACCAGTTAAAGCATTTGGGCCGACCTGGTTTAGATTTATTAGTGCATACCTATTCCAGATTGTGTGGAGCTTAATGGGACATCATATATGCATCTCAGGTTCATTGGGACCTATCCTAGAGATTCACAAGTTATTTATTTTTGTGTGGATTATCTTTCCATATTTTTAGGTCGACCTTCATATGTGTTCATTCATTGGTTTTATGAACCCTTGTGTTCGATGGAGACCTTTATGGGAGCTTGAGAAGCATATTTAAGATCATTGTAATTCATTGTAGATGATCAATGATAAGCTATTAGTTCATGATTAGATAGATTCAATACATCACATCAACCCTTCGAGGGCATGTAATAAAGCATGTTGGCTAGTTGTGTTGTAGAATGCCCTTGTGGTAGGCCTAGGAGCTTTGAATATTCACCCATGAGGCATATGTTTCATATAAGATTTTTAATTCAATAAATTTTCATGTTTGCATTTCAGTTTCTTGTGTTATTTCCATTGTGCTAACTCATTGCTGCATGGTTTGGACTGTTCCTTCTGGAACCCTCCTACTGTGACTACACCAAGTGGTATCAAAGAAATTTTTTAATTCTTCAAGGCATTCCTTGAGGTGAACAGATCATCGACATAAGGTAGACTATATTTTTTTTCAACTAATCATTGACTATGAGGTAGTTGAAACTCTTGTAGCTAGATTGTTGAATTGAGGTAGTTGCACCAATTCAAGGGGAGAGATGTCACCAAGGAGAGCGCTTTATATGGTGAATATTGCTAGAAGAATGGATGAAATTTTGGAAATGATGTGTGATATGCTAGTTTTATTAGATGTAATTGAAGAAGATAGAAGGTGAGGCCTAAACCCTAGGTGGAATGATGAAAGCAATGATGAAGTCGATCAAGTTGCAAATCAAATTGAAGAAGCCCTATGCGAAGAAGAATAATTAGATCAAGTAAAGATGTTAAAAGCTATCTCAAAGATTGGAAAAAGGCCTAGAGTTGAAATTCAAAATTATGTGGGAAATTTGAATCTAGAAGAATTGATTGATTGGATCAATAAAATAGAAGAATAATTTGAATATAAAGAAATTGAAGATTCAAAAAGAGTCAAATTTGAAAAAACAAAGTTGAAATGACATTCTACATTATGGTGGAAAGAATTTCAATTGGACCAAAATAGAGAGGCAAAGAAAGAATCATCAAATGGGATAGAATGGTGACAAAATTGAAGAACCAATTCATACTAGCAAATTATGAACTTGAATTGTTGAAGAGGTTACAAAAATTGAGATAAAAGGAGAGATATATGAAGGAATACACTGAAGAATTCTACAAGATGATAACTAGAATTGGACATTGTGAAGCAAGTGAAGAAAAGGTTGCAAGATACATCAATGGACTAAGAATAAACATTCAAGAAAAAATTAGCTTGGTAAAGATGACATAAGTGGAAGAGAAGATGAACAAAGGAAAAGGAGTGAAAGAGGAAGATCCCAAAAGAATGGACCCCAATCTAGAGAAAGAAGACCTTATATGGAGCCAAACAAAGATGTGAAACCCTACCGAAGTGAAGAAAAGGATACTAATTCATATCACAGAGGAAGATATTTCTATCACAGTGACAAAGGAGGTCATAGTAGTGATGAATACCGAAGAGATGAAGGAAGATCTAAGAGAAGACCATTGAAAGGACCATGTTTTAGGTGTGGAAGTGAAGGACATAGAGATTTTGAGTGCAGCCATGAAAGTACCAGTAAAATAATGGAGCCTACATGAAGAGCAACATATGTGGATGAAGAAAATGTTGGATCCCCTAATTTAGTTGGGAAACCAGAGAAAGGCGAATCATTGGTAATGAGAAGATATTTAATGCATGAAGAACTGACTAAAGAACCACCACAAAGGAAAGTCTATTCAGAATTAGATGTAAATTTGGAGGAAAGGTATGTAAAGTTATCATTGATAGTGGTAGTATTGATAATCTAGTTTCAGAGGAGATGGTAAAAAATTTGGATCTAGAAATATTGAAACATTCAAACCCTTATAGGATAGCATGGATTTAGGATGATCATAAGATATTGGTGAATGAGCAATGTTTGGTGAAATTTCATATTAGTTCATATAGGGATGAAGTATTGTGTGATTATTTCTAAGGATGCTTGTCATTTGTTGCTAGGAATACCATGGCAATATGATAAGAAATATATTCATGATGAAAGAAGAAATACTTATACTGTGACATCAAATGGAAATAGAATCAAGTTGATACCTTTGGAGAGGAAGGGGAGAAGACTGAATTTTGTGGCATTGCTAGACTATGTTTGGTAGATGGAAGGAAATTTATTGATGGATTAAGGCATGAAAATATGTGTTTTACATTGATTCTGAGGGTTGGTGGTAAGCCAACGATAGAGAATCCTACCATAGGGAGTAAAGAAATAACAGAAAAATATTGATAAAGTATGAAGATATCATATCAGATAATTCAACAGAGGGACTGCCTCCAATTCAGAGTATCGGTCATCATATAGATCTTATAATGGGATATTTTTTTCCAAATGAGGTAGCACATAGAATGAAACGGACAGAGAATGTAGAGTTGAACTAGCAGATACAAAAATTGTTGAGGAAATGATTGATCAGAGAAATTTTGAGCCCATGTCTGGTATATACTTGCACCTAAGAAATATGGAGAGTGGAGAATGTGTATAGATTCAACAACAATCAATAGGATCACTATCAAGTATAGATTCTCATTGTCAAGGATGCATAACATCATGGATTGCTTGAGTGGAGAAAATTATTTCACAAATATTGACTTAAAGAGTGGACATCATTAGATCATAATCAGAGAAGGAGATGAATGGAAGACAACATTTAAGAATAATGAAGGATCGTATGAGTGGTTAGTAATTCCTTTTGGATTGACCAATGCACCAAGCACTTTTATGAGATTGATGAATGAGGTACTATAGAAATTTTTGGGTAAGTTTTTCATTGTTTACCTCGATGATATTTTGATTCCAGTAAGATTGGAGAAGAGAATTTGTGGCATATCTGGAAAGCATTGCAAAGGTTGAGAGAAGAGAAGTCATTGATTAATTTCAAGAAGTGTGGTTTCATGAAGACATAGTTGGTATACTTGGGATTTTTTATTTTTATTAAAGGATTGAAGATGGACCCTAAGAAATTGAAAGCAATTTTTGATTGGTCTACATGAGTAAATATTGGAGAAGTCAGATCATTCCATGGATTAGCTAGTTTCTACAAAAAAAATATTGGAAATTTTAGTAGTGTTTGTAACCCCATTATAGAGACAATGAGAGGAGATAAGAAATAATTTAAGTGGACATCCAGAGTACAAAGAAGTTTTGAATTATGTAGCAAAAGGTGACAGAGCAACAAGTGTTAGCATTACTAAATTTTGACAAAGTATTTTAAGTTGATTTTGATGCAAGTGGAAATGCAATTGGATTAGTGTTAAGTCAAGAAGGAAGACTAGTAGCTTATTTCAGTGAGAAAATGAATGATGCTATAAAAAAATATTCACTTTATGATTAGGAATTTTATGCCATAATCCAATCCTTGAAGAAGTGGAGACATTATTTGTTTCCTAAGGATTTTTTGTTGTATACAGATCATCAAGCCTTATGGTATTTGAATAGTCAAGGGAAGTTGAACTAGAGACATATGAGATGGGTTGAGTTCTTACAAAGTTATACATTTGTATTGAAGAGTAGGAGTGGTAAGTCAAACAAATTTCTAGATGCATTAAGCAGGAGGAGGAATTTTCTGACAATAATGAGGATAGAAGTATTGGGATTTGAAGAATTGAAGCACCTATAGAAGATGATGCAAAAAAAATTGAAGCTTGGAGAGCATGTAAGAAACTAGTAGTGATAGATTAGAGTCAAATGTTGGACTATTTCATTCAAGAAGAAATGTTGTTCAGAGGAAATCAGTTATGTATTTTGAGTTCAATGAGGGAGAATTTTATTAAGGAGAAGCATAGTGGAGGTTTATCAAGAAATTTTGGAGTAGATAAGACATTATCTTTGGTAAGTGAACATTATTTTCGGTCGTAGATATATAAGGATGTCAGGAAGTATGTTCAAAGTTGTAGAATTTGTCAAGTTGCAAAAGGGAGTAGTTAGAATACTAGATTGTATAAACCATTGACAGTATCGGAAAGACCTCGGGAGGATATAAGCATGGATTTCATATTGGGATTAACAAGAACATAGAGAGGTCATGATTCTATCATGGTAGTAGTTGAAATATTTTCTAAAATAGCACATTTCATTCCTTGTAAGAAGACCAATGATGTTGTGCATGTTGCTGACTTATTTTTCAAGGTGATTGTGAGATTGCATGGATTACCTAAGAGTATTGTTTCAGATAGAGACACCAAGTTTATTAGATATTTTTGGAGGACATTGTGGAAGAAGATGAAGACAAATTTGAAGTTCAGTTCAACATATCACCCACAGATGAATGGACAAACATAAGTGGTCAATAGAACTTTGGGTAACCTATTGAGATGTTTGGTTGGAGATAAGGTGGGAAGTTGGGATATAGTTTTACCTTAGGAAGATTTTGTGTATAACAATTTAGTTAACCGAAGTACAGGGAAGACAACATTTGATATTGTTAATAGAACACATCCTAGAGGAGTTGTATATTAAAGAGAGATCAGTATGGAGAATAAAAGGAGCGCAGAAGAAGAAGAGTTTGCAAATTTCATGGAGACATTGCACAATTAGGTCTGGAAGCATTTGGAAGACATAAACAGTAAGTATAAGGAGAAGGTAGATGAGCACCAGAGACATAAGGAATTTTTTGTTGGAGATAAAGTGATAGTATATTTGAGGAAGGAGAGATTTCTAGTTGGTACATATAGTAACTTGAAGATGAGGAAGTTTGAACCCTATAAGATTCTAAGGAAGTTTGATTTTGAAAATACATATGAAGTGGAGTTATTGGAGACATTGGGTATATCACCTATTTTTAATATTGTAGACATCTATGAGTACCATGAAGGACAGTCAAGTAGTACTAGTAATGAAATGGATTTGAAAGAGAAATTGCCACATCAAGAACCGAAAGAGATTGAGCATATTTTGGATACTTGAACTAGAAGAAGCACTAGGAATAAACAATACAAATAATATCTTGTGAAGTGGAAATGCAAACCAATGGAAGATTCATCATGGATATCTCAAGCTGATGTGGACTATCTTGGTTTTCCTCTTAACCCTGGAAAGTGAGGGACTCACTTTTCTTCCAACCTCAAGTGTCTGATGCAAGAGCATCCCTGGTTGTAAAGAAACCTTGTATCAACCAAAAATAGTTATTTTCTTGCATTGCATTCAGTATAAATTTTAGTATTTCATTTTGTATTTAATCAAATTATTGTTTCTCAACTTTTAGATTAGGATATAGAATCTGCACATTAACATCTATCACATATCCATATTTCACATCATTTGCATTTGTATATCATAAGTTATCGCTCCATAATTTCACTATGATTACCAGTTAGAGCATTTGGGGTTGACCTAGTCTAGATTTCTTAGTGTGGACCTATTCCAAATCATGTGAAGCTTAATGGGACATCATGCATGCATCTTGGGTTTACTGGGACCTATTTTGGAGATTCGCAAGTAATTTCTTTTTGGATGGATTATCTTTCCATATTTTGAGGTCGACCTGCATATGTGTTGATTCATCAGGTTTCTGAACACTTGTGGCCAATGCATACCTTTATGGGAGCTTAAGAAGCATATTTAAGATTATTTAAATTCATCGTAGATGATCAGTGATAAGTTAATAGTTCATGATTAGATAGATTCAATACATTTTTGCATCAACCCTTCAAGGGCATGTAATAAGGCTTGTTGGCTAGTTTTTTTGTAGAATATCTTTACAGTAGGCCTATGAGCCCTAAATATTTGTCCATGAGGCATATTTTTCACATAATATTGTTAATTCAATAAATTACCATGTTCACATTTTAGTTTCTTGTGTAATTTCTACTATGTCTACTCATTGTTGCACGATTTGTACTATTCCTTCTAGAACCCTCCTACCATGACTGCACCAGGTCTGCATTGCTCTGCTATGAAGAATCTAGCTATGTGGTTTTGAGATAATATTGGAAGACTCTAAATCCAAAGTTTCATGATTTTATTTCTTCCACAATCAAAAATAACGTTGATAGAGTATTGGCCTGGAAATTAAAGTGTAATAGTGATAGAGTGTATGTTGGAATACTTCACATTCCACTGTGTCAGATGGAAATTTTGTTATGTGGATTCACTAAAGTGTGTGAGGATGCCATTAGTTTTTTTTCTCCAAGTGGAAAGTGTTTTGGTTGTCCATGTGTCAATTTGTGAGTGAATAGAAGATTCATTCTACTATTACTTCACTAGTGGTTCCAACCTAAAGTTTTGAGGTTGTGTGAAGTTGAGTTGAGTATGGAGTGGAATCATAGGAGTGATTATGGGTCATGCTAACCTATTTTAATGGTGTATACACTTTGGTTCTTTATGCAAGGCGTATTTTTTTGCATTTAGGGTTGATAAATCATGAGGTTACACGGTACATCTATTAGGAAAACCCAATTGATATTTTGGTTGGTTTTAGTATAAATATAAGGTTAATTATTTATGTGGATAGAGTCATGTGGATGTGATTAAGTGTGTGTGTGATATTTGGTGTAGATAAATTCAAGTTTTATTTGAGGTGAAGTATGAAGTGTGTTAAGTCAATCTTTTAAGCTTCAGTGAAACTTTTTCTTTAGCATAAGTCAAATGCATTGTTAGCAATTCATATTTGGTAGTGAGCCACCCTTTCCTCTATATCTTTCTATTTTGACCAGTGATCCCTTTGGTAGTTATCCACCAGCAGTGATGATAGTGATTCCACCATTTTTTATGAAACTTTGTAACCGGTTACAATATATATTGTGAGCTAATCCTCACCATGGTTTTTCCCTTTTTGGATTTTCCACGAAAATTTGGCGTTCTTGTGTTCTTTGATGTGATGCATGCTTTCTATGTTCCTTTCCATTACTGCAAGCTTAATGATGCATTGAATGAATGTTTAAGTTGATAAATTTAATGGATTTTAATGAATACTAATTCACCCTCCCTCTTAGTATTTTGGAATTTCAAAATTTGGTATCAGAGATTAGTTCCTTCATTTGGCTTGATCACTAAGGTAGATCTTGGAGGTTGAACACATGGATACAAGAAAGTATCATATTCCTTCGGAAGAGATTATCCTTGAATGGTTTACTAAATAATATTGTGTAGTTGACATGGAGGGATAACTCAAATAAGCCCTTGATGATTTGGATAAAGTAGAAGTTGAGAATAAAGATCTGAAAATGGAGCTTAATGATGCAAATGAGTATTAAAAAGTTGAGAGAGAAACTCAAGAAATCTATAGATAGAATCAAGGAAACAAATGTGAAACTCAAGAAATATTGTAGACACTCAAAATCGTCCCTATCATAACATTACCTAGTCGATACATGACCTTGAAAAACATTTGTAATATTTTACCCTAGGTCATTACATTATATCACTTATCTCATTTATCCCATTTAATCATCTTCCCAATTAATTAAATAAATCTCATTTATTTAATTAATTCCCCCTTCACATGTCTCAAAATAATTCAGATTAAATATTTGAATTAATCTCTCACTTCTTGTCACGTTGCAACATGTGTCACATGATTACAACTCTTCACATGCATAAATAATTTAAATAGTTTTATTATTTAAATTATGAGATTCCCACTCACATCCTATTTTTACCCTCATTCATTGTGTGTCATAAGCATCTTTTCTTCTAAAATAAATAAAAGAATCTCCATTGTTTCCTCACATCCTAATTTGAGTGTCATGTCATAAGCCACTTAATGTGCGTCATAGACACTAAAATAAACTTTTGATCTTAGCCATACATATCACAAATTTGATTTTAATCTTGGCTTTAAAACAAACATCTTGTTTGCAATCACACTTTGAAATTGGGCTTAAAAAGAACCATTATCTTTCATCACACATTTTGAATCTGGGTTAAAAATAACAAGTGTTTGAATTGTTTCACACATTTCAATTTTCTAAAGGGAAATTAACAATTGCGAGTGTGAATCAAGTGCGTGTGTGATAAAAAACACTTCACTTGGTTCGCTTTTGTCATACCCTTCATAGGAGGCCTGCTAGGGGATTTCATCACCCCTAGGGACAACCTCAATCAAGGTGTGAATCGAAAGACACGCTTCTTTGAGAGTTAAAATCTTGTCACTCTTGGCTAAGCCCCAAAGAACTTTATACCTTTGGGAAGTGAAGGTGAAGGGTGGGTTACCCCTTTCTCCCAGTTGTGTGGCGGGATTTTTCTTTCAAATTATCCCTAGTCAACCTCGTGCATCCTAGCTTAAGACCTAATTGGCCATACCTACTTGACTTGTTCTAGGACTTGTTGATGTGTCTTCTTCAAGTGTGTGCTTAATCATCACATTCATAATTTCAAATTCAAACTTGCTTATGTGTCTTGCATGTGTGATTCATGTGTGTACATGTGTAGTCATTTATTTGAAAATTGTCATATCAAGCTATAAACACCAACACATAAACATACCATTCTAATAATCCTAATCATCATTTTTCTAATCATATTCCAATCAATTTCATCCTAATCAATCCAAGTCATCCAATCTAATAATTTCACATCATCATCATCACCCTAATCCTAGTCAAGCACTTGCTAAAATGGTCTTAATCCTTAACAATTCTAGTCACACGCCCAAGGTCATACTTCAAGGATCCTCTTTTCCTAATCATGAAGATAATCCAAAACCATATATCCTCCAAGGTGGGTCAAACTTTTCTCCTAGTGATGATGAGAACTTTGTAGATCTTAGTGATGACGAAAACTTTGTTGAAAACTTAGGTCACCTTAATGATACTATTGACAAGGGAAATACCACTCTAAGTTTGGAATCATACACCATTCCATTTATTTGTCTTTCATCCCCATCTAATAAAATTCCTATCTCAAAGCACACTAGTCCTACACCAACACCACCATCCAACTTCTCAAGCTCTAATCCATCAACCAAAGTATGTTTTAACGATTTTCTCCAAAGACTACTAGCACGGAATAGACCATCCCCATGTCAAGCACCCATTAAAGAGATTACCAATGAACCTTTGAATGCCATGTCTATTCTTCCAACTCCATCATGTGGTCCACAACCTATTGATCTTATCTGTCAAAGTCAAATTCCATTATTCCCTCATGATGTTGATCATAAAGAGCATACCAAGCCTTTTCTAGAACCTTCCACTTCCATTTCCCCTCAAATCCAAGAGCTATGTCAAGAGCATTATCCTAAGCATGAGGAAACATTAACCTCTCATTCTAATCAAGATCTAGGCCCTTCTAATGATCTCACTCATAACATAATTGGTCGTATTCATGATGAAGCTTCCCTCTATGATATAGATCCTACCTATGATCAAGAAGGCCATGATGATCCTCTTAGCCAACTCTATGCATTTCATGGTCAAGAGCCTATCACTTCACCTATCCATGAGCAAGAAACCTTCATTTCTCCTATAGACCCCCTACTTATTCCTATCCATGATCCCACATTATCCACTTGTCATGATGAGACACATGCCTCCCAAGTAAATGTAGAAGATCAAACCAATAGTGTGGATCTAAATGAACACAATCAAGATCCTAATGATCCTTGCACATCCACTATAAACCCCATTTCAAATCCACCAACATGTCTTATTGGTCTCTCCACCCTCATTCATGAATGTTCCTCCTTATAACAACAACAACCTTTATCCACTTCACCTTCTTCATCTAATAATGAACTCAAGTCTAGTGTCCAAAACACACCTAGTCCCATTATCCATCGCATGCTTCAGAACATGAACTATCAAGGTAAAGGTTTAGGCCTTCATGAACAAGGTGTTTTGGAGCCCATCCATGTCAAGGTCCCTCCACGCTCTTATGGCCTTGGATATACACCCCAAGGACACCAATCTAAAGATTTTGGTACTTCCTCCATCCATCATAAGTCCTCTTTCCACCATAAATCCTATCATATGCCTAAAACATATGTTTCCATCCCTCCTCCATCATCTTACAAATGCCAAAAGCATGTGACCATACATCTTCCACCATCAAATTTTCCACTATTGCTTCCAACTCCTAATATCCATCCATCTAATTTACCTCCACTACTCCCAACACCTAATATGCCTATTATCCAATCTCCTTATCCACCTATCCATAAATCCTCTAAAAATCTTAATCATGACCAATCAATGCACACACTGTCTAAACATGAAGCTTCCACTCATTCCACCATACCCATGGAATTCAAAAGCAAAAAAATTGATGCCTCTAACTATAAAGAAAAAAATCTGAAGGGTCCTCATGCCCTAGGACACAAAATAAAAGAATCAAAGAAAAATCCATCCAAAAATCAATATAAGCCCATACCTCCAAAAGAAAATGCCAAAACTAAAATGGTTTGGGTCCCTAAGAGAAAGGAAAACAAGTCAAACGAGGCATCTACGTCTCAAAAATCCCAACGATCCACTTCCACCTCACATTCCCACTCTATTCAAGAATCTCATATTCCATCCCACAAGAAAAATACTAAGTCTATGTGGGTACCTAAAGCACTTCATCACCCATCTCCTAAGAAACCATCTCATTGCTTCCTACACCTCCTCCACATCAAAAGCTTCAACGTTTATCATAATGTGTGCAACCATTGGTCATGGTTCCCTTCCATTTCACAACGATTCCACATACCTCCATCTCCTCACCCTTCACTCATTATCCTACATATCTCCCCCATCACATTCCTATGGTCCATGCTTTTGGCTAAGCCTCCCATCCCTCTTCCCTAGATAATCCACATCATAATCCACCAATCCCTCCATAATCCACATCATAATCCATCATCTACCTACTCTATCTCCTTTTCATGTCATCCCTCACCAACATCTATGAGCATAATGACATTTGAAATGGTCCATGCGATGACATCCATCTCTAGTGGGACTATCATATTTCATGGAACTAGAAACTTGAGTCCCTCCTATCCATATTCCCCTTCTCTTATCCAAAAATCAAAAAAGTCAAAAAAAAGAAAAAAGAAAAGAAATTAAAAAAAAGAGTAAAGAGAAATCCCTTCATCCAATGGTGAAATCCTGGTAAATAGGCGCCCTGGATAAGTACCATGATGAAAACCTGGCAAACAGGCATCATGTGTAGGTTGATCTTCTATGTCAATTACATTTGGGGAAACTTTGTCTCATCTGCACTATCTATCCTATCATGTCATTTCTTATCATATCATTTCCATCCTATCTACCATCTTTATCCATCATACCCATATAATTATCATATTGAGTCCATTCATCCTCTCTTCCTCTTTTTGATCTTGATAAAAATATGGGACAAAATGTTGAAATATGCTTTGGATATCTTTTTATATACCTCATCCTTCCAAACAAGCCTATCATTATCCTAGTGTCATAAGCTTTGTCATGAAGAATCCTAAGTATTGTACCTAGAATGGGGCATGTTATTCCTATGCAAAATAGTCTTTGGAGATCACATCCCTGCCCTCTTATGATGCATACATCCATTTCATTCACTATGAACTATCATTTTTTATCCATCCATATATTATGAGCCTTTTGTCCCTTATCCTATCACCCACCCTTTCATCCGTCAATCCCATCTATCTCCTTGCACCTAGACTTGGTTTTCCCTTGTCATTGGTATCTAGCACAAAGAATACCCAAATTGTCATCCATTGACATCTCAAAACATCTCAAAAAAGTCCTAAAAAAATGCAAAAAAGTTGAAAAAGGTCTTGAAAAAAATCCAAAAAAATCAAATCATTTCAAAAATCCAAAAAAATCAAAACATTTCAAAAAATCCAAAAAAAATATAACATTTCAAAAATCTAAAAAAATCAAATAGCCAACAAGAATCCAAGCAATAAAATCAAACCAAATCACTTATTCCAATCAATTCAACTTCTTCAAATCAATTTCTTCATCAAACTATCTAATCACATCGCTTCTTCTAATCAATCACATCACTTCTTCTAATCAATCCAATTATTATCATCAAATCAAATCATTTCTCCATCAATCCAATCAATCAAAATCATTCCAAGTAAATCATTCCTCAATTTAATTCATCAATCATCATCCAAATTTTCAAATCAAGCATCTTCAATCCTTCCAAGCAATAATCCAAATGCAAGTCAATCCTTAATCCATACCAACCAAGCTAATCAATCAAGTCAAATTATCCAATCACATTTCGGTCTTGATCCTAATCTTGTTGTAAACCCAATCAGTCAATCAATCAATCACCCTTGTGTTGATCTAGGGATATATCGTTCCCCGCAATGAAAACACTATCATCATCATAAATCAATCGATCAATCATCCTTGTGTTGATCTAGGGATATATCATTCCCAGAATGACAACACTATCATCATCATCAATCAATCAATTAATCATTGGTTTACAGCTTCATAGGGGCAATATCTTGTTTCTTTTTGTATCATTTGTGCATGATTTCTTGTTTGCTTGTGTGTGTTATCATTTTTATCTTTCATTTGCATCAAATCTGAATCACTTCCAACTAATATTCATATCTTGTATCTATACAAGGTTGTGGGTATGTGCAAGACCATGATGGGCCAAAAAGTGGTGATATGTAAGCCATATGATGGCCCATGTGGCTGACGACTTTTTTTTTACCCAAAATTGATGAAAAGAAAAGGATTTTTAGAGGAGATTCTGAGCTTTCCACCAATATAAATTATGCTTTACTTTGAATTTAATAAATAATTATTATTCATTTTCTATTAGAATTACAAATAAAGTCCTAATTGATAAGCTGATTGAAAAACATCTATAACTTTCAAACGCTATCACATTTTTTGAATCCGAAACATGCGTCACATTCTATGCTTCACATACTATATGATTAAAAAAATAAAAATTTAATTTCATGAATTTTTGACCAAGTTAAGATGGTTAGACAGACGAGCTTTTATATTTTTTAAAAGTTGTAACAAAAAAATCATAATTAATTATTTACATGGAAAAAAATTATAAAAAAAAAATGCATCACATCAAGACATGAGTCCTTTACTTATATATAAAATTCTATAAAAAAATATTATCATTTTATTGTGGTTAGGGTGGTCAGACAGACACCTACTTCTTATTTTTACCTTGAAATTTCAAATTTTCACCAAATAGAACTTTTTTAAAAAAATTAAGGTCTAGTAGTTTAGAAACTAGATTCATTTTTCTATAGATTCTATTTTACATTTTTTTGAAATAATAAAGATAACCTATTCAAATTTTTACGTCAAGTTGTCTAACTCTGATTTTCTATCTTTTTATTGCCACTTAAGGGCCTATTTTTTCCATGATGATCCTGCACATACCCTTGTATTATGTTGGGGCATGAGACACATCGCCACCTTGGTCCTTTATACCTTGGTGCATAACATCTAGTGCTATATCAAACATATGATTGCTCACTTTATTGTAGCATAGTGTGTCATTTTTCTTTTCCATCTACTTCTTATCTTGTATCATTCATCTTATCCCTCCTATATCATTTCATTCATTTTGAGAGCATATCCATTGTTGTCCAACCCACATATCCTCTTGAGGGGGCATCAACATCATCATTATCATATCCTATATCATCATCCCATTTCTTCATATCTTTTGCATTATCATATTCTTCTATCATCCCTTTCCTTCATTCACCTTACTCCTCACTTCCTAAAGTGGTTGGGGAATCATTCTTTTTTTTCATATATCCATACCTTATCTTCTTTGAAATGATGTTACTCGACATAAATTTCACCATCTCGAACATCATCTCAAAGAGGGGAAAAATGTAGACACCTAAATTGTCCATGTCATAACATTACCTAGTCGATACATGAAATTTTAAGACATTTTGTAATATTTTACTCTAAGTTATTACATTATCGCACTTATCCCATTTATTCCACTTAATCACCTTCCCAATTAATTAAATAAATCTCATTTATTTAATTAATTCCCCCTTAACATGTCTCAAAATAATTCAAATTAAATATTTGAATTAATCCCTCACTTATTGTCACATTGCAACATGTGTCACATGACTACAACTCTTCACATGCACAAATAATTTAAATAATTTTATTATTTAAATTATGAGATTCCCACTCACATCCTATTTTTACCCCCATTCATTGTGCATCATAAGCATATTTTATTCCAAAATAAATAAAGGAATCCCACTTGTTCCCTCACATCCTAATTTTAGTCTTATGTCATAATCCACTTAATGTGCATCATAGGCACTAAAATAAACTTTTAATCTTGGCCATCGAATCAAATCAGCCTTCTCCTATAAATCAATCCTTTCACAGGTCATTTAGGGGGATCTTCTTCTAGCATCCTTACTCTGCTGAAATTTATTCTTATTTATCTATCTATTTTTCTTCTACTATCATCTCATTGTTATGGTGTGAAATTGAGCAATCAACAATCAAACCTTGAAAATCTTGCATTCTCATGTAGGTGGTGAAGAGAAATGGAGATAAATCAAATCTAGCTTGGAGATCGATTTGCTTTGTTTTCTTATTTTCATTTCATGCTAGTTTGTGCTCTATTGTGTTTGTTAGGTTTTTTCACTATAATTTGTTTATGAAATTTTCTCTAATATTTTTACCCTAACTACAGGAAATACTTACAAAATCATCTCTAAATAGCTTTTTGATGATAGGGTAAATGAAATAACCATTAAATCTTTTGAAATTCTTCTCATATTTCTTGATTCTCAACTGAGTATAATGTTTCTATACCCTTTTCTCTCAATATCCTATACCTAATGTGCCTTTTATAGTTAACCTTGGGAGTTTAGCCTGCCTTGAATACAACTAGACTATATTAGAATTCAAATGAAACTTCTTAGTTTCATGAACATTTATCAATTGACCATGAAAATTATTGTTGACAAACTAATCCCTTTCAAAATATTTTTCATCCTTAAGAATAATCTAATAGTCAGATACATCCATGTTTGGTAAGCTCTAGAATTAAGTTTCCCCATGTCTCCTCTTAGTATAAAAATGATGTCACCTATCTCCCCTTGTAATTCTACGTTGGTGAGGTTCTTAGATACCTTGGTGAAGGAATTCTTGAGCTTTTTTAGCCAATAATTACTAGGGTCTCTCACATTGTTCTCTTCCACTTCCTCAAATTATTTTTGATCTTGTTCCTCCATTAGATTATTTAGTGCAGAAAAGTAAAAAAATGTCTTTGCTACAATGTTTGGGTCCATATCAAATACAATGTTGTCATCATAATCCTTGGATTTCCTAATGCTAAGGTCATATTGCATTGCACATGCAAGGATTAAACTTGAACATTAAAGGGAAGTTGGAAATATGATAATGTGTGTCAACCAAGAGTTTTCTATAATTCAAGACCTAGCAGTAGTCCCATCTCCAAAGGTCCTCTTGTTGAAGTCCTCTAGGTCAATGTGACTATGTCTTGTGTTAGAAATGTCTTACTTAATGTAGTTGATTTGAGAGACCCTCAAGACTCCTTTGAACTCATACTTCATAAGGGACTTTCTGTAGTTTTTGTATTTACCTATCCTTCATTCTACAAAAAAGTAAGATGATCCTAGTGAATTCTCATATTTAAAAATTGTACCTCTTATCCTATATTTTAAGTATTTAATATAAATGTTACTAGTCCTAGAAAACACATTAAAAAAAATTTCTTAAAATTTTGGTGAGTTCAATATTTTCACCTTACAATTCTAGTATTTTTTCTATAATGGTTGGGTTTGGGATTTAGGTTCAAACTAAACATTGGAACTAGGATAATAGCTTGTGGGTTTTAGGTTGAAGGCAAAAACTAGAACTTTTAACCTTATTTTGAGTATTGGTAGGTTTCAAGTTGCAAGCTAGATCAAGAGCTTGGAACATGGTTCTAAGGTCTTATCATTTATTTCTGACCTAGTCACAAATGGTGGGAAATTTACTTTAGGATGGGATATGGATGGTGATACTTGGAAGTAAATGTGGACTCAAGAATTAGATACTAAGTCCCTATTGGGTCCTGACGTCTAACTACAACATATACAAAAATATTTTTAAGATAGACAAAATAAGTGAGAGGTCATAGATGGAATTCAAAACTTAGGATTTAGGTACTAATTCCCTATCATGTCCCAATATCAAACTAAAGCATATGAGAAAATATTATCAAGACATAAAATGGATTGTGGGCTACAAAAAAGGATTAAGAACTTGGAAAAATAATCAGGACCTAAGATCTAGATGGAAATGGAGAAGGTGTGAAAAATATATTTTATTACAATTAGATCATGGGAGGTGGGTGGAAACGTGGACTTTGAATGTTGCTTCCAGGTCTTTGGTTCCACCCAATTTCCAAGACCTGAATTAAATGTAAGTTGTTCTAAATGAGTATTAACATGAAGAGTTGGGTGTGTGAACTAGATCAGAACATGCAATTGGAATACTAGTTCCAAGTCCTTCATTCCACCCAATACATAAATCCCATAGTGACTAAGGAAAGATCACATGGTAAAAACTTGGTGGACACAAGAGGAAGGGAATTTCCCAAAATGATACTTAAATATAGAAAAACATAAGTTAAGAGAGGAAAAAAAGAGTTCTAAACTAAAGAAACTAACAAAATCACAAGATGTAAGACAAAACTAAAGTTATATGCACATGCCTGGGCATGGCTTAGAACTAGGGTTTTAAAGCTCGAAAATACATTAAAAAAATGATGCATTAAATGTACAAATCAAGGAAATCATGAAGAGAGAGAGAGAAGGGAATAAAACACAAAAAGAACGAGAGAAAGTTATCTCACGCTCATTCACTCAACCAATTGAGGAATCTTGCAATGAAAATAAGATTCTAAGACATGCTAAACCTACTAGATCTCCCATCGAGTAATGATAAATCACAATAGCAATCAAATGACTAAGGTCACAAAACAACAAGAAGCAAAGAAGATTCAAAATACAAGGTGGACTTAAAATGGAGTGGAGAAAAGCTTATAAACCCATGAATGGATCCATCTATATGTTACATAAATCCATAGAGGAGGTAGGTGGAAAGGTGTTGGCCTATAGAGGGAAGAAGGACCTTGGAATATAGTTCTAAGTTCTAGTTAGGCTTGACCACACGAATGGGAACCTATAAGGAATATTTCAAGAAAGTGCATGGGAATTTGATTGTGAAACTCCTAAAGCTTAGGATCTAAGTCCTAAGTTCAACTTGGGGTCTATTATTTAGTCCCAAACTATGAGAGGAAAATTATAAGGAGTGGGAGTCAAATTGTGAGAAGAACATAGAACCTAGGACCTAGATTCCAAGTTCCAATTGGGGCCTATAGCTTGGAAAGAGCCAAAGGAGTTTTAGGGACTCTAAGAGTCCCAAAAAATGATCAAAATACTCAAAATAAAAGGGAAATGAAAGCCCTAAAGGGACCATCATGCCAGCCAAAATAACCCAATAGTATAAAACACAATAATAATGAAAAATGAAAAATGAGGTCCCCAACGTTTGTGAAAAAAAAGGTTCAATGCATGCATGTAAGGAATAATAGTTATGTCCAAAAAAATCATGAAACAAAGACATAAAAACTAAAAAATGATTCTCTCACACCAATAATGAACCACCAAAAATATTATGCAAACAAGGGAAAGAGGATTCCCCTTTACTAGGCCCCTAGGGTTTTTCGCCTAGGAGCACTTGGTTTAGGATTGACACTCTTTCACCTTAGTGATAGTCTCTTTTTGGTGATTGCACTCAAAGGGTATGGGCTGAGTAGGGTTGTGATGTGTGTTGAGGTGTGTCTAAATGCTGAAATGAAATGAAACTAAACTAACTAAAGAAATGTAAACAAAACAATGTAAACTAAATGCAAGCTAAACTAAATGACTTAATTGTATGCAATCTAGAAGGAAAATAAAAAATACAGAGATGGTGCACTTGGGAAATGAAACTTGCAGAAGAGGAGCCCCGAAATGTTTTGAAACTTGCTGGAAATTTGCACAGGGACACTTACACTAGAATGGGCAACCTAGTCCTTTTTCCATGAAACTTTGCTAGACTAGGTTTTGAGAAAAAGGGTATCTAGAAATGTGAAAACCCTTTTTTAGGCCTAGTACTTTTAGGAGATTTGAAGCTTGATTATGTGGGCCACCACTTGCACTTCCCTTTTTGTTAGATACATGTGTCAGAATCTTTAGAAAATGGCCTAGAAGTTGTCCTTTTGCTCCAACTAGGGTTTGATGACTTGAGCTAACTTGAATGGAAGGATTTTACCCTTTTCAATACTTTATTCCTTGCCAAATCTAAATACAACCTGCAAAACACATACAAGGACAAAGAAAATGTCAGGGTTAGAGATTAGGGGTTTTCCTTAGTCAAACCCCTTTGAGGGTAACTAAACCCAAATGAGAAATAAGGAAAGGAAAGATGATTGAATGATAAAGTAATGTAAACACCCACCAAACCTTTAGTTGTTGAAGTCTGTAACATGCAAGAACTAGCTCCAATGGAGGTTGCTTGAAGCTCCTTTGTGCTTTATTTTTTGCTTGAGAAGATTGAGTGTAAGAGTGATTGTGAAGATGAAAAATGATCTTAGGAAATGAAGGTGAAACCCCTTATTTATACAAGGTATGCCCTAATTTCCTGAAAATGTCACATGATAGGCCGACACTAGAGTTTTCGAGGAAAATTACCATTAGGTTTTTGATTTAATTTTAAATTTTATGTCAAAAGAGACTACATCACCCAAGGTGGCGACCTAGTCCACTTGGAAAAATTCAAGTGGTGCTCAGGAATAAAAAGGTGTTAAATGATGTTTATGAGTCTTGTCTCCCAAAACACACTTAAGTCAGGCCTAAAAGTGCATTAGGGGACCAATTTATCATTAAAAAGGGTTGAATTAGTGATGATAAGCCTAGGAAAGTGTGAAAATACATTACAACACTTTACAACACTTTGGCACAAGGCTTGGAAAGGCCTAAAAATAGGTTATTTAGATGAATTGTATTGAAACCTGGGTCTTATAAAAGTGGGAAGATGTATCACAACACTTCACAACACCTTTGTAAAATACTGTTAGATTGTTGTTGATTTGCAAGCATTCAAGACTAAATCAAGGCAAAACAAGGCCAAAATCCAAGGGAAAAGTCCCAAATGAGTGAAAAAGTGTCAAAGGCTACACTTTTTGGTGACACAAATACAAACAAAATATTTTTTTTAAGATCTTATTCATAAAATTCCTAACACCCTAAAATTAACTTTAATTCATAAACACTACTATTGATAATTCCTAACACCCTAAAATTAACTTTAATTCATAAACACAAAGGAGAAAAAAGAGGTAAAGAAATCATTTCTACAAAATGAGTGCATTTTATAATTGTAAAATTGAACCTTTTTACAAATTAGATATGGTAAGACTACTTTTGGGTCAATTTTCTACCAGCTCAAATTTATGAAAAAGTCTTTGTCACTCCAAGTTTTAGCTGTATGTTTCCCTTTGCTAAACCTCTGCCTAAACATTAAATGAACAAATGTGCCTAGCACCTCACTATCAATATTTGGGTATGTGCGGGATCATCATGGAAAAAATAGGCCCTTAAGTGGCAACAAAATTCAAAAATCTAGAGTTAGGAAACTTGATGTAAAAAATTGAATAAGTTATCTATATTATTTCAAAAATATGGGTATGTGCAGGATCATGATGGGCCAAAAAGTGGCAATATGATGGGTATGTGGCTGACAAATTTTTTTTACCCAAAATTGATGAAATGAAAAGGGTTTTTAAAGGAGATTATCAACTTTCCACCAATATAAATTATGCTTTACATTGAATTTAATAAATAATTATTATTTATTTTCTATTGAATTATGACTAAATTCTTGATTGATAGGTTGATTGAAAAACATTTATAGCTTTCAAACAGTGTCACATTTTTTGAATCCAGAACATGTGTCACATTCTATTCTTTGTATACTATAAGATTAAAAATTAAAAAATTGAATTTCATGAAGTTTTGACCAAGTTAAGGTGGTCAGACATACGAGTCTTTATATTTTTAAAAAGTTGTAATAAAAAAATTATAATTAATTATTTACTTGGAAAAAAGTTACAAAAAAATATGCATCACATTAGAACATGAGTCCTCTACTTGTATCTAAAATATTATAGAAAAAGAATTATCATTTTAATGTGGTTAGGGTGGTCAGACAGACACCTACTTCTTATTTTTCCCTGAAAATTAAGTACTACTATACTGAAATTTTAAATTTTCACCAAATAGATTTCATTTTTTTGTAAATAAACCTAGTAGTTTAGAAACTAAATTCAATTTGATACAAATTATATTCTTACATATTTTTGAAATAATATAGATAACTTATTCAAATTTTTATGTCAAGTTTCCTAACTCTGG